>JARHVA010005551.1:1052500-1169724 GCA_037957365.1 Torreya grandis
TAAAGGAAAATAATTGCATACCTAGGTGTTTATAACACACCTTATCTTTGATTGATTACAACTTGAGATTTTTTTTCTAGTCACTAAACTAAAATCAAGATCATGTTACAATATATAATTATTACATATAATTTGATATTGAAAGAATGTAAATGATTGAAATTGAAAGAGAGCAAGGTTTAAGAGCACACCTGTGTATCAATTGAATCATCTTGACTTTTGGAAATTTAGTTTGGAAGATTTATTATTATGAATGACTAAAATGTAGATTAAGAAAAATGTAAATCTATAAAGTGTATACATCTAAATAGATAGAGATAAATATAAAGAGAGAGTTAGAGAGATAGTATGGTAGATGCCCCTAACCTTGGATAAAATATGAGTTGCTACTTGATAATTGAGAATAACTCAAATATGTAACCCAATCATATTTAAAACTTGGTAAGTGTGAGTGAACCAAGTCAACTCACATATAAAAATGGTGAGGTTGGATGATGTAAATCGAGTCCAACCTATAAATTTGGAAATATTTAGTGATTTAATTACCTCAACCATACCAAAATTTGAACCAACTACTAAAGTATATTGGCTCAATATAGTCCATAAAATTATAGCCTAGTGGGTTATGACAGTATTTGAAAGTGTTTGAAACCTAAAATTGATTTCATTTTATAATATTAGGTGCACATTTATTTTCATATGCACCTTAGATATGTCTTATGTTAAAACTATGTTTAACAATGGTGCCAATGTATATAATTCTTCCATAAATCTATATCTAAATCATATAACTATGTAATTTGGCCAATTTTAAATTGTGTAAGTGTGGATAAAATTCTTCCAAAACATTCCCCCACTATATATGGATAAATATAAAAAATAATATAAGAGACCATGTGGAGAACATGTTTCCATAACATGTCCCCACTGTAATCTAAAAGTGAGAACTAGTGTAAATGCCAATATGGAGTACATGTTTCCAAAAAATGCCCACATTATAATTTGGGTATGTTGAATAATAAATAAATGTGGAGAAAAATAATAGATAAATGTGGATAACATGTTTTCAAAGCATTACCCCACTAATATTTCATCCCCCCGCCACCCCCGCCGCCCCCGCCCCCAATGCCCCCCCCCCCCCCACCCACCCCCCGTAACTTTTAAGGTGAAGGGAAGGAGAAACTATTAGTTACCTTACTTCAAAAGGATAGTATAACCATGTAAAATGTGAATGTAGCATGTAGCATGTATATTATAGAGGCAACATGGATAGGTAGATATATCATTGAAGCATGAATAATGTGATCATACCAAGTCCTAATATTCATGACTTAGATCATGAAAACATATATATGATAACAATACAATATCAAAAAATAACCAAACACACACACAAGGGTACTAAAAATTAAATCAAAATATAATGGTCCAAAGAGAACTCAAATAAGGGGCATGTTTAAATGCCACACATTAAAATCAAGATGACTTAGTCCACTATCCATAGAGGAAGAAATGACATATCCAAATGTCAACATATAAGAACCAATGACATATTCAAATGTCAAAGAGGCAAACAAAGGCATGGGGGCCCAAAACAATGGAGTATATGTAAATGATAAAATAATCAAGATAATAATAATGCAAGACACTTAAGTAAGTACATAAATGAAATCATATACAATTAGTATAAACATATCATACTAATACCTAGATATATGTGTTAAAAAAAATTATGTACATAGCATTTCAAGTACACTAAAAATTATATAAGCATGGATAAAGGCATGTGTAGTATATAAATACAAACATGATAATGTAAAGTGAGCATAAAATGATATAACATGGGTGTATCTTGATCATAAATTTGGATTCCCCCAATGTATTGGTGATGTGACTAAAGGGAAATCCCAACATCCAAAAGTTCATGAATTATGTATGTGTATGACTAAATCACACTCAAAAGATATGTGAAACATGTGTAGAAATAATGATATGCTATCTACCAACATAAAACCAAAAACATATATGCCAAGGAGCTGCTAGGATATGTAAATGCTAAAAATATTTTTAGATTTTTGAAGTTTTTATATTTTTGTGTAGACACCCCATTTTTACCACTTCCATGTTTAAATGGTTGTCAGAATGACTTCTTGAAAGTAATGAAAATTAAGCCTAGAAACCATTGAAACACTATGATTCATCTACACACATCATGTGCAATCCATGATTAACATCAGTATGTTCCTAAATAAGGCATCCTATATGCAATAATCACCTTCTTCTAACTCTTCTCCAGTGAAGTTGTGACCTAGAAAATGACATTTTTTACCACTTTTACTATACAATCTTGTAAAAATTTAGAAATGGTAATTAACTTCACTAGAGGTGCCTAATTGGTTAAACCCATTTAAATGCATAATTAAATTGTCTATGGTTAATTAGTGAATTTATATTTTTAAAAATTCATAAAATTTGGTTTGATGACATCATCATGACATCATAGAAAATATATGAAATGATGACATCACCCTAAAATTTGTCAAGTAATCAAATTAAAAATATATTGATTTGTAAGCCATGCTTATTAATTTTAGCATTTAATGATTTGAATCTCTAAAATTGAATGCATTTGTGGCCACACATCTTGATCTCAATATAGATGGTCATAAATTGATTACCTCATTTCTAAAAATCTATAAATATAAGGGTCCTCAATCATTTTTTAAAGCTTGAATTGTGTAAACTTATTATGTAAAAATGCTTTCAAAAAAGCTTTAAGTGAGTAATGTTATTATGAAAGAATTATTTTATAAAAAGCTTTACTCATTCACTCAATTAGTCCAAATTGAAGAACCAAATCCACTAGTAAACTAAGAGATGATAGACATCTCAGTGATGAAGACTTAGAGCACAAAATTAGGGGAAAAACATTCTTATTGAATGTTTGTGAAAGAATGATGCTACTTGGATGGTATTGATTATCTTACTTTTTTAATTAGCTTATTGAATTAATTAGCACCACCCCTTGAGAGTGTAGAATTAACACATTAGTTTTGTATACTTGTTTTGAGATTTATTGACTAACACATGAGATAACTTGTTTCATAATCATATTCTACATTTTGTCATACTTGGTGCGACCACGTATATCACACATCATTTTATCCTTCATAATTCAGTACTCAATCCCTCTTTTGAGGCTAATTTCCTCCTCTTTTACTCTAATTTTTATGTTTTAAGAATTTTGGACAAAAGAGTATAATCGACCTATAATAGGTGAATTTTTATTGAACATTAGTGAGAATGCCTTATGAAATGGTGGGATCACCCTAAGTAACCTCAAGATGGCACGTGAAAATGGTGAAATTGACTTTTGTGTTTTCTTATCTCTATTTGTGTGTTTTTACATAATGACAAAATTAACATGAAGATTGATAGGGTTAACTTATGGAATGGTGGGGTGACCTAAGATCAGTGAGATCATCCTAAACCAAACCTACAACTAACTATTGTATTTTCAATTTTTATCATTTTGGTGATTTCACTCTGTTTATCAAAGAGATCACCCTAATAATCGATAATATCATATTGTTAATCAATAGGATTACCAGACAATGTTTTTTCTTCTCTTTCTAATAGTGAGATCATCCTATTGAAATGGTAGTATTGATCTATAAAATGATGAGTTCTCTCTGTATAATGGAAAGAATGTCCTATGCCAAATTTTAGAGAGTTAAAATAGCAAATTTCATATTTATTTTGATATCATACACCCTTTTTATAGACTTCTAACTCGTTGGTTTTTAGATTTAAGACATGTAGTTTATATTTTACAAAAATAAAAGGTAAATTCAACCTCATATTTCATTTGATGTTCTAAATAAAATTCAAACTTTAGATAAGTTCTCTTAAGATATTTTTTTTCTTTTTATTTATCATTTTTTGTGTGTTTATTTCTCAAACTTTGCATAACATGTATGATCTCCCCTCATCCCCTTTAGGTAACTTAGGTGATCCAAAAATGCTTCACAGATTGCTTTTGTCACTTATTCCAAGCATGAAAGGAATGTCACAAAGACACTCCCCAAAATTTGAGTGATTTGGGTGATCCCAAAATGACCCTATAGTCTTTCTACATTTTTATTTATTGTATTTTGGTTTTTGGGTGGGAGTTCATAGCCTCCCCATGAGTTTTCTAGGGAAGCTTTGACCTGAGAATTCATCTCCCATTATCATTTCAACCCCATTCCATGATGGAGTATACAAATTGAGTTTAACTTGTTGGGATGCTTGTTTTATTATTTAAACAAGATCCATTAGTAAAAACTACCTCAAAACAAATGTTTAACCTAGACATTACACTAGACTAAGAAATTGATAGATGTAATGGTTGTAAAAAAGGGCAAGACCTTTTTACAACAAGACATTTAAATCATATCTAAATGATGTGTTTCTCCCTAGTATAATCACACATGCGACCATTTATATCATTTAATATATAGTTTTTAGATAAACCCCATTTTCCACAAAGTACTATTTTTATAGGGAAAGTATCCTAAAGTTCTATTTCACTGTATGATCTCTTAAGAGAATAAGGGGACTAAAAAACCTAATTTTCATGTGAATCTCAATTTAATAGATTTACAACTTATTTCCTCTCCAAAAGGATCATATTGATAGAATCAAAGGGTATGAATCCACCTTATAAATTTCTAGGATAGGAAGTACACTTTGGTGTTTTTCTTATTCTTGTTGACTTACATTATCTTTTAAGTCTAAAAACTATTTGCGTAAACTAAAGTGCATGAAAAACCAAACACTTGTTATACACCATTTATTGTTAACAAAGAGGCATTATGTTGGTCAAATCTAAATGAATTTTATCCTTATTCAAAATTTAATAAAATCATTTATGTTTGTAAAATAGTGTTGTTACACTATTTTTTTAGTCTAAACTATTTACCACTTGAATTTCTTAAAGTCCTTTTAATGAGAATTTGAAATTTTACCTTTCTAATTTCTAATCCAAAATGCTATTGGTATACACTAGAGTGTTACCTATAACTTGGACTTGGGTGGCTCACTTTTTGCCCTTGGTTTGAGTAATTTATGTAAAAACTTTTATTTGGTTTGAAGGTTGTTTGTCTAGACACTTACCTATTCTATTCATATTTTGAACTTAGGTCATCTTTCATTCATTCACACACTAAGATCTTGGACCATTTGAGTTTATTTTACATGGTGTGCCATTATGCTTCCCATTTATTTTGGGTCTTATACTTAGGATTTATTGTGTTAATTCACATCCTGATTTTGTTTGTTCACATCTTAAGCTTCTTGATTCCAAAAGTCTTCTTCTAATTTTCTAACCATGACCTACCATAGTTGTGATTATATTTTTATAGTATTTACATACTTTAGACTTAGGTTTTCTTGTGCTATCATGTGACCTAAACGTCTAAGTTATTTTACCCTCTTCTAATTTTTCAATTTAAACCAACCCAAGTCAACCATTCTCATGACTTATTTCTTCGAATTATGTGGCATCATGTCATTTCCTTTATAATTATAGTCTAAATTTTACCTTTTATTTGTTTGATTGAAGAGTCCAAAAGCACCTTTTAAACATTTTAAAACCAAAATTAAAAATACTTTTCAAACATAAAAAACCATCTTAAAACTATGACATATTTTCTAGACCAATACCACCCTTTATGGGGGCATAATTTATGGATCAATATCTTCCTTTATGGGGGCATCTTTTCTAGTTGATATCATCATCTTTGGGGCTCATTATTAATTACTAGACCAATTCATGCCAATTGTGATATGTCTCCCCTGCTCTCCTCCTTTTTCTTGTATTAGCAACTAAGCTCTATAATGCTCAAAGGTTACCATTCTAGGTCCTCCTCCTTTGGCCTATGTTAGCAACCAAGTTCCAAAACAATCAAATTTTATCATTATAGGTCCTTCTCCTTTATCCTACTTTAGTAACCAAGCTCTATAGTACCCAAGGGTCACCATTATAGGTTTCCTCCTTTAGCCTGCATGAACAACCAAGCTCCATAACACCCAAGGGTCACTATTCTAGGCCTTTTCCCTTTGGTTTGTATGAGCCACCAAGCTCTATAACATCCCAAAAATTACCATTTTAGGCCCTCATCCTTTGGATTGTGTTAACAACCAAGATTAATAATGCAAAAGGATTACCATTCTATGCCCTCATATAGTGCCAACTATTCCCCATTTTAAAATATCTAAGTCAATCTTCAAGCCATAATAGATCCAGTCATTACCTATACATGAGATATATTTTAAGGACCAAAATGTGTTAAAAATTGATATTTTTCAACCAAATGTAAACCAAGGCAAAGAGACCTAACCAATTCTTTATGTTATTATTAAAACACCCATTCATGATGTGTCAACTTATGATTAAACACATTTTGATCCTTTTCATGTTGTCAAAGAAATTCATTTTGACAAGCCAGTCTTGGTGAAGTTGCTTTTCAACCCTTGCCCATTTTTTGAAACGCCTCACTTTGACAAGCTAGTCTCTATGGAGTTATCATTGGACCTTTTTACCATCGTTAAGTAATCTCACTTTGACAATCTAGTCTTTGTGGATTCACCCCTCAAATTGTGCCCTCTCTTAGATGAGCCAATCTATGTTGAACCTTTCTTGGATAAATCTATTTTTGAAGAGACCATTATGACATCACAGTTCATTACTTGTCCAATACCAAAAATTAAACAAAACATCATTATCATAGCATCCATGATCAAAGAAGAATCAAAATTAGAGCTATGTTCTATTATTAAACCAATATCATATTTTGCATCAGAAGCAAAATTAACATCAATCTCAACATCAGATTCAGAGTCTCTTGAGTTAGGCTCAACTTTAGAATCATGATAATTTATGGTTATTAAAACATTGGTTACACATTCCTTGTAGATAACTTTGAATACATTTGTGCTCCTTCAATAGTTTTTAAGGATGATTACTTCAACATCAACATAAGTTATCCTAATATCTTCTATGAGGATTATGTTTCCTTTCATCATTCCATTACCATTCTACATACCATTACCACCAACCAACATAACCATTATATTGATGTTCTACCTCCCACAAGCATTTACTAGGATCAGTAGAATCACACTTTATTGAATTGCATCCATGATGACATATAAATTCAATAATATAAGGGGGACCAAGACCACATTCATATATAAGAAGAACAATCTCTTAGTGAAACCTTTTCGAAGGTGCTATGATATAATCAAAGTCTGCACTTAGCATCTTCTAGTGAAACCTCTTTAGAGGCACCATAAGACAATCAAATTCAAAGTTCAACATTCCTTAGTGAAACCTTTTTAAAGGCACTATGGGATAATTAAAACAAATTTATTGGTGAAAACCTCACCAAGGTAGCATTAGTTAAGCACAAAAATTATTCATTGATTGATAATATACAACATAATCAAATTTTAGCATCTATTAGGTCTAAATATAAATAATTATTATGGTCCTATCGAGAGCATGTGCAAAATTATTTGGCCTCACCACAACAAAAATTATGTAGAATCTAGAATCATCAACATTGTATGTAACTGAAAGTCTTGATCATCTTTTATTACCCAATCATTATACATTCCATTATAAACCAATATTCCATTACCAAATCAGACCATTTATCTTATGCCTATCTTATTTACCTCTATTGGCCATACTTTCCTTTACAAAGGCTATAAAGACATCTTGTCTCAAAGGTCAGAGGAAATAGAATCAATGACCAACCAAGATCACAACAACATTATTTGAATCCAAATTAGTATCAAGTTCTTGATAGAGTAGCTATTTAGAAGGGGTGTGGTCTAGTAATTTACATAATTAATTATTTTGGTTATGTCATGTGTTGATTAAGACAAATATGTCCACATAAGTAGGAATAACATAATCATATGATTTACCTTGCCATTTTCCTTTCCCTTTTCCTCACTTTACCATCCTTTTTTCCCTTGCCATATATTTGAACTAAATTTACTTGAGGTCTTTAGAGACTATGTAGGTATCACTCAATTTGTATTGAGGTCATCTTGGCCACTTTTAATCCACATTCTCACCATGTTTTAAGTATCCTAAGCCAATCCTCTTGCCATTTTTTGAGTCACCATTGTGTACATTATTCATTTGAAGTAGATCCATTACTATACCATTGGCTTTTCTTATGCTCTCACCATTTATTGAGACCATTCCCATATTTATTCTATACCACAATCATATTTTTTTATCATCAATTTTATTCTATCCAATATCTTGGGAGAACTAAATTTATCCTAAATTTAATTTTAGATCTTGCATCAATGGAACTATTTAGGCAACATCCACTTTCCTAGTACATTTGAAGTCAGATTAGCTACCCCTTCCTTTTCTTAAATTCCCCCCATCCTATTTTTTTATTTGTATCTCATATATACTAGGGTTAGTATTTATCATCATGTTTGTGATGTTGTTTCCCTATAGCCTAGGGGGAATGTTTTGTCCATTGTTCATCGATTGTTGTACTGGTTTTGTTATTACCTATCTTAGGGGTCAATGTATCATGTGTAATAGCTTTATTACACATACATGAGAATTTTTTTTTATATTTGTACTAACAATATGATTAAACATTATTTATTGTTTTTTAATTTTGTTTTGATTGTTTTGTTCACTTTTTATTTATTAGTGTTTTTTTTATGCTTTTATGTTTATTTGTTGGTGTTTTGTTGTGCATTGTTTTGTGTATTATTTGTTTTGATTATTAGGTTGTTTGTTTGTTTTTAGTATTATGTTTGAATTAGTTTTGTAAATATTTTTCATCTAGACTTAACTTGGGATTGAATTTATTATGTTTAAATTTAAATTATTTTATTTCTTATTGGCATTTTTGTATATTCTTATTCCTATGTAAGTCTTGATAATTCATATCTTGATTTTAAGTTGGTTGAATTTTATATTTAAAACCTATTGTTTATATTTATATTTTTATTAATTTATTTTTTGTTTAAATGTAAATATTTTTAACTTTAGTTTTGATAGATTTTATCATTATCCTTAGTTATAAATATTCATGTTTGAATTGTTTGATTGAAAAATAAATATAATGTTATTATAAGTTATTCATACTTATGATGCATAATTTCATTTTTATGAATTAAAAACCAAGTGATACAAGTCCCAAATTCAATGTGGTGCCAAACAACATCTCTGAAATAACTATCCTACATATCTTCTACCTAAATAGGATATCATAAACATAATTAAAAATTGGTCCATTTTTTTCTATTCTTCTTTCCTCATTCCATTTTCTACAACTTCTGGGAAACTACATTGACCTAATTTCATATGTAATACATAGGTATCACTTGGATACATGACATATCTTGATTCATATTGGACACCATTATTCTTCTAATCATCTCTTTCATCACTTTGTGCATCCTCATATGCCCAATTTTTTTAGGCTTCTCTTATAATTAGACCCTCACATATATGTTCAAACCTACTCATATTTAATTTATTAAATAGGTTATATCCTTGAGCTATGATTTCCAATTTTACCTACTATGGCACAATATTTAGACCAATCATCGATCCAATTTGCCTTGCTAGGGAAAAATTAATTAACAGTGGTCAAAATTAGCCCTCTTGGAGAAAAATCAATATATCAACTGATCAAATATGATCTATTGGGGAAAATTAATAATTCATTGGCCTCCTTTCTCTATATAAATTATCTCATTTTATTTTTATTCTAATTCAAATATCTACAAATTTTTCCTCATTTTGATAATTCAAAGTATGTAACTTGCTTCAAGATCAATCATTCCCTAAACTCACAACTTTTGTCCTTTTTTTGGTATGTCAAAGTGTTCACTTCTATTTTTGGATGAATTATTTACACTTCACCCAACCTTGGGTCCCATTATATTCTATTCTCTTTTATCATTGGGAACCAACAACATGTGCAAGAATTAACTCATATGGATTTAATCTCTTTCATATGTTAATTTCTCTCTTTCTCAAGATTCCATCCCTCTCTTTCATCCCTAAATGACCTCTCGAGGGGGAATCATGGGTCACTAATTATTTATTCAATCATTACCTTATAACTTCTTCTTAATTACCTTTTCATTCTTTAAATTTTTTTTGCTTCATCTAGTGTCTCGTAATGCCTTCTCAAATAGGGGCAAAATGCAGACATTCCATTTTTAACACTTTCACGTCTAAAGTGTTGTCAGAATGAATTTTTGAAAATAATTAAAATTAATCATATAAACCATTGAAACACTCTAATTCATTTGCAAACATCTTGTGCAATCCCTAATTTGCATCAATATGTTCCTAAATAGGGCATTATCTTGTATGCAATCATCAACTTATTCTAACTCTTTCCAATCAAATTATGACCTAAAAACCAATATTTTTTAGCACTTGTATAAGACAACCTTGTTAAAATTCACAGATGTTAATTAACCTAATCATAGGTGTTTAATTGGTTTAAGTAATTTAAATGTATAGTTAAAATGTCCATGGATAATTAGTGAATTTATATTTTTATAAATTCATAAAAATGGATTTATGACATTATCATAACATCACAACAAATATCTAAGATGGTGACATCATCCATGATATCACCCTAATAGTTTTCAAGTACTCAAATTATGACTATCAAATAAATGTTTATATTTACAATCCATGCTTATTAATTTTAGCATTTAATACTTTGAGCCTCTAAAATTGAATGGATTTGTGGCCACACATCTTGATCTCAATATGGATGGTCATAAATCAATTCCCTCATTTCTAAAAATCTATAAATACAAGGGTCCTCACTCATTTTTTTAAGCTTAAATTGTGTTAAAATTATTATGCAAATTTACTTTCAAATAAGCTTCAATTGATAATGTTATTATGCAATAATATTAATAGAGAAAGATTTTCTCATTCACCCAATTAGGCCAATATGAAGAATAAAATCCATTGGTGAACTAAGAGATGATGGAGGCTCATGATACACCTCATTAACAAAGACTTGGAGTAACAAATCTAGGGAAAAACACATTTATTGACCATTTTTGAATGAGGGATGCTACTTGGAAGGTATTTATTATCTTACTTTCATATTTTGCCCATGGACTAAAATAATGTTCATGGTTAATCATTTGGTTGAATGGGTCCTGTTGTCACTTTTATTTTCACCTTTGAGGAATATATTTAATCCTCCTTACTATTTGACATAATGGAATAACTTATAGGTTTTGGGTGACATATAATGGAAGTAAACCTCCAGGTAGGGCTGGTTCCTTTGATGAATCACCTTGATCATCACCTAAACTATTTATTAACATTGAAAAGAGAGATAGACATAACTATTTGCTATACTTATATGACTAAATATGGGGTTATGCATGAAAATTAAATTGCTTAGCCACACATAAAATTAACTCAAATAGCACTCACACATACAAAACTCAAAATTCACCAATGAATCTTTAACATAAGTATTTTTTTAGAAAGTATTCATATTATAACAATACCTATAAGTATGACCACTTGTATTAAGAAGCTCAAATGGCATTAATAACAATGATGAATTACATAAACTGTGAGATACATAGACTATAATTTGTACAAGATCAAGTTTATTACATAAATGTGCACAAAGTTGGATATAAATTGGGGATAGACTATAATTATCATAATCTTACATAAACAGTTCATTAATTTCACACAATAACCAATATATGAGAAGGTAAAATTAGTTTCTTTATTACTCAAGAAGGTTTTTACAAGTCAAAAATTTTGGTAGGGGTGAACCACAATGGACTAGAGGTATACCTCTAAAAACTAATTTAAAAAAGTACATATAGTTAAAGGAGTCCTTAATGAGCAGAAAAGCATGTAATCTCATCACAAATTCCATCATTAATGTTTTAAAATGAAAGATATCTAAATTTAAATTCAATTGACATATTATTCTCTTTTCCAACATATTAACACTTATTTTTGAGTTTCCAAGTTGGGAGAGGGACATAGAAGTCCTTAATTTAGGATTGAAGTTGTCAAAGATCAAGAAACTTGACCTATTTTGGAGGAGAATTATCTCTTAAACATAGTATTAAACCAACTCCTCCAATCTTTCATGATATAACTCCACTTAATCTTCAACCAACTCTTACAATCTTGCATGATGAAACTCCACTTAGAGAATTCCTTGTTTGATTTGAGTTTTTCTCCTTGATTTTTCCATAGAGGGAAGAGATGGTCTTATTGATGTTTTTGAGGTCTTATATTGAATGGAAACTATGATGGTTCATTGATAATGCATAAATTTAGCTTCTCATTTGATGATGTTCTTGACTATGTTCACCTTTTTAACTTATATTGAAAGTTCCATTAGCATGCTTTAAGAAAACTCTAAATAAAAGTTAGATCATGAAATATATACCTAATATAAAATACTTTTAGGCTTCTCACAATGTCCTTCATTGAACTTGAGGATGACTTATTTCAAATTTTTAGGTGTGAGCTCCATTAATACTTGAGAATATATTGAGAGAGATATCTCTCTTCCTCAATTCCTTCATGATTGGAATCTAAAGGTTGAAAATAAATTTATTTCATTGAGACAACTTTTGAACACCTACACATAAATTTTCAAGGAATTTATATCAATAAAACATGAGTTCTATCACTTTTAGCTTTCTTGAGAACTAGTTTTCAACACTTTTGCATGCACAAGCTTGTTATTTTAACTTTTCTCTCTCCTCAAGTACTATGTAGACAAAAAATAACCACCAAAAAATTTGAAATATTCCACTCACCTTTAGTTCAAATTTCATAGGTCTTGGATAATAATGGTACCAATGTATACAATTCCTCCACGAAATTGTATTTAAACCATATAATTGTGTGATTTGTCAAATTTAAAACTATGTAAGTGTGGAGAACATGCTCACAAAACATGCCCCCACTATATATGGTGAAATATGAAAGTTGATATAAGTTCTTATATGGAGAACATGTTTCCATAACATGCCCCCATTGTAATATAAATATTAGAATTGGTGTAAGTGACATCATGTAGGACATGTTTCCAAAAAATACCCTCCACTATAAACTAGGTATGTTGAATACTGAATAAGTGTGGAGAATATGTTTTTAAAATGTGCCACCACTATAATCTAAATATATGAAGTAATGTGTAAGTGGTGCTTTTATGTCATACACACACTAATATCCTCCCTTTTGAGGTGAGGGGAAGTAATAATTGGTATTTAAATTACCTCAAAAGGATAAGACAATCATGTAGACTATTAACGTATCATGTAACATATAGAGGTAACATGTATAGGTAGATATATCATTGAATCATAAAGAATGTGATCACACCAAATCCTAAGATGCATAATGTAGATCATGAAAAAAATAGATAATAAGAATACAATCTCAATAAAAAACCAAGCACACACACAAGTATACTCAAAATCAAATCAAAATATAATGGACAAAGGAGACCTAAAATAAGGGTCATGTTCAAATGTTGCACAATCAAAGGGACATGACTTAATCTTATGTCCATAGAGCAAGAGATAACATATTCAAATGTCAACATATAAAAATCAATGACATATTAAAATTTAAAAGAGGAAAAAAAAGGAATGGGTCCTCCAAACAATAAAATATATGTAAATGATCAAATAATCAAGATAATATTAAGGCAAGACACTTAAATAAGTGCATAAATGAAAGCATAAACATAACATATTAGTCCCTAGATATATGTGTTAGAAATAAAATTTATGTACATATCATATCAAGTACAATAAAAAATATATAAGCATGGATAAAATCATGTGTATTATATAATCTCAAAAATGATAATTTAAAGTGATCATAGAATGATATAACATGTGTGTATCTTGATCATACAGGAGGATGTCCCCAACATCCTAGTGATGTGAGTAGAGGAAAATCCCAACATCCAAAAGTACATGGATCATGTATATGTACATGCCTTAATCACACAAAAAATATGTTTGAAACACATGTGTAAATATGAAATACTAATATTCCATCTACCAACATGTAACTAACAACATATATGCTAAGGAGCTAGCAAGATATGTAAATGCTAAAATTGTTTTTGGATTTTTGACTTTTTTGTGATTTTTATGGTATTTTTTGGAATACTTGAGAACTTTCAACCTTAAATTAGATATTTTACATTATATCATTGTTAGATAAGTGTAAATGGTATTTGGCATGTTCCTTATCATTTTTTACATGTGTAGTTTAATAAACAATGTTATCATTTATAATATGGATCAATTTTCATCTACGAGAAAAGGAAATACCTTATTGATGTTGGTTAATTTGTGCTTATATTTGGTATAGCCAAATATTTCCCAACATAAATGTATATGGATATTTTTTTGGCATAATCCAAACCCATGTTTGAGTCACTTTATGATAGCAATAAATTGGTAGTGTTATGTTTCCCAAGGAGTCTTTCCAACCTCTTTTATTTTGTAAATCTTTTAGGTCAAAGCCAATATATTGTAAAAATATTATATTAAAATTAGTTTTTTGTTGTGTAGGCTAATATGGTTATGGAAAAAAATCACCACCCATGAATAATGTTATTGTAAAATATTATTGGCATGGATTCTTTTTGTGCTATTCACCTTGTGGTTTTTGTATAGGAAGAAGACCTTGAATTGGTACTATATTGAGTAAACCTTATAGAGAACCCATATAAAGATTAGGAACTCCACATTTTTGTTTATAATGTTCATCTGATAATTCATCTCCCTCTTTTGTGTGAGGGATAAAACTTTGGTACTTAGAATGGGATATTTTAAGTTTCTTTGGATGAGTAATGATGAATGCATCATATCTATGTACATCCACATATAAATGGGTAAATTAATCATATTATTTATTCAATTATATTTATTTTAATATAAAAATCATACCTCTACTAAAAAGAAATTTTAACTCCAAAAATGAAGGTCTAAATGCTAGCTCATATGATGAATTTTTGAATTGAGTAGTGTAATCTTAAAGGGATTCATCAGTGCATCATTTGAAATTGTGTGAAATGTTCTAATGTAAGTTTTGGAACCTTATGCATATATAAATCCATGAAGAATTAATCTTATAATTATTCAAAAGTGGTTATAGAACCTTTTAGTAGGATATAGAGCCAATTATGAGCCTTTTTATAAATACTTATATGAATAATTTTAGTAATAGTTTGTCATATTTTCCCCATGGACCAAAATAATGTACATAGTTATTAATGTGGTTGAATGGGTTTTGTTTTCACTTTGAATTTCACCATTAAGGAAGGTATTCAAACTTTGTCACCCAATTGACATAATGGGACCAATTCAAAGTTGAGGGTGATATATAATGGAAGAAAACCTCTAGATAGGTTTGGTTCCCTTGAGGAGTCACCTTGATCCTCACCTAAACTACTTATTTACAATGAAAAGAGAGAGACACAACTATTTCCTATAGTTTTATGACTAACTATGGGCTGATGCACCAAAATTAAATACCTTAAGTTACTTGGACATAAACAAAATGAACTCAATAAGAACTCACACATATATAACTCACAATTCACTAATTAATATTGACCATAAGTGTTTTGTAAGAAGGATTCATCTTATAACAGTATCTATAAGGATGAGCACTTGTATTACAAAGCTCAAATGACATTCATCACAAATATGAATTTCATAAAATTTGAGAGATACAGACTACAACCTACACAAGATCAAGTTTTCTACATAAAAGTGCACAAAATTAGATATAAAATAGGGATAGACTATCAGTTTCTTTATTACTCAAGAAGGTATTTATAAATATAAAATTTTGATACGGTTAAGCCACAACCATCTAGAGGAATATCTCTAATTACTTATAAAAAATAATTAAATATAATAAAAGGATTTTTTAGTGAGTGGAGAATCATGTAAACTCATCATCAATTCCCCCATTAAGGTTCAAAATTGAAATAGTTGAATTTAACTTCAATTGACATATTCTTCTCTTCTCCAATGCATTACCACTTTTTTTGAAGTCTCTAAGTTGGGAGGGAGCATGAAGTCCTTGATTTAGGCTTGAAGTTATCAAATATCAAGAAAGTTGACCTATTTTTGAGGATATTTGTGCCTTATACTTAGTCTTCAACTAACTCTTCCAATCTTGCATGACATAACTCCACTTAGTCTTCAACCAACTCCTCCAATCTTGCATGACAAAAATCCACTTAGAGAATTCCTTATTTGATTTGGAATTTTCTCCTTTATTTTTTCATAGATTTAATATATGGTATTTTTTATGTTGTTTATTTATTCTATTTAATGATAATTATGATGGTGAATTGGTAAGGCATAACTTCGAATCCTCATTTGATGGCCTTCTTGACTATGTTCACCCTCTTAACTTGCATTGAAACTTCCATTATCATGATTTAAGACCTAGAAACCTCCAATTAAAATTTATATCATGAAACTTATACCTGAAATTAGCTACTTTTAGGCTTATCACAATATCCTTCATGGTTCTTGAGGATGATTTAGTTCAAATTTGTAGGTGTGAGCTCCATTAGTGCTTGTGAATCTCTTCAGAGAGAGATCTCTTCATTAATTCATTCATGAATGGAATCCAAAGTTTCAAAACAACTATATTTCATTGATAAAAATTTATAACACCTAAACATAAATTTTCAATTCATTTTGAAGAATAAAACTTGATTTTTAGTACTTTTAGCCTTCTTGATAACTAATTTTCATCACTTTTACACACATAAGCCTGTAATTTTGAATTTCCTCTCTCTTCAAGTGTTGTAAAGACATGAAACCACCACCAAAAGTTCTAAAATGTTACCCATCCACATTCAATTAAAATTTCACAATTTTTGGATTTATATAACTCATGTGATGCTCCTTTTTGTCCACCTAGGATCTCTTAGGGCAACAAGCATGTCAATTTAGTAAATATTTTATATTTTGAGATATACTTTGTCTAAAGAGATAATTATTTATTTAAATGACTTTATTGTCCCCCTATACATATTAAAATCACTGAAAGTGCATTTTCAATTTTAAAACATTCTAAAAATTCACTTTTAAGTATGCATGCCTATAGGTGCTCATTTATCATCCATGCTTGTCATCTAGGTCCATTTTGCAAGTATAAAAATTTTGATAATGATTTTAAATTTGTTTAAATTGTATTTATATCATGTATAAGAAAAAAAAATCATTCTTCATACTTTATAAATCCTCAAAACACTTCAAAATTTCAAATTTTTAGCTTTCATGCTCTCTAAATAGGGTTTTGATGGGTTTTGGAGCAATCTTGCTTCTTAACAATTGTTCATAAAGTTCAAACATTATTTATGAGAATAAAAACTAGGATATGGGAGTAAAAAACCATATTCAAACCTTATATAAACCATACAAACTCTCCACCAAGTTATCACATTAGATTTGGGACAATTTTAAGCTTTAAAATCAATTTTGAGAGAGATTTGAACTGTCTTAACATATTTAAATCATATTTTGAGTATATAATAGATGTAAAATGTCTAATAAAAATATATTAAACAATTAAATCCGTGAATCACCCTTTTCCCACCTATAAACCAATAAAAATTCAATCTTCTACCTTTGAAAATGCATGAAAATTTCCCCTACATCCTTATATATGTGTTGGAGAATTGAAAAATCTTCAAATCTATTGTAGATTCATGCAAGTCATATCTAAATAATTGATTCAAGTCTTGAAAATTATTATTATCCACTAAATAGTATCCATATTTCATTCTTATAATTTTTCCTTTGATTTCCTTCAGCTATGCCTTGACATGCTTAAGAAGCTTGAGATGGTCAACCAAGAAGTGGTTATGAATATTGAAACTAAACTAAGAATATCTATGGAATACATATATAGGATATATTAAAATAAAATAAACTTTAATTTTTTCAAAAATACATTAACCTTTTCAAAAGAGTCTTAACATATTAAGAGGGAACACTAAATGTTTTATTTTTAGTAATTAACCTCCTAGACTAAGGGAAAATCTTAATATGACCTCAATGTGACTTCACTAGGAGTATTTACAATAATGAAAGTATGAAAATAAATGGCAATACCTTATGAATTTAAACATAACTAATTATGAAAATAATGGGGACTAAAAA
This sequence comes from Torreya grandis, assembly GCA_037957365.1. NCBI lineage: Eukaryota > Viridiplantae > Streptophyta > Pinopsida > Cupressales > Taxaceae > Torreya > Torreya grandis. The sequence continues at coordinate 1,070,777 of JARHVA010005551.1, forward strand.
ATTCAACATTCTTTATGACCTCTGTAAATTTACTTGCCTATTAAGCAAAAGACCAACTGCCTTATGAAGTCCATTGGGCATAGAATCATGAAAATCATCACCCTATATAATATAAACATGATAAAAATTTTGTATCTTCCCCAATAATAATTTAAAAAATTCATCCTCAAAGTAACACTGATACCTATGCAAAAGAACTTAGGCAACTTAAAACTAGTACAACTACCAACCAAGAATGTGTATAACAATACTTAGAAGAAACTAAAAATCTAAAATTATTATGTACTATATGACATCCTATTCTCACTCAATTTGGATAAAATCAAAAACTCTTGGAATCCTCTTTAATCCATAAGAACATATCTCCATATGAGTGGTAAAAACCCATGAAAGGTCTTTTTTGGAATGGAAAAATTGACTTACTAAGCTTGTTTGAGGTTTTTATGTTTTTTTTTTTTTGAGTTGATTGTCAATGTGGATTAGACCTTGATTGATTAAAATATTTTATTTTAATGACCAATTGAAACAAAAAATAAAGTTGATAATGTATTGAGGATTTATAACATCCTCAAATTATTCAACAAGAACATGGTACTACTTCCAAGTCTCTTTGAGATGTTCTTCATGCTCATTAAACTTGTCAACATATTTAGTAAGGTATTAATTGTGTTTTCTATAGATATAAATCTTGTTTATGGCTTCAAAATATCCAATTTTCTCGTATTATTGGTGCCATATCTCATCAATTTCTTCTCAAGGTTCATTTCATAAATTTCGTACATTGTTGAAACTACAACATTACATTCATTATGTCCACCAAGCTAAACAAGATATGGAAAAATGCAATCTTCTTCATATAATGAATAGTTACCTTAAACAAACTTTTGAATAAGCTTGTTAGATACAACTTCTAGATGTTCATCAACCTTTTTATGAAGAATATGTATTCCTAAACCTATCTCCTCTATGATTTTATAAGGCTCAACTTCATTGTTTTTGTTGGGCCCTTATTTCAACTAAGTATGGATCTGCACCAACTCAATAGATACCTCAGTATGAGGTAATCATTTGGGATGATTTCTATGTTTACATCTTTTATAATAACTTGAGGAATTAATGGACACCTTTTACTAGTTGGTAGGTAGCTAACTAATGCAATGATTTCTTGGGCATCTTCAAGGAGTGGCAACACATGGAGATCATAGTGTAAATAACACAAGTTAATGGAGTTATTAAAATTATTTATACAAGCTCTAGCTCAACAAATATATTACGTAGCTCCACCCTAGCATAAGGTACTCCTATGGTCTCTAAAATTAAGCTCAAACTCATGAGTAAAGAGACACAAATGGATGTAATGAAGCTCTATATAATTGGCCCTAGATATAATGGTCAGCATTAGAACTAGCTTGGACACCATGATGGCTCCATTTGTGTAATACCAAGCTCACATTTGAGCCTCTGGGTAGATAATTAGTTTAGAAAATCTTATACTCTACCTTATATACTCTATTTGCATAATATGAACTATGATCTTTATTTAAATCTTTAAGTAATGAAGAAGAATAGCTATAATAATACAGGGTGTCCTTTAATTGAATTTCTTTTGCTTCATTATTGAAATGAAAAATAACTAAAATAGTTATAATGGGTTTGTTTTAATATATTAATGTTAATTTTAAGCAATATTTTGGTTAAAATCATTAACATCATCCCTATGTAAAATCTGACATCAACCTACTTTATATAAATGGCCTAATTATATATAAGAACCCATACCTAGTGATGTTATCCTTTCATAAAGCATGAGCCTAGTATGAACTTTATCTAAAGCATCCCATTGACCCCTTGAATAATTGAATGATGTTAAGTTTAGTGAAACAAAGGTTTGCACCCTTTAATCTACCAAAGCCATTATTGACATGAACAAGTCCTATAAGCAATGAGTTGTGCCATGGTATAATTATCCCAATGTGGACCCCAATTATTTCTAAATTGTACTTCAAGTGAGAGCATAAGGTTTATACCTTATGTGAATTGATGTCAGCATAGTCAAGTGTTAAATTTTGAGCACTATGGGAATGTATCATGTTTTCACCTAGTTATAATGAGTCTAGAATTAACTTGAATAACCAAATGAGTTCATAACCCCATGTTCAATGAACGAAAACCCCAAATTAACCTACAACATTTTGATTCCATTATCGAGACTTATGTTGAATTTTGTTTTTGTAATGGTACGACACAATAATACTCCAACTCTCCCTTGATAACATTGATCACTGGCTATAATAGGTGGAAGATAACTTTGTGCTAAAGCATCCATATTGTAAAGGATAAAAGTCAAGGAAGTGGATCTATAATAACCTATATGACTCTCTATATGAGGTCTTCTTTTGTGAACTACCTAAGTATATGTACCAATGGTTGGTTACCTATACAACCCATAAAATATAAAGCTATGGATAGTACCTTGATTGGTTCAAAGATTACCTAGAGAGGCTTGAGAACTTAGATGCCACTTAGACTATAATTTTAGATAAATGGTGGGAAGGGGCACTAAAAAATTACATTTTTGAGTTCACAATGTTGACATACTCTTTCCCAAGGGAAGTAGAGTATCAAGTTTTGTGCAAACCCAAAGGCACATTTGTGAAAGAGTTTAGAATAGATCTTAAGAATTTGATGGTGGATTATGACATTAAAACCATAAGAATCAAAGGCTAAATTCCTTTCATGAATGATCAACATAATAGAGAAGAAGGGGTGTGTAGGTGAAGTGCCATGAAAGGGGATGAGTAGATTGATACCTAGGAGATTAAGAGATAGACTTATAATAAGGGAAGGCACATGTTGATGGAAAATATAAAACCTAAAAGTGTTGAGAGAAATCATAGTGAGTAAGAAGGGCATGGGGAAGGATCTCTTGAATTGTAATAACATGAGGAGAGAAACAATAAATCCATGAATCAAACTCAATAGTTGATGTGTGAAGAATGCACTAGGTCCCTATAAAATTTGGTAACTAAAGATGCACTAGAAGGGCCTACCCCCTTTGAATTTATTTCATAATATCATACACTAGATCCCCCTCATGAAGAAATAAGAATGATAACTAACCCTATTATCTATATCAAATTTGACCATTTTGCAAATTTTGAGTATAATTTTATACTTGAACAAGTTTATCCTTAGGAGGATTTGAGTGAGGATACCTATAGATGATTGGGTGCTAGTTCAAAAAAATAGAAATAAATTACAACTATACAAGCTCAGCCAATGTTAGCTTTGTAGATTAGGTAATAGCCTATAGGAAGTGGCCCAGTACTATAAGTCAATAGTAAAGCACCATCATCATTTGTGACACCAAAAGTAACAATTGGACTAGTGCCTAACCCACTATCAAGAGGTGTTGGAGGGCCACCACTAAGACAAGTACTATGGGACAAGTTTTTCATATGCCAACTCCCCCCCCCACTATATATCTATTATAATGTCCATGCACTTTCTAGAATATCACAGAATGGATAATGTCATAGAGTATGTGCTAAAGTGTGAACTACAATGGCATGATCGAGGCATAACCTAGTTAGAGCATAAGGTAACCTAGTTTGTGATAACTCTACTCAATTGTGCCCATATTTGGTATAATAAATATGACCCTAACTAGGATATGGTTGAATATGACACATTAAAGGAAGCATTCTTGAAGGAATTTGACATACCAGAGTTTGAACATCAAAGCATCATGATGCTCAAGCATATTAACCAAGAACTTTCAAAGAGCATGTGCCTATATGATGCAAGGTTTAAGAGTCTCCTTTCCAATCTTCCTTATGAAATTCACCTCTCTTATCATGCATAATGGTTCATTGGAGGTTTTTAAGTGCCATTTATAAGAGCACTTTATATGAAGACATTTACAGACCCTCATGAAGTTCTTGAAGCTTCACTTAAAGCTGAGGTAGTTGAAAGTACCAATACTAGAATTATCCCATTCATGAGGGCACAGATTGCATTTACGGCTAGAGAACTCCAAAAATTGATAGCTAGTTTAGTACAAGATGCTTAAAGTGGGTTATGGTGTACCAATTACTATGTAAAGGCCACAATAGGAATAATCACCCTTTAATGAATGTGTGCATATTAATTTTAAGTTGTGAGCTTTGTCATGAGGTGCATGACGTTTGTAACTTCCCTTTGTTGAAATGTGTTAGTCAAGTTAACAAAACCATTTATTATTGATTGTATGATGCTTACACTCATACCATAGTGACTTCCAAGTGATTGATGAGATGCATAAGAACATATAAAAAGGCACATGGTATGCCACTACAGTAGCCAAAGGGAAAGATAATCAAGGAACTATTTCTATGCCCATCAGAATGTAAGCTATGGGATGTAAAGAGGTGCTAGAGGGAGAGGTAGGGGATGTGGTGGAGGAAGATTACCACCACACTCATGTTACAAGTATAGCTTGATATATAATTATCAACATGAATTCTTTACACATCTAATGTGTGGATATTGTCAAGGAACACATAAGGTTAAGGAATGGCCTAACTTATATAAGAAATTGACCCAATGTAGGCTTGGCATGGATAACAGTGCAAGAATGATTAGGTGTGAGTTGAAAATAGAGAAGTGGACTCCAAAGGTGTAACTAAACCATTTGGAGATAGTTAAGGTGCAAGCAAATACTCATAGTGGATTCACCACTAAGCTCTTAGTTGAGCCAATGCCTAAGTTACATATAAAATATGGGGAATAGAGCTACATTGAGCACATCATGTAGCCCAAACCCAAATTTTTACCTTACCCATACTCTACATTCCAAAAAGATGTATTTCATTAATTTATGAGTGCAATTTATAACCTATAAGGGGACCTCCAACTAGAACAAGAACTAAAAGTGCAAGCTACCACCTCATGAGAAACAAGATGGTTAAAAAGCTAAGGTATAGGAGCTAATAGATATATTGTGCCTCTTATAGATAGAATGAATGTTGAACCTATTTAATAGATTAATTTTAGAGCATAAAACACAAAAAATAGTTGAATTTATTACTTTATACATGGATAGGGCATCATAAGCTAGGAATACATAGAATGCAGAGTATGATCAATAAATCCTTGTGAATGCTACCATTGTTGGATGGTTTATATGCGAGGTCCTCATAGACATAGGCACTGAGGTAAATATATTGAAATAGAATCCATGGTAAAATATGGGTAGGCCATCCTTGAAGCCTTCCCCTCATGTACTTTTCATGGCCAACAAATCTAAGATGTCACTTATTGAAAATTTTTAAAAATGTTGTAGATATTTGGGTGCCAAGTTCTGTGCTAACTTTGAAGTGATTAAATTGGCTGAAGATAATTATCTAGTGCTCTTGGAAAGGCCATAGTACTATGAAAATAATGTTGATATACATCTTAAGAAGTGTTATATGCCCTTTTAAAATGGAAATGAAAGTATAATGATCCCCTCTCAAGTGACAAAGGACCCCCTATGTAGAAAGTGTGGATCTTTAGGATGAGATCAACCATATATACAACATCATATTTTAAGGTGTTGAGACTCTCAACCCCAATAACCAAGGAGTGATTTCTCATGAAGATGGATAGTCAACCTTGAACACCACTAACATTTATTACAACTTAAGGGTCGATGAAGATTATGAGATAATTGGTCATAGGTGTTGCTTAGTGAGTGTGCAAACACCAAAACATATGAGGATTGGCTAGGTTTAGATTGATCACACTTCAAAGAGATGGGTCCCTTAAAATAAAAATAAGGTAAAGAGAGCATTTTACCTAATTAAAGTCAAACTTGTCATGCTCTTAAGATACAAGGGGAGAAATCCCATGGAATAATATGGCCATGACCTTGATTCATGCATCCTAAATTAGGTAGATAGGATGGGCACACTGGTATATACTTTGAAAATCACTGCCACTCATTGGTGGGCAAAATAAAGGCCTAGATTACCAACTTGGAAAGATTTAAAACCATCCATCTACATTATATTTGGGAAAAGTAATGAGGAATTGTAAATATATACACACTCTAGTGATTAAACCTAATAGATCATGTGCTCTTATGCAAAGAAACATAGACTAACTATGGTAAAAATGCCCTAAGGAACCTATGGGTACACACCTTCTATAGAACCTTGAAGATGTGGACATGTACATGGTATGTTGTCAACAAAATGCACTATGAGATAAAAAATTGGGATGTCTTGAAGGAGAATTTTGTGCACAGCTTCTCCTTTTCCTCACATAACTTGTAATTTATCGAGCCATTGTAAGTAATTCAAAGGGTAGTTTTTGAGGACACTGCAATCCTAGAAGAGTGTATAAAATATATATTTGGGGAGAAAGGATTGGTGATCCTAACTTTATTTGAGGAGAAAGTGCTCAATAGTTACTCAAGTGACAAAGACATTGATATCTTAAAGGTTCATAATTAGACATCCTTGATAGGTAAAAGGAAGCTCATGCACTAAGTGAAGGATAGTTCCCTTGATGACGAATACCCTACTCATGTTCATATAAAAATAACTAAGGTAAGTAGGCAATTAAAGGGCTCACATTAGGAGAGTAATTATCCCTAATATGTGATACTCAAAACTACCCAAGTAGAAATTAGCTTAGAATGGGAACAAAATGTGGCTACTCTAGGCACATATTGGTCTGACATAAAGCTAGCATGAATTATGGACCTCCTGAAGGAGTTCCAAGACTTGTTCCATTTATATTATCAAGACATGAAGAAAACCCACCCATCCCTTGGGAAAATTAGTATAAATTTTATAGATAGTGCAAGACCTATCAAGAAACACCCTTATATAATGAACCCTGATCTCCATGCCAAGGTTAAAATGGAGATTGATGGGATGCTAGCCATAGGTGTCATCTAGCATATGAAATAATATGAATGGGTAAGCCCCATGGTTGTTATCATTAATAAGAAGAGGTGCATTAATAATTACATATATTATATATTGTTGAATGGTTCATGTATCATTGACCCTTTCCTAAATCCATTCACTGATGAAGTCTTGGATGGAATTATAGGCTATGAGATTTACAGCTTCATTAATGGGTTTTTAGGATACCATCAAGTCTATATTTAAGAGGAGGACAAGCCCAAGATAACATTTTTGATAGAATGGGGTTGTTTCATGTACAATGTGATGCCCTTTGGACTCAAGAATGCACCAACCATGTTTTCCCAATTAGTGATCACTGCATTTAAGGATTTCACTCACAAGTTCCTCCAAGTGTATTTAGATGACTAGACTATGTATGAACTAGTGAAGGATAATTATGACAACCTACACCTTATGTTTTAAAGGTACAATAATTTGTATATATCCTTAAATCTCAAGAAGTGAATCTTAACGACATCATTTGACACCATTCTCAGGCACAACATCTACAAAGACAATCTAATCATCAATCCCATGAATATTGTAATTATTCTACAACTCTATACCCCTTTCATGTAGAAATATGTTCATACCTTTATTTTCCATAATGGATACTATAGAAAATTCATAAGTAGATATGCAATGATTGTGGCAGTGCTATAAGATCTCTTACACAAGGATGGCCCATTTTATTGGGGTAAAACATAAGAGGATGCCTTTAAAACTCTAAATTTTAAGTTAGATAGTACAATTATTTTATAATTTCTTGACTAGATAATTCCATTCCACATCCATGTCGATGCATCTAGCTTACCATTGGTGTTATACTGGTGTAACTCGATGAAGGTAAGATGGATCATCTTATCTCGTTTACAAGTTGAAAACTAACCTAGGTAGAGTAGAATTATATGATAATCAAGCATGAGGTGATATCCATGGTCTACACCCTACAAAAATTCAATAAATACTTATGGGAAACCCCATTCATCTTTTTCAATGATCATGAGGTGCTTAAGTACCTTGTGAATAAGCCCATTATCTATAGGCACATCTTTAGATGTATAGTTTTATTTCAAGAATTCCAATTCTTAGTTGTAGTGAAGCCTAAAAAAAATAATTCAAGCCCAAACCATTTATCCCATATCAACTCTAGCAATGCAATAGTTCCCATTTAAGATGACATATTAGATGCACAACTTTACATGGTCTAGTTCATCCTTAAAGACTTGGTAGAGATGTCTACTTTTCTAACATCTAGGTCTACACACCAAACCATGATAACCAAATAGAAGAAGTATCTCATAGTTTACACCACCCACTTTTATATCATTAGTGGGAAGCTATATAAATTAATTCATGATGAATTCATGTCTCGATGTGTTATGGAACATGAAAAGGACTCCATATTATAAGAGTCACATGAGGGAATAGTCAGAAGCCATTACATTGAATATTCAATGGCATGTAACGTGTTGCAATCAATCTAGTGGTGGCCAAATTTTTTCTAAGATGTAAAATATTATGCTAAGGTATGTGACATATGACAATGCATAGGGACGCCTAACCATCAGTATGATATGCATATCAACCCCATTCTTTCCTAGGTGCCATTTTAAAAAAGGGTCATTGATTTTTTTGGGTCAATCACTCCTATAAAAAGGTGTATATGCACAATATATATTCTATTTCCCATTAATTATTTTACCAAGTGGGTCAAGGTAGCACCATCAAAAGACTTTACATCCACCAAAACCATGATGTTCATATGGGAGAACCTCAAAAGTCACTATGGGTGCCCATTTAGTTTGACTAGAGATAAAGGCATTGACTGAACATATGGGATAACCTCATAAGTCACTATGGGTGCAACTAATTATACATGTCCCATTGACTGAACACATGGTGGCATACCACAAGATAATGTATTATCATCCATAAGTGAATGGCATAGTTGAAGCATTAAACAAGATCCTAGGGATGTGTCTCATGAAGATATGTGACATTAGTTGCAAAGATTAGGATGATTGAGTGTCAGTAATAATATGGGCATATTACACAACCTATAAGTGCCTAAATAATGCTAAACTATTTTAATTGGTGTTAGGCACTAAGGTGGTTATACCAATAGAGTTCATGGTACCATCATTATGCATTGTGCATATTGGTCATCTAGATGACCAAGAATCATTGAGAAAAAGGCTAGAATATTTGGAGTGGTTAGATGAGATGTGTGCCCAAGTAAGATGGAATTAGTAGATAGAGAATGTGTGCCAAAAGCTCTATCATGAAAAGCATTTTAAATGTAAGGTACTGATTGAAATAACATTAGTCCTACTATATGACTCTAAGTACCTTAAACACCCAAACAAGTTACAAATTAGATGGATGGGACCTTATGCCATCCACAACATATTAGAGATAGATACATATATGTTGTGCATGTTTTTGAGTGAAATGCTCCTTGGGAATTTTAATGACAACCAACTAAAGTATTATAGGTAATAATATGGTGCTTGTACCATCAAATAACTAACTTCTTGGTTATAAGTTAGTTATGTTATGCTAACTAGAATAAATTTTGGCACAATTCAAACATTTCCTTATGTTTTGTGTTGTTTTGTTGATGAGTGAATAAGTATCACTTTGAGACCTACATGAGAACTATTCTAGTAATTTCATGTATAATACTAGTCAGGTGTATTGAGCATGATTTCCTTCTAACACCAAAGGATATACACCTAAGTTTTTGGGTGTGAGGAGGTCACTAGACTTGAAGAGTACCAAGTGAACAAAAGGAGGTGCATAGGATGCTAGTGTGCAAGAGATGAAAGTGGGGGCAAAGAAGATGATTAGTTCATAAGAAACCTAGAGAATGAAGTTCTAGAGGATGAGCACAAGGGATTTGTATGGGGTAAGATATTCCAAGGTAAGATATGAAAGTGTAAGAAATTGACAAAGAAATGCTTGGAAGAAAACACAATAGTTAGATAAAATGGAACTATAGAGGTTGAATCATGTGCATGTGAGGTATTTCACCCAAGTTGCCATAAGCAAGGTGAAGGTCATGCCAAGGTGAATGAAGTGTAGGAGGAAAATCATCTACACAAACTCACACCCACCCAATGGTAAGTGATAAGTGACTATTTGATAACACCTATCTCTTCACCAAAAATACCATTTAGATAAATTAATAAGTTGATGGTGGAGGTACAGAGATTCATATTAAATGCATAGGTGGTAGTGGATTTTCATGGATTTTATAGGTTTAATAGATTTCCTAAATCTAGGCATTAACACATCATTAATCACCTATAATTAAGATGGTAGTTGAGGATAAGGTATAAATGGGCCAATGACACACTAGTTTAGGTTACAAACCTTAAGTCAATTTGAACTAGACACATATAGCAAAACCAGAGCCAAACTAGAGCCGAAGTAAAAAAATGCTATCAAAGTGAAACCTTGAGCATCCATGACTACCAAATAAGAATGATTGAATAAGAGAGGAGATTTGATTTCATTTGAAATTGAAATAGAGGCATGGGGAGAGAGAATTACCTAAGAACTAGATAATATGAAAACTTAGATATGTTGAGGCTACCATAAATGGTCAATGAAGCTCAAGAGCTATAGACACTATGACTATACAAAGTGATAAAAAATTAGAGTCTTTAGCACAATCAATAGACCCCACTTCAATACTAGATGATTCAAAATAGGGAAGAAACATATTATTTCTATTCTAATGCAAATGCATAAGTATGTCAAATGAGCATGGATAATAGAGCAAATGATTGATATAAAGAAGAAATCATAGTCAGTGGAAAGGATTAACATCACTGAGGTTAATTGTGAGGTGCTTGCCAAAATTTATTATAAAGAAATGTAGTTTCCCCTAGAGGTCCTGATTGGGGAAACTTGGGTGTCCTTCATGCACACTTATAGTCTCAAAGAATAAAACCACCACACCCCAAACAATGTGCAATAGCTATCATAAGACTGGATGGTTGACACAGGAGAAAAGATAGAGGTAGGCACAACATTGTTTCACATTTATATTCAATAAAATGTTGAGACCATTGACACAACTCAAATCTATGATTTGCCATGTTTTGGGAAGCTACAGGAACTCACATAGTTCCTCCTCTCACATGTATATAGAAACAACTTCTACTTTGTATGGAGGTGCATGTGGATATCAATATGCCTAATTTGTAGAATAATTAAGATCATAAACTCTGACATAGACATACATTTGATGATGGTGGATGATGTTGAAGTAGAAAGGGTCATTAAACTCCTTGGTTACTATTTTCACTTGGATTTTCACCCTTTGAAGATATGCCTAATCTCTCCTCATCCAAGTGGCATAATGGAAACACATCTACAGTTGTGGGTAGCCTAAGGATGAGTTTAATCTCTAGATAGGGTTATCTCCCTTGATGCACCACTTTGGATCAAAATTACACCTAAACTTTGGGGGGGAAGGGAGAAAGATAACTGAAAGAAAACTATTCTAAGGGAGGTGATACACCAAATAGATTGATGACTTGTAACTAGATATATGTTACACTTGAAATAATGATACCAACCAAATATACACTTCTCTAATCTAAATCTTCTCACATTAATATTACATTATGAGGTTATAGATGAATGTGTAAGGTTAGGAGGACTAGACAAGAGGCCTTAAATGCTATTAATGAAAAGACTAACTCACTCAATCCTTGACATTTCCTAGAACATTTCACATGCCCTACAAGAAATAACTTTCCTACTACAAATAGATGATAGAATGAAACAATAATGCTATGGAAATAAGAGTGATAGCTTATGAAAAATCAAAAATTCCAAATTAACACACTAAGAATAGTCATGGAGGAAGTAAAAATTAGTAGTCTTATTGATCAAAAGGTATGTAAATGAGTAGGGCTTCACCATACTCAGGTGGAACATTAGTTACAGTGGTCAAAATGGCTAGTTATCATAGAAATTAAGAGAGAGAGAAGAATAGATAAGTCTAAGGGCCACAAGGAAACTTTTCAAGATGAGAGAATTAGTTACTTGTGCATGAGAAGAGGGTATGGGATGAACCATGAAATTTCATGAAGCCCAAGTGTCCATACAAGGTATAAACCTCTTGTAAAGTGGCATGAAACTCATTATTTTAGCTCAAAAAACTACCTCATTCTGGGATAGGTCTAATTATTGGAATTAAGGGGAAGGCTTTCATATATTCCTCTCCATGTATTGGTTTTAGGCTTGGTCATCTAAAATCTTCCCAAAATAAGTTATCATCATCTATAATCTAACAAACTCCTATTTCATGTACCATGCACACTTGACTTCATAAAAAGCATTTGTTTTCCATGAAAATCCATGTTAGTTAGTGGATGATAAGTTTTAAGACTCTCTATTTCCTTATAGTCATCAAGAACACCTTAAAATCACCCCACTTGATATTTTTCATCCTTCTCACTAGATTATCCAATATGCCAACTTTGAGTGGCTAAGATGAAATCTATTACTTACACATTTAGAATTTTTATAAGGCATTAAATTTCCATATGGAGTTATCACAAGTCCTAATCTTCCTCCCAAACTTGATTGTCTCTCTTGAAACCTCTTGTATCCTACAAAACACACAAAATAATCAAAAGTACCCTATTTTTTAACCTGATCATAATGGTATGTAAAACTCATAAGGTTATGGATGAGAATTAGAGATTCATCTTCAAGTTCCAATCATCATCCTGGTCAAAGTAGTTTATTAGAGTAGATTTCCAACTCTATTTCAACAAACTGGTCACTAGCAAGGGTTTTGGAAGGTTTAGGCCTATTTTTTCTCTTAAAGTTTGTTAATAAAGTTATAACATTCAACCTACAAATAAATTTCACAAAAAATATTTTCAAGGAATCTTATAATTCCTACAAACTTTCTTGACCCCCATTCAAAGCATCAAGAGAGATGTGAGCTCTTGAAATCACTGTATTGAGCCTTTTCCTCCATTTCTTATATGCTTAAGTTGGTTTCTAAGCCAAAAGTGACCTTTTCATAATTTAATATACATATTAATAGATTAAAAACATATTTTTGGACCTCAAAAACATTTCTAAATATGTTTAAAATATCATATCATGTTATAAGTGTGAAAGACCCCTCATTTGGACACTAGGCCTAATGTTGATCTTATAGACTGTCTGCAACTTTTAGGGATTTAGACGTTCCTATTGGGATTATTTGAATTTCAATAAATTTAACACCTATTTCATTCTTCCATGAACATATCCAAATGTATTAAAATTTTATTCCAAGTTTTTAAGTGAAAGTGAACTTTTATTTGGCCTTTAAGCCTAATCCCTGCTTAACATAGTTGACTGCAACACTAAAGGTTTAGAGAATTATGTTTATTTTCTAATATATTTTAAAAATTTCCATGATTTTATGGATGTTTTAAAACTCTCCAAAAATATTTATGGTGTCTAATCAACTTTTTATTCACTCTTTTTCCTCCAAACTTCAAGACTATAGGGTTGTGTACCTAGGGAGTGCCCTGGGTCTGAGACAAAATAGATGTAAATTACCCTATTTATATAGACAAATTAACTATTATATGGGCCTCCTCATGTCTTATATAGTATATTTATAATTTTTTATCTCTTTGGAAGGTCTCTACGCCCTCCAATTTCAACAAAACCTCGAGATAGGCTTGTTAGAGGCAAACTATGTGCAGAAAAGGAATATAAACTATATGTTCTCCAATTTAGAGCCATCTTGCCCATATTTATCATATGAAAGATCCTATTTATTATAATATAATCATTATGGATTCATATCCCATCCATTATTTACACTATACTTTCATTTACTCTTCATACACCCTGAGTTCTCAAAATTATGTTCTATCATTTTGACTGTGTTTTGCTTGTTAGATATCTTAGACTTGGACCTATAAGTTACCTTTCTGTTATAGGCATTGAAAAAAATTAAAACACACTCCTTTAAGCTCTCACTAGATGAACCTCAACTATGTTCTTGATCTCCTCATACTTTGGGGCTGAAAAACCTTCAATACCAGTCACAGATAGTTGATTGTGTCCTTGTCTTAGAGTAATACCTATGGGTGTTGATTGCCTATTTTAAGCTTTAAATAAAATTTTTGAAACCTAAATAGAGTTACATAAGTTAATTTCACACTTTTTGGTCCATTTTTCACCTTGTATAATCCTAAAACATATTATAATCATATTGTCTCAGTTGACTGTCTACCTATAGTCACCTACAACCGACTGTAGGCAGAGTCATATAGGTTTTTATGAGTTTGGAAGGTCATTATGTTTATTTCTTGAGATACATAAAACATTTTAAAATTTTCCAATCAATTTTAAAAACAATAAACATAAATTAACACTCATTTATTCAATTAAATATACCCTTATGAAACTTGAACTCCATGTTGGTTGTAGGTGCTTATTTGATGACCTATGTACGGATTGAAAGTGTGTAAGGGAGATAAACACACTATATCATATCTTTCCTAATGATATTTATGATCATTAGTGTTATTTTAACTCAATAATTTAATAAAAAACATGTGATTATAATTTTTTATCACCCTAAAGTACTAAGGTCACTTTTTAGTCCAAAGCTTGTAGAATTTACTACCTAGAAACAATGTCTTTATAGGCAACTTTAGGCCTTTCAATCACCTTCCTTCCCAAAATATTTCATGGAAATTATAATATGAATTTAATGCCATCCTATATCATTATATTTCATAAAAACCTCATGTATCCATGTCATATGCTCCTCACAAAATGACTTTGGACCACTATTTTGCTATTTTAGGGGAAAAATCCCTGAGTTAGTCAATGAATTCTAGGAAGTGGTAAATATTATCATTTTCCCTCTCTACCTTTTAAGTATTCATTAGATTATTTTATAACTTCATTATATCTCTAATGAAGGTCTCCCCTCATGCTAAAACATTCCAAAATGACACTAAAGCTCTCTACTAAGTTACTTGTAGATGTTGATTTTCAGTATATACAGGCAATGTGTAGAATGTGGCAATATGCATTGATTTAGACCTATCATGAAATTTATATCCATACAAAGAATTAAAATTTATTCCTCACACCTCCAATAACTTGAAACCACTATAAGGTCTCTCAACATGTCATGACATCATTCTTCAAGACTCTTGTAAGTGAATATTTAAATTATAGTAGGCAGACTGTGTGTTTAGGTAGTGGAGATTGAGTCTCATTTTAAAGGACCATGTAATTTATTTAAATATTTAAATTAACTACATTAAAATTGTGATTACTTTAAACAAACCAAAATATCCTCATTTTAACATGATTTTCCTTTTCAAGCACTTGGCTAACTAGTATGGCAGTCATATAGTAGATTGGTTATATGGTGGTCTATGATTGTATTCTCATAGACACTACTTGGATAAAGATTTTTAATGGTAAATATGACCAATAAAAAATAATAATAATATTTATTAACCTATCAAACTTAGTGAAGTCACCATCAAAATATGAAACTCTTGAAAATGGTGGAAACCTACCTTTTACATACAAAAGTGTTCCCTCCTACAACTTAAGATGATTAACTTATAAAAACACATTAAAAATATAAAAAACATTTACATAATTATATGAGGAATAAAAAATCATCTATAATAAACCTAAGCAACTAATTCATAAGAAATTTCTTAAACAATGACAAAACTATAGGCTCATAGATTAGTAGGTAGAGAAACATAGTCATCTTAATGAGGATGGTTCATGAATAATAGGCCATAATTATTCAAAATATTGTAATTTAAATGAAGGTATGTAATTTTATTTTCACCTCCCTAAAGTGTTTGATCTAAAACCTCACCAACTAGTCATACCAAGTATAAACCTGAAGATTTGTTCTATATGTTAAGAAGGACAAAAAAGAAGGAGAATGGTTTTGGTCCTCAAATGGCACTTAAAAATAATTTCAAATGTTTATTTTAGGTTGGGGAAGCTGAAGAGACATACCATGATATTCTCTCATGTGCCACACTTCCCCATGGGTCGTACAAGTGCCAAACTCACCTTTTTCCTCAAAACAACTACCCGTTCCTTTGAATAACCTACCTCTTTTCAGTTTTGACAATTGATTAAGACCTTTCAGGACACATGTCATGTGACATCACCTTTTTAATCTTCACACTTAACAAAAAAATCCATAAAACTCATTAAATTCCCCATTTTTTACCTCAAAATGACTAAAAGGACTAAAATGACTAAGGACTAAAGCTAGTATAACATTAAATGAAATTAATTAACCTATAAGACACCTTATTACATATGTATTAGACCCATAAAACACCTAAAAATCAATTTTTAACTATAGGGGTCCTAATTTGACCTAAAAGTCAAACTTGGTCAACAAATTGGTGACTCATAGGGGTTATATGCCTACTATACTAACTAGACCAGTAGGCTTTTCATTCCATTAGGCTTAGGGAGTCATCTTAAGTTTACAAAAAAAATAAAACCTTCACAACAAGCTTTGATCAAGATAATACCAATGACTACCTCAGCCACATAAAGCAAAAGACACACACAAAGAAAAAACAAATACACATGTGCTTTATAAGCACTTATGGAACACACACCAAACTAGACAAACTAAAATCAAACTCTAACTAACTTGAGATAAAAACTCCCTCCTGTATCAAAGGGGAATTTTGAAAATCTTCTTGCTTCATGACATGAAGGATTTAGTGAGACATGTAGCCTTTTGTCTTTTAGCATTGATTCCTCCAACTTTTTCATGATGTTTGACAACTTCATTGGAAATATTTTCATTAAGAACCAATTATCTCCAAATGGATTGGTTATATAAATTAACCCTTCTTTCATTCAAATAGTCTCAATATTCTTGGATGGATCCTCAATTACAACCTCCTTGATTTCCATGGTGCTCTTAATAAGATTGGGTTTCTTCTCAGCTATAATTTCTTCTAGATCATGAAAGAACTTTGTATACTCTACCTAATCTTAGTCATTTTCATCCATGGAAGACTCTCCCTTCACCTTGTCATGGAATTAACCCTCAAATAGGCAAAGTTATTCAAGCTCTTGAAAGATATTCATTTGTAGATGTCAATCATCCTTGCCCTATTCATCATCTAGTACCACTACCTCTTCAATATTCTATTATTGAGGTATGAGGTCATCAAGCTAGTTTTATTCAATATATAATTCACTTTATGGTGATTTAATATCAGGATGAGGTATTGGATCATCTTCAATATCAACAACTTCTACCTTGGTCTTAAGAGATTCTTCTAGGACTACCACCTCTTTGGGGATGACTTGAAATATTTCTCCATCCTTAATAGAAAATTAATATTCATGATAGAGGAGATCATATATAATATTTTTATCAGAGGTAGAGTCTTCTTCAAGGGCTAAAATATCTTCCATATCTTTCTCATTCATGGTGATGCCAAGACTAGTCATCTTGAAATCATGTGACCTATCCCAATGAGATTGCCAAGGAGGTATGTCTTATTCAAGCAAGATTTATAAAATTTTATAAACCAATTGATCCTATTTAAATTCCAATACCATAGGTACATAAATGAAAATGGTGATGGGATGAGGGTAAGATGAACTATTTGGTGTAGGTGGCACATAAAACTCAAAATCAGATTGAGAGTGAAATGTAGGAGGCTCTTTTGGAATCTCTTGAGGAAGGGGAGGTAGAAACTGGGCTAAAACAACTTGATTTTATTCTTTCCACTTGAAAATCACTTCATTCACATCTTATTTAGCTTTATTACTCTCTTGAGGAAGGGTGTATGGGGTATGTTTAGGTATATGATCTTATTTTAGGTCTTAACCTTCCATCACACCTTGACTTAGTAGCTTCATCCTTGACTCTAAATCTTCAATTTATTGGCTAGTTTTTCTTGGAAAAGTACCTCTTGAAGTTGATATGCATCCTCATGAAAATTAAGAATATAAAGGGATTCATATGAAGGACAAGAGGTTTCTTTATTAATGGTGGGAGGGCTTGGATAGGATCAAGTTCTTTATCAACCTCATACTCTTCATAAAGGCCTTTATCTTCTTCTCTCTTTCCCTATGACTCCACTATATTGTTCCATATTAAGATGTTAGGATTAATATTACTTTATTTATGTGGTAATTCAACTTGAGTATTGGATGAATTATTCAATAAACTTATAATCTCCTTAGTCTTGGATTCTCCACCTTGTCTCTAACTTGGAATATCATATATAGAGTTCTTCTCTTGAGGTGGGGCTGAAATTTGAAAGGGTAATAAGGGATTAGATTCTAATTATTTTAATAATAACATGGACTATTGCATGTACATATTGGCCAATTCAATTTGACTATCAATGTTTACTTCATACACAAGGCTAGTATTTTCAACTCTCTCTTCCACTTGATTTGGAAAAGGATGACTTTGGCAATTCTGATTGGGCTCATAAGTAGGGATTGAATATGGTTGATAAATAACTTGGGAAAGTGGATATGAAGGCTGATATTTTTTATAAGTATAAATCTCATTAATTCTTAGTTTATCCTCTAAGGATTCAATCAAGCCACTCATATATAGCATCTCATTTGTAAGCATTTTCTAATTGGCTCTCTTAATAGGTCCCTACTCTTTTTTGACCAAATATACAACATCTCTTACCTTTTGAATGAAACTTATAGGGACATATTTACCATGTCCCCTTAGAGTATCAATCTCCAACACATACTTTTCATATTCCAAGAGTGTCTTCCTAAAAGTTGCAATGGATTGATTGGAAAAGTGGATATGTTATTTAGGAGCAAGATATGGAGAAGGTTGATTTTAGGATTGATAAGGATCATGACAAGCCTAGTCATAGTTTTGATAAGGAGCTATAGGTTGTCTATAAGACTAGTAAGAATCACACCAAGGTTGATAAGGAGTGTCATAAACTTGGTATGTCTCACAAACTTGCATAAAATAGTACTCAACATCAAAGTTAGCCATGAAACCTCATTTAAATCAATAAAATAAAGGAAAATGTTACAAAAAAATTTAATGGATAACCTAGGTTTCTTGACAACCTAATATAACTTTAGAGTTTCCGTTGATTCTTGGATAGATGCCTCTAAAGGTTGGTTGTTGAAAGACAACACCAAAAATATTTCAACCTTTTAGACTAAGAGTTCCACTAGGCATGCCAAAACTATTGTCACTTAGATTTGAACCATTTTAGGAGATTCCTAATCTCTCCTCATCCAAGTGGCATAATGGAAACACTTCTAGGATTGTTGGTATCCAAAGGATGAGGTGAATCTCTAGATAGGGCTAGTTTCCTTGATGTACCATTTTGGATCACAACTACACATAAAAATTTTTGGGGGGGAAGAGAGAAATAACTAAAAGTAAATTATTCTAATGGATGTGATGCATAAAATATATTTATGACTTATAACTAGATACATGTAACACTTGAAACCAAGAGACCAACCAAACATACATTTCTCCAATCTGCATCTTCTCACATCAATATTACATTATGAAGTTATGTATGAATGTGTAATGCAAGGAAGACTAGAAAAGAGGCCTTGAATGGAACCATTTAAAATAATAACTCAATTAATCCTTGAAATTTAATAGAATAATTCATATGCTTTGCAAGAAAAATCTTTCCAACTGCAAATAGATGATAGAACGAAACAATCATGCTAAGGAAACAAGATTTATCATTTAAGCAAAATCAAAAATTATAAACGAAAACACTAAGAATAGTCATAAAATATTTAAAAATAAGTATTATTATTGATACAAATTTATGAAACTAATTAGGTATTCTCCATGCATGGGCGGATCATAAGTTACAATGGCCAAAATGGCTAGTTCTTATAAAACTTGAGGGAGAGAGAGAAGAGAGAAGTGCAAGGGTCTTAAGAACAATTTTAAAGTTGAGAGAATAAGTTAATTGTGTATGAGAATAGTATATGAGATGAAAAATTAAAGGTCATGAAGCCCAAGTGTTCATACAAGGTATACAAATCTTTTAAAGTGGTAAGAAACTCCTCATTCTGGCTCAAAAAACTACCTTCATGATTTAGACCTATTTGAACGTCATAAAACTAATTAGGGATAGGTATGATGATTTGAGTGAAGGGGAAGGATTTCATAAATTCCTCTCCATGCATTATTTTTAGGTTTTTTCATTTATAACTTTCAAAAAATGAGCTATTATCATCTACAGTCTAAGAAATTCCTCTTTCAAGCACCCTACACACTTGTATTCCTAAAAGGCATAAATTTTCCATGAAAATACATGGTATGGAGTGGATGAAAATTTTAAATACTCTCCATGGACTTATAGGAATTAGGAACACTATAAAATCACCCCACTTGAAGTTTTCCATCCTTCTCACTAGTTTATCTAATATGTTAGTTTTGACTGGCTAAGATTAGAGCTATTGTTTTCACACTAAGAAGTTTTTTTGATAAATTAAATTTACATATGTAGTTATTAAAAGTCCTAATCTTCCTCCCAAATTTAATTGTATCTCTAGAAACTTCTTGTAGCTTGAAAAACACACAAAATAATCAAAATTAACGTATTTTTACCCTATCCGTACAAGTATATAAAACTCAAAAGGGTGGTAAGGATCCTGAGAGAGTCATATACAAGTTCCAATCATAATCCTTGTCAAATTGGTTCATTAGAGTATATTTCCAAATCCATTTCCACAAATTGGTCATTAGCAAGGGTTTTAGAGGGTTTAGGATTATTTTTGCTCTCAAGGTTTGTTCCTAAAGTTATAAATTTCAAAATGTAAAAAATATCACAAAAATTATGTTCAAGTACTTTTATAACACCTCCATACTTCCTTGACCTCCATTCAAAACATAAAGAGAGATGTGAGCTCTTGAAATCACCCTATCAAGCCTTTTCCTCCATTTCCTACATGCTTAAGTTGGTTTTTAAGATAAAAGTGACATTTTCATAATTTACTCTACATCATAACATATTTAAAACATATTTTTTACCTCAAAAACATGACTTGATAGGATAAAAATATCATCTCATGCTATAAGTGTGAAAGACCCCTGATTTGGACACTAGGCCTAATATTGATCTTGTAGCCTGTCTATAACTTTTGGGGTTTTAGACCTTCCTATTGGGATTATTTTAATTTAAATATATTTAAAAAATATTTCATTCTTCCATAAAAATATCCAAATTTATTATAATTTTCTTCCAAGGTTTCAAGTGAAAGTGATCTTTTTTTTGGCCTCTAAGCCTAAACCCTACTTGACATACTTGACTAAAAAACTAAAGGTTTAGAGAATTATATTTAGTTTATCCTCTCTTTTCAAGGTTTTACATGTTTTTATTGATTTTTTAAAGATCTCAAAAAATATTTATGGTAGTCTAATCAACTTTTTATTCAATCTTTTGTCTCCAAACTTCAAGACTATAGGGTTGTGCCCTCGGTCAAAGATAAAATAAAGGGAACTTCCCCTATTTTTATAGAAAAACTATATATTAAATTGGAATAGTAATTTCGTATAGAGTATTATTACCAATATTTATCTCTTTTTCAGGTATATATTCCCTCAAATTTCAACAAAACCTTAAGATATGCTTGTTAGAGCTAGACTATGTATAGAAAAGGCATATGGACTTTATGTTGTCCAATTTGGAGCTCTCCCACCCCTATTTATCATATGAAAGATCATATTTAATAATATATGATAATTATGGATTCATATACCATCCATTATGGATACATATCCTATCCATTTATTACACTATACTTTCATTTACCCTTCATACACCTTGAGTTCACAAAACTGTGTCCTATCATTCTGACTATGTTTTGCTTATAGAGATCTTAGGCTTGGAATTGTAGGTTAATTTTCATTTCTAGTAATTTAAAAAAAATAAAACATCCTCCTTTAAGTTCTCCCAAGATTAACCTCAACTATGATCTTGATCTCCTCACACTTTGGGATTGAAAAACCTTCAATACTAGTCATAGATAGTTGGTTATGTCTTTGTTTTAGAGTGATGTTTGTGGGTGATGATTGCCTATTTTAATATTTGAATACAATGTTTTAAACCTAAATATATTTCTATAGGTTCATTTAAAACCCTTTTGATCCATTTTTCCCCTTTCATAGTTTTAAAACATCCCATAAGCATATTGTCTCAGTTGACTATCTACCTACAGTCACCTATAGTTGATTGTAAGCAGAGTCTTATAGGTGTTTATGAGTTTGGAAGGTCATTATGTTTATTTATTGATATACATGAAACCTTTTAAAAAATTTCCAATCACTTTTAAAAATATTTACCATAACACTCATGTATGCAAGACAAGAGACCCTTCTCAAACTTGAAATCCATGTTGGTTGTATGTGTTTGTTTTCATGGTTTGTATATAGACTAAAAGTGTGTAGGGGAGGTAAACACACTATATCATCTCTTTAATAATTATATTTATGTTCATTATTATTTTTTTCACTCACTAAGTCCATTAAAAACATGTAAGTATGCTTTTTTATCACCGTGAAGTACTAAGGTCACTTTGTAGCTCAAAACCTGTAGAATTTATTGTCTAGAAATAGTGTCTTTATAGGCAACTTTAGGAATTTAAATTACCACTTTCCTTTGGTCATTCCTTCCCCAAATATTTCATGAAACTTGTGATATGTAATTAATTAAATCATATATAATTATAATTCATCAAAATCTCATGTATCCATATCATATGCTCCCCACAAAATGACTTTGGATCACTATTTTGTTGTTTTAGGGAAAAGACCCCTAAGTTGGTCAATGAATTATAGGAAGGGGTAAATATTTCCATTTTCAATAAATACCTATCAATAATTATTTATATTATTTCATAAATACATTAGAGATCTAAGTAAATTATCCCCTCATGCCACAAAAATCCAAAATGTCACTAAATCTCTCTACCAAGTCCCTTATAGATGTTGATTTTTAGTATATATAGGTAATGGGCAGAATGTGGATAATATGCATTAATTTAAAATTATCATGAATTGTATATCCAACCCAAAAATTAAAATGTATTCCTCACACCTCCAATAACTTGAAACCACTATAAGGGCTCTCAACATGGCATGATGTTATCCTCCTAGATTCTTGTAAGTGAATATTTAAATTGTAGTAGGTAGACTGTGTGATTAAGTAGTGGAGATTGAGTCTCATTTTCAAAGATCATGTACTTTATTTAAATGTTTAAATTAAATCCATTAAACTTTTTAATATTTTAAACAAACCATAATATCCTCATTTCAACATAATTTTCCTTTTTAAGCACCTAGTTGATTAGTATGACAATCATATAGCAAATTGATTATATGGTGGTTTGTGAGTGAATTATCATGAAGAATACTTGGATAAAGTTTTAATGGTAAATAATAACAATAAAACATCATAAAAATTAGTATGAACCTATAAAACTTAGTGAAGTCACCATCAAAGCATGAAAATGCTGAAATGGTGGAAACTTACCTATTACATAGAAAAGTGTTCCCTCCTAAAACCTAAGATGATTAACAAATAAAAACACATTTAACTAATAAAAAAACATGTAGAGAATTATAATATGATCATATGGAGTAAACCTCAATAACTGATTCATATGAAATTGCTCAAACCAAGGAAAAACCTATAGGCTATATAGATTAGTAGTCAAAAAAAATCAATTTCATGAGGAAGCTCCAAGAACCATATGCCATCATTATTCAAAATATTTTAATGGAAATTAATTTATCTTAGTTTATTTTAACCTCCCAAAAGTGTTTGATCTGAAACCTCCCCAACTGGTCATACCAAGTACAAACTTGAAGACTAGTTATATATGTCAAGAAGGATGAAAAAGAAGCAAAATGGTTTTGGGCATAAAATTGCACTACCAGAGAATTTAAAACGTGGATTTGAGCTTGGGGAAGCAAAAAATGCATATTTTGATATTATCCCATGTGGCATACTTCCCTATGGGTTGTATAAGTACCAAACTCACCTTTTTTTCCCAAGAAAACAACCACTTCATGACCATAGGCCATAATTCTTCAAAATATTATAATGTAAATGAAGGTATATTAGTTTAATTTCACCTCCCTAAATTATTTGATCTGAAACCTCCCCAACTAGTTATACCAAGTACAAACTTGAAGACTAGTTTTATATGTCAAGAAGGATGAAAAAGAAGAAAAATAGTTTTGGGCATAACATGGCACTACCATAGCATTTCAGATGTGTATTTGATCTTGGGTAAGCTAAAACCACATATCGTGATTGTATCCCATATGGCATACTTCCCCATGGGTTGTATAAGTACCAAACTCACATTTTTTCCCAAGAAAACTACCCTTTCCTCTGAAGAACCTACCAATTTTTTGTTTTGATAGTCGATTAATACCTCTTAGGACACATGTCATATGACATCAACTTTTTAAATCTTCACACTTACCAATAAATCTATACAACCCATTAAATGCTCCTTTTTTAACCTCAAAATGACTAAAATTACTAAAATTACTAAGGACCAAGGCTAATATAACATTAAATGACATTAATTAACCTATAAAATACCTTATGACATATGTATTAGACCCCTAAAACACCTAAATGTCAATTATTTACCTATAGGGATCCCAATTTGACCTAAAAGTCAAATTTGATCAATAATTACTATAAGGGAGGATTTGCATTCCTAATAAAGGATATATAGGACATTGGCACAAGGGCCACGACATGCCTCATGAGCTCTAAGATTTTCCCTAGTGAGAGATGGATGGAAATAAATAAGACCTACTTGTTCATTGCTCACCACATGTTACAAGGGGTTAAGTTTAACATAGTGAAATTCATTGTTAAAGAGATGGTAAAGAATGCACTTGAGTGTCACAAGGCATGAGAGACCTTTAGGTGGGATTATTATTAATATTAATAGTCATAGAGGAGATCAAAATGATTAATGGTGATGAATACAACCTTTAGGTCTTCCCAGTGCACAAATACTACCCAACATTAAAGTACTATGAGTTCACCTTCCCACCTTTCTCCCAAAATACAAGACCCAAGTGATGGGGTGGTATGCCCAATATATAGAGGAATTTAAGATGAAATGGTGCATCCCTAAGGAGCTTCCCCAAAACATATTTTTAATAATGACCTTCGCTATCATGTCACACTTTTATGTAGTATGCTTGACACTTACACATGACAACCATTCATGCTAGCTGAAACTCCCCTATGCATTTTTCATGAAGTATTTTAGGGATGAACTAAGGATAATCCCAAATGCATATTAACTATACATTCTAGTGAAGACCATGTATTTGAAAAGGAGCAAGTTATGATGCTAGTATGTACACCTAGGATAGAAAGATACAAAATATGAGGAGGATGACTCAGATCACATGGACCTCCATCCCCTTAGAGATAAGTCATCATGATGCACATCTTCAATCCTTACTATGAGATGAAGACAAAGAAGAAGGTCACTGACCCTAAGAAGGATGATGATTCTCCCCTCTAGATCAACTAAGAAAGAATGCTAGCACTAGTAGTGTATAAGAAGCCTCCCCCAAAAAAATAAGGATAGATAATTGAATAAATCCAAGCGTACCTCAAGTTAAGGATCACACTACCAGTGAAGAAGCAACTCCTTAAGATCCAAAAACTAATGTGTGTAAATTTTATGCTAAGGACTACTTTTCCCATCAAGAAGAAGAAGAAAAATAAGTCCAAGGGCCCTGTTATAATTCCAATAATAAATTTGGTATAAATAGAGGTGTAAAAAGCCCACATATAGGAAATGGAGGAACATGTAGAAGAAAGGACAAAGGTCTATATCATCCAATAAAAAGTAGGAGAGGATCCCAACACTAAGGAAGTCTAGAAGGCCTTCCAAGGTAGAACTACCATCATGCTTAGAGAAATAGAGAAACCATCAAGTACCTCATCTGAAGGACCATCCATGCAACCTCCACAAATTAAGGAGGAAAAGACAAAAGTGTGAAGGAAGACAAAAAGAAGAAAAGCATAAAGTTTAAAGGTGTTAGAACTAGAAAATAAAAGAGATGCAATGAAGGTAGATGGCATGACTTAGGAGCATATTGATAGAGTCCAATCCAAGGAAAAGGTGGATGAGGAAAAAAAGGCCATAGAAGAGAGGGACAAGAGAAAGAAGGCCAAGAAAGAGAAGGAAAAAGAGCTTGCTAAAAGTGAAGAACCAATTGAAGAGGTGGTAGAGAATGTGCCTAGTAACCCCACCAATAAAGTAGATCAAGTTGAACAATAAGTTTACCCAAGTAGTGAAGGGGAACCCAAAAAAAATAAGGTGGTGTTGATTTCTTGAAAACACAATAGATAGGGACCATCGAAGAGATCCATTAGCAGTAGGAGGGTGAAGATGGTGCCAAGAGACAAGAAGAAGTAGATAAAGGTGACAAGTTTGAAGAATAACCCTATAGGAACATGAAGAAGAAACCTATGATTAAAGCACCAAAGAAAGGTACATATGATGAATAGGAAGAAGAGAAAATGGAGTTGGTCACTGTAGAAGAAGAAGGTGTCGAGTTATAGATGAAGATTTTTACATTTTTAATACATTCACCCCAAAGCCACCACCACCAAGACATGCCAAAAAATTTCCTTTGCATTCAATAACTTCATGGAGGATCCTCACTTTGAGGCACCATAAAAGGCCATAGTGGGTTTAGATAAACCTAAATAAGGACATGACTCCCTTTTTATAAATCCTCACACCATGAAATTGATGAGATTGGTTAATGCACTCATCCAAATGGCCATTAAAGTCATGTAGAATAATAATATCAATGATTTTAGGGAAGTTAAATTGAATAAAATTGCCCATGATGCTGAAAATAAAGCATAGGCCATAAAATTCATACTATGACAACTATCCAAGCACATAGAGGCCATCAAACCATCCCTTTTGGTCAGTGTTGATAGATCCAACCTCTATGAGGTTGATAAGATAAGTGTGATAGTGGATCAAATGCTCTAAAGAATGAAATTAGAGTAGGCATAGAAGAATAAGATGATCCTTGTGTTTCATCACAAAAAGAGCTAGTTACCAAGCTTGAAGAGATATAATACCTCTTCGTAAAGCCATAAAAAGTCATAGATGCAACCAATGCAATATTCATGAACTTATCTAGCCAATCATCAATCATTGATGTGAAAATAAAGTAGGTAAAGGGAGAGAATTAAGAGCTAATGGTGTAGGTGTACTCTATGATTAGGGAAGAGTACATGCAGATAATGTGCAGGGTCAAAAAATTAAGTCCACAAATAAAATACTAGGAGTATAACCTAGAAGAACTCTTCATTGCCTTACAAACTAAGGCATGTGACCAAGGATTAATCCTCAATACATGAGTCTAAAAATCTAAGGAAAGGATAGAATCCTTTAGCAAGGATTTAGATAAAACTGGCATGCTATCACTTAGTGCCACTTCCACATACATAGACAACACCATGGAGGAAATCAAGCTCACTATTAAGGACTTCAAATAGTTCAATGCTAAGATAATGGAAAACATGCTTGAATTATGTTCACCTAAATATTTTTCATCCAAGTCTGAGGATGGACTAGTAATTTTTTATGGGGTAATATTGGTGATTTTGACTAAGTATTGATCCATGCCAACTTGATATATACCTTGACATGAGGTGATAATTTGGGATGATGTATATTTTGACATCTTTTTCTCTAGCTAGAGGAATCAATGCACACCTTCCACTAGTTGGTAGGAGGAAATTAATGCAATAATTTCTTGGGCATATTCAAGGATTGGTAGCATGTGAAAATCATTACATGAAGAGTATAAAGTAATGGATCTATCATAATGATTGCTAAAAGATCCAACTTGACAATCAACATGCACTACTCCACCTTGATAGGATGTGTTCTTATAGCCTATAAAATTAAGATCAAACCAATGAGTAGAGAGACATGGATGGATGTATCAAAGTTTTGTAGAATTAGCCTTGGATATAATGGTCTCCATTAGAACTAGCTCAAATGCCATGATGTCTCTATTTGTGTAAGCCCAATCTCACATGTGAGCCTCTAGGTAGATAATTAATTTTTCAAAGCTTGTACTCTACCTTATATAATATATTTATGAAATATGAACTATGATCTATATTTAAATGTTTAATTAATGAAGAAGAATAGCTATAGTAATATATGTTATCCTTTCACTAAATGTCTTTTAGTTCATTATTGAATTGTGAAAAAAGCTATAATAGTTATTGTTGTCACTTGGATTTTCACCCTTTGAGGAGATGAAAATTTATCCTTATCTAAGTGTCACAATGGAATCACCTCTATGGTTGTGGGTAGCCTAAGGAATGAGGTGAATCTCTACATAGGGCTAGCTCCCTTGATGTACCACTTTGAATTACAACTAATAATAAAATTGGGGAGTGAAAATGGAGAAGGATAACTAAAAGTAGACTAATCTAATGAGGTGATATACCAAATAACATGATGACATCAAACCATATGAATATTACACTTGAAATCAAAGGACAATCTGAAAATACAGTTCTCAAATATTTATCTTCTCACAGTAATGCTACATTGTGAGGTTATGGATGAATGGAAAAGCTAGGAGGACTAGACAAGAGGCATATGAGGGAACTAATTAATATACTAACTCACTTTAACCATGAACATCTCTTGGAACACTTCACATTCCATGTAATAAGAGGCTACAAATAGGTGAAAGAATGGAACAACATGCTAAGGAATCCATAGTTTTAACTAAGAAAGATTCATCATCCAATTGAAAACACTAATAATAGTTATAGAGGAGCTAAAAATTAGTATTATTATTGATAAAAAGGTATAAATTTGAGTAGTGATTCACCATACTTAGGTGGAGCATCCAATATGATGCCAAAATGGCTAGTTTTTATAGAACTTGAGAGAGAGAGGATAAAATATAAGTCTAAGGGTCATAAGGACACTTTTCAAGCTGATTCAAGTAGTTAATTATGCATGTGTATATGGTATGGGATGAAATATGTAAGGTCTAGAGGTACAAATGTCAATCCAAGTCATAAACCTCACAAAAAGTGGCAAGAAATTCTTCAGTCTTGCTCATAAAAATTGATTACATGATTATCCCTATTTTAACACATTATAAATAATTAGGAGAATTTAAAATGACTATAATGAAGTTTAAGGATATCATACATGACTCTCCATGCATTAGTTGTAGTCTTGGTCCTCTAGAAATAAATGGAAAGGACCAATCATCATTTGTTGTCCATAAAATTGCTCTTCCATGTACCCTAAACACCTAGCCTCAAAATTATCATTATTTTATAATTGAAATCTGTGGGAGGAAGTGAATGAAATTTTTAAAGGCCCTCCATGGCCTTGGAAGCATCAGGGACACTTTAAAATCACTTTCTCTTAGAGTTTTCACACTTCTCACTACTAGTTTTGACTGGCTAAGTTTAAGCACCTAGTTTGGACACTTAGGAGTTGTTTCAAGTAATTATAGTGATATTAGGAATTATATTAAGTCTTTATCTCTCCATCCATGTGATTTTAATCTTTTAAAACCTCATATACAACCTATAAAACACATAAAATAATGAGAATTTTTTTCTTTTTCCCCCATCCACACAAGTCTATATAGATAGTTGGAATGTGAAGTATATTTAGTGTGTCCTCTACAATTTCCAATAGATATTCTGGTCAAACTAGTCCATTAGATTTCATATCCGACTCCATTTTCCCAATCAGGTCTCTAGCAAGGGTTTTCAATGGTTTTAGACATGTTTTTGGTCTTAACCATTGTTCATAAAGTTTTCACATAAAAAATACCAATAAATTCCATAATAATGTTTATTAAGACACTTTATAACACCTCTAATATTCTTGTATTCCCATACACAACCTCTAAAGAGATATGAAAATCCAAACTTGCCTTATCGAGTTCTTTTCTTTCATTGCACAAGCCTAACAATGGTCTCAATCCAAAATTGATTCTCCTAAAGATTTATTTGTAAGTTTTAAGTTTTATCATACCTAATTCCTCCTATAAACATTATCCAATGAATTTTAATTCTCACTAAAAGATATAAGTAGAAGTGGCTCTTCATTTGGACACTAGGTCTAACTATGTCCAATAGGCTTACCTACAACCTTTGCTCAAAATTACCCCTTTTTATTATTTCTTTCCATCCACATAGATTTAACACATATTATTTAATTTCAAAAACATGATCCAATATATTATAATTTTCAACCGAGTTTATAGGTGAAGATGTCCTCTCATTTGGGCTTTAGGCCTCACCATACACAACTAGCATGTCTGCAACTTTGTAGGTTTAGACCTTTTGTTGAGATTCCTCATTTTTAGATAGGTTTCTCATGATTTTTTAGGTGTATTACATTACCTTTAATCTCTTTTCAAGGTGAAAACAATCTCTAGCTCATCCTTCTATACATTTTACTCTAAACCTGCAAGGTTTTTTCTTAATAGGAGTGTCCCTTATTTGAGACAAAATATGGGGTACTCTCCAAGTGTTCTCAGTTCAACTAAATGATTAAGGAGCCTCAATATTTTTTTGGTGAAACCCTAGAAAAATTTTCACTTTAATTACTCTTTAATTAATAAATAAATTATTGTGCCTACTTTCATGCTATACAATTGGGTGTTATTGCAATCTTGTTGGTCTTGACTAGTAGAAGATGATCTTTTCTAGCATGTTATCCTAGATTACTCACCAAGTGTGAAAAATAGTTATTATTAAAAGTATTTTTTAGTCTTATTTTAAATTTTAAGAGTGTCTTATAAGTGTTTCATGACTGTATTTTCTCAAGGAATCATTCATTTCCCTCCTAAGTATCAAATACCTTCTTGAACCGAGCTTATGAAACATTGATGTGACAATAAAACTTAAATTATGAGTTTTGTGTGAAAGAATCCTTTTTTTATCTCTAAGTAGTATAAGTTTCATTTCATAATATGAAATAAAATATTGGTGCATCACCTTTTTTATCTTTATTAGTTGCTTTCTTAACCCTTTTCATCCAAAATTGATATGCAAGAAAGTACTTCAAAGAATGCATCAAGGGAACTAGACCTTCTAGATATTCATCCAAAAAATCCTTACCCACAGTAAGAGAGATGTTTCCATTGTACCACTTTGATGAGGAGATATAGGAACTCCTCAAGGGTTGAAAATCCAAGTGACAATAGTGATAATGGGTTAGTTCTAATATATTAATGTTAAGTTTAAGTAAACTTTTGGTATAAATTGTTAATGGAGTCCCTTTGTAATAGATGATGTCAGCCTACTTTGTAGAAATGGCCTAAGTATAGATAATAACTCATGCCCAAGTATTTTATCCTTTCCTAAATCATTAACCTAGTATTAAATTTATCTAAAGTATCCCATTGACCCCTCGAAGCACCGAATGATATTAAGCTTAGTGAGACTTGTAGACTTTCTAGTAAATTTATGCTTGTGCCCTTAAATCTACCAAAGTCATTATTGAGATGACTATGTCCTAAAAGTAATGAGTTACACCATACCATAACTAGCCCAACATGGGCTGCAGTTCTTTCTATGTTGCACTTTGAGTGAGCACATAGTGCTTGTACCTTATGTGAATTATTGTCAATGCAATCGAGTACTAAATGTTGAGCACTATCAGAATGTATCATGTTTGTGCCTAGTTGAAATGAGTCTAGAATTGACTTGAACAATAGAATGAGCACATAACCCCATGTTTAATGAATGAAAACTCCAAATTAAACTAAAATTATTTTTAACCCCCACTCATCAAGGAAAAGATTAGGAATGCCTTTAATAAGAGTGGTTTGTTCTTGATCACTTGAATGCTACTCCTCATCAAGTATAGTACAATTCACATTGGTAATTCTTGGAATGTAAGGTTCTATATGAATTTGGAAATAAGTTATAATAATATAGTAACTTTAGTACCATACCTTATAAATAAAAATAAATATGACCAATATAAAGATAGGTCTTATACCCAACATTCCCCTTTTCTTTGAAAAAAGAATGGGGACCCACTTTTTTTATAATTTGGCCTTGTTTGTCAAGTCTTCCTCTATGTAATTGTGCAAGTTACATTTAATATCTCATTAATATATAAAATTGTAAGTACAAATAATGATATTATACATTTTTTGACTAACTTATTAATGCCTTTTGGGAGTATTTGTACTATGCAAGTTTTGGAACTTAGTTTTCATCAGAGTTATTTCATTCGAGACTTGTTCATCATACATTTTTCTCAAAGTTTCTATATTAGGAATTTTATTTAAAATATTACTTCAATATTTTTTCATCATATTTTTGTTTATGATTTATGTTTAGGTTTTATTTTATTCAAGAATTGTGTTTAGAATAATCTTCATTAGAGTTTCTGTATCAAACATTTTATTTGTAATTTTTGTATCAGACATTTTGTTTAGACATTTTATTTGAATGATGTTCCAAATATCTTGGTTTTTTACTCAAGAATCCTTATTTTTGATTTTTATATCAAAACTTATGTTTGGGAATTTTCATCAGATAATTTGTCTAGAAAATATTTCATCAATTTTATGTGCTTTAAAGGTTTTATTCAGAGCTTTTATTCAAACATTGTTCTAAGAGATTTGGTCTTTAAGAATTTTATTTAGGATTTATGTTTGTAGCCTTTGGTTCATAATAATTATTGGATTAGTCTCACAACAAAACCGAAATCCTAATTCCCAGTTACCAAAATCCATCTAGACTTATCCAACAAAGTGGAAATATTTCCCCACACTTGTCAAACACCATAACCTACCAACTAAACTAATGAGATTTAAATTGTGCAGGTAAAATAAACATATGAACATTGGACATTAAAAGTTAATGAACTATAATTTAATTCAAAAAATTATATCAATTAGGTACAGCCATCGATGTGTTCATTTAATCACTAGCAAATTTGAACTCAATTGTTACTTTATGAACAAATCCCTAGCTACCTATGAATCCATTATAAATAAGAAACCAATAGAAAGGAGTTTTCATAGTAAGTAAAAATATACTTTGAGAACACTATACAATTATAATGGCTTCATCATCTAAGAGCTTTAGGGGAGTAATTCCACCATCCCCATTCTCCATCAAAGATTAAACAAAGTTTATAGACATGGTGTTTGATGCAACAATATTTGATAATAGGTATGATAACTACTTATAATTATGAGATTACATTGATTCCATCAACACATTTTTACATGAAGGAACTATATCAGATGCACAAACCCAATTAGTTATAGACTTACTCTCTCTTAAGAGATAAAGACTGTAATTCATGGTTGTTAAGCCTGAAGTTATGCCTTGAATTGATATAATATGAGACCAGTTCTTTTAATAAAATATTACACAAGATTCCTTCTTACATCACATGGATCACCAGATGGTCATGGCCTACTTCATTGGTGATGATTTCAAAAGATACCTATTGATAGCTAGACTTTCACCCTTGTGAAGGTAGTTTTAGGTCTTCATAATCTAAAATAATATGGATACAATCCTAAGTTGTGGGTTTCATAATAGGTGGATTGAATATATATATTATAATGGATATATCCCCTTGATCCATTAGTTAGTATCCCTGTACTACACTACTATATTACAAGGGAAAAAGGAAGAAGGTAAACTAAAAGTAAAACCTATCTAACTAAGGTGATACACCAAAATATGACATCTACTTATGTAGTATGCACTAATAAGGTTGAATAAGGACATAAATGTGATAACAATTCTCAGATTAAAGACTCCAAACATCAATGTTTCACATAAATTCTCAGTCTTGATGCATAATCTAAGGCACCTTTTCAATAGATCTATCAAAGACACTAATGAAATCTTGCACTTTCCATACAAACAATATGATTGAAACACACTATACAACATATAAGGATGAGTTACCACCTAAAATTAGGTAATAATGAAATTAAAAAATGAAATGAAGTCTATCATATCACTATCATTTATCAACAAACCATGAAAATACACTAAAAACAAGCTTTAAGGAGGCATGACTTCTATTTTTACCATCAAAATAGGCAAGTAAAAATGTTTTATGATCATGGAATTTAAAAAAATCAAGTTAATGATCTTTTAAAATTCCAAAAATTGGCTTACATACATAGAATAGGAGATAAGAGAGAGAAAGAGAAAATAACCCCCAAAACTAGGAAATATGACCTTTTCATAATCCTTCTTAAAAACCAACATAGAATTATTTTATTAATGCTTTATCCATATTTGGAATATGGAATATATATTTATTTGATATGTATTTGGGAAGTTTAATGAGTCATGATCATTCATAATTGGTATTTTAACAACACAACATTCTAAATCTATGCTTGCATACCCCTATATCCTTGATCAAGAAGTCATTTCATTAAAAATAGGACTTGATCCTTGAGAGTAGGTCATCATGATTTGATAAATTTTTTACTTGAAATATTATTTAAACCATTAATTAAGTTTTCACACCTTTCTTGGAATCTTAAAAGGTCCAAGATGCTTGTTTGACATCTTTCACACCCTAGGCATTCAAAGGAGATAAGCTCTTTTTGGAGTCCTTAATACCTTTTCTAACATTTAAAACCTTCTCCAAACTTTATTTGATTTTTAAATACTTTAATATGGCATGTAAGGTGAGTAGGATCCTTTAAAATCCTTTGTAAAACTCCAATGCATCATTTAGTACTTGAAACTGCTTAATTCTTCAGTTTGAGCAAAAAGCAAAGAAGAGAGAAAGGAGAGTTTTGCATTGGACTAGGAAATATTACACCATGGAGGTATTATAATAATTAAATAAGACCTAAAACAAGGCACTTTGAGCCATCAACTAGTCCAAAAGACATCATTTTTCTCATTTTGATTATTTTAACACCCTTTCTTTGTAGACCTAAAACCTACAAATATCATTGTATAAAATATTGTACAAAAAAAAATTAAATAATTAGAACATTTTTGAGTACCATCTATCAACTTACAGCTCCATACAAATTTTCATGATCAGATTCTAAGTGAAAGCACCTCATTTCTTCATATTTTTTCCAAATTATACCTAATTAGCCCTCTTAGGCTTAGAAAGAGAAATTTTGTTGTTAGGATCTCACACATGTGTGAAACTACCAAAAATTATTTAATTCAATTTAACCATGTTTTTAAAATTATCCATATCAAATTTCAAGTCATTTAATTTAGTAGAGCTCAAAAAATCCATCTTTTGGGGTTGCCTCAACTTGCCTTGTCAAATTTTTGAGCATGTGTAGGTCTGAGTTTTGTCATTTATTGAGTTTTATGAGGTATAATTACTTAATTATTTTTTAATTATTACTAATATGTACCCCTAAAAATATTTCAAATATTATTTTTCGATTCATAACCATAAAATCTAACCAGAATCACATATTTAGACCTGTGGCATACTCAAAAATTATGAATTACAAGACATATGGAGAAAGAAATAGGTGAATATTGATATTTATAAGGTCTCAATACATATTTTTTGGTATGAATTTTAATTACCCATACATATTATCCAATAATTTTATTCTATCATTCAATTCTTTATGTGCCTCAAAAATGCTTGTTTTGACTATCTCCACTTGCATTCTAAAATCCTAAATTTTATAAATTTGAACCTCTTCATGTTTAGCATTGAAATTATTAATGTGATCACTCTCACCAGGCGTTTTAAGAATTAAAATAACCTTAAATTTCCTTAAAAAATATCCCATGAATTCAAAACTTCTGTCAAACCTTAATCTTTAAAAAAACTTCTGAGCTCTAATGGTGACTGTCAACAGACAAGCACAAGACTATGATAAAATAGTGGATGATTTCCTTGTTATTTTTACCTAAAAAGAGAATTTAAAATTATAAAAACTCATTATCACCACCCCTACCAATTTTCATAGATGAATTATGCCTATATAATCCTTAAAACTCATTTATCTCAAAACTAACTAGTGGGTTGCCTGAATGAATGATTGTTTATGACTGCAGGGGGTCTGTAACAAAATAGTATATTATTCCAATAATAATGAGTAATTAAGTATGGAATATAAATATTTATATAATCACCATGATCATAATTTCAAAAAAATTGAACCGAACTCCTCCTATACATGCTATAAAATCATAAATTTCTCAAAACTAGCAATTGGTTATCTATGTGAATGACTTGAAGAGTGCCTCAATTTTATAACAAAATAGAAGATTTTTAAATTGTTATCTAGGTGAAATAAATGTCATGAAAACCTAATGTAGGTCATAATTAACCTTTTTACCCAATTTTAAGGTTAGATCACCTCTCTATCATCTTCAACTCTTCAAATCTTCTCCAAATTAGCCCTCAAACATATGACTGTGTATACGTTCTGAAACCATTTTCTCAACCTTGGCCATGATTGAATACCATATTAGTGTTGTTTTTAGTTTTTTGAGATCAATATTTATAATTAATTCAGCATATTCATCTATTTATACAACCATTCAACCTTCATAAGGAGAAATCCATATGATGCTTGTGAGAGCACACTAGGTTAATGAATTTCTTAACAGTATTTTGTGTATATAACCCATGAGATATGATCATAGTGTCTTCAACACATAATATACACATTTCTCTCCTTTAACTTAACCTTGAATTTTTTTAATAATTTATAAGCATTATGCCATTCATCTCATTGTATCATGGTTTCTTCATTGCATAAGCTAGTAACCAAGACTTCTCATCAAATCCTAATTGTAGAGGCCTAAAAGAGGATGGGGAAGGAACTCAATAAGGTTGAGAAAACTAATTAGGGTCATGAATATGGTCTTATATTTACACTATTTGATAATCTACTATACTAGGACTACCTCTTCTTCAGAGCTTTAATAGATCATCTTCGGAGCTGCCTAGGTGTATCTTCGAAGCTTACTAGATATTATTCAGAGCATATTAAAAACATCTTCGAAGAATTTTTATAACCTATTCAAATATACCTAGAGAATATTTTCAGCATATTTAGATCTTGAATAAGGATCTTCTTGGATAAAAAGAACATCTTTAGAGCTGCCTAAGTGGATCTTCGAAGCTTACTAAGTATTCTCCAAAGCATTTTTAGAACCTCTTCAGAGCATATTTAGAACCTCTTTAAATCTACCTAGAAAATACTTTTATCATATTCAGATCTCAAATAAAGATCTTCATGGCTTAATAGAACATCTTCAGAGTAACTTGGAGCATCTTCAGAGCTTCTTCATAACTCAACTAAGGATCTTCATAGCTTAATAAAACATCTTTAGAGCTACCTAGAGCATCTTTAGAGATTTTTAAGAGATTTTATGTTCTATGCCAAGTATTTTTATTATTTTATAAGGTGCATCAAGATGAAATTGATCTCTCTCCTAATCAAATACTATCAAAACCTTCCTTAGAGGTCATAAAATGGCCAAAATTGCATGGAAATGAGTCATGAAGTTAGTCCAAAATGTGATTAACCTGATTGTTTATATGTTAGGTATAAAATGAACTTGACACATGTTATAACACTCATCAAGACATTCTATACTCTTATCAACAACAAAAATGTCTTGGAAAGGCCAAGAAATGACTAGACAAGCACAAGACAAATAAAGGACAAAACCTAAACCCACCTAATAAACCTTAAGATGTGTTAATAAAGGATTGAAATGATCAATTTAAGGAATTTTCAATATTAAACTACTTACCAACATGACAAACTAGAATGACAAGTAAGGTTTCAAATGATAGGGGTGATAATTTGACCCATGAGGTCAAAATTGTCTAGATTTGGGTGACTCAACTAGGAAGCATGCCTTCTATGATTGATAACCAACATCATTTAAATCTCTTTTAGACTAATAAAACTACACTTATAATTGGGAATAACAATGACAAATCTGATTCATGATTAAGAGAATCTTTTGACTTGAAACAAGACCACTACATCTCCTCTAAAATAAGGAAAGAAACACACAAAACATGGGAAACTAACTAATAAAGTAAATTTGAAAATAAATAACTTATTTGGGATAAAAAACAAACTAACTAATCTAACTAACCATGACCAAACATGATCTACCTAGATCAAATGGGAAATTCATGAGCTCACTTCCTCCAAGAGATGGTACAAGTTATTAAATAAGGTGTTTGTTGAACATGACCTCTGATGAACCACTCTTATTTCCTACTAAATCTCTTAACATATCCTCAAGTGAGTCATCAAAATCAAACTAGTCACCAACAAAGACAAACACATATTGTATTTTAGGATTTTTTTATATTGCTTGTCAACTACAACCTCATCAATTGATACCTCATCTATGCATTATCCTTACGTCTTTATGGCATATTGAGTGACCTCATTATTCTTAACAACCATTACAAGTTCATCATAATATTCAAGAATCTTTGAATAGTCAACCCAAACTATGTCATGGTCTTCAATGAGTGACTCTTGATCAACCATCTCATGAGCATGTTAAAAAAGATGTATATCATGAGATATATCCATATAAAGGACTTCAATCTCTTATAAAAAGTCAGTTTAAAACTACCAATCCTCTTTTAGTTCTTAACTTTGATCAATTTGTATGAGATTATATTGAGTGACATGTTCATCTTTCTCAAGTGGATCTATAGGGATTCAATGTTGTGATTGGGAAATAACCTGCTTAAGGTCAACCTCTCGCTCAAAAGGATATGTCTTAAATCCATTTATGACTTCAACTTGTACCAATTCCTTAGGCTTACAACCTTATTCATTTGGATCTATTTCACCTTTTGTCTAAGATCTTCTCTTAAAAAATTGAGATATCTTCTTCAAGATCAGCTATAACCTCATTCTCAACTCATACCCCAAGTGAAGTATCAATGAGAAACTCTTTCTTATACACACTTGAATCATCCTCTTCACACTCTCCAATAATTTGACTTGTATCTTTAACCTCCTTCTCTATCCTCTATAAAATAGGATTCTCTTGAAGAAGGGAGATGGTGCGAGGGTTCCAAAATTAATTTATTTGAGAGGGAGTATGAAGCATAGAATTTTGATAATGATCATATTTTAGGATCTTGAGGGAAATGGAGTCAACTACAGAGTCTTGAAGATGAAGGAAAGAAAAATTATTAAATACCTCTGCATTTTTCTCCTTCCACTTGGCCATCACCTCTTCAAAATATGAAACCTCCTTGTCCTCATGGACATATTGAGCTTGAAGGATGAATAAGGAATAAGTGAAGCTTAAAAAAGGTTATATCTCTTAAATAAGATCTTAAATAGTCATATGAGTCTGCTCTTAAATCCAACTAGGAATCTCCCTTGGCTCAAACTAAGCATGGTCAATAACTTCATGAGAATAAGGAACATAAGAATACTGGTAAGGAATACAATAAGTCTATTGAAAAAATTGTTTCAACCACTTTGTTGCCTCTCTAAAGCCTCCATCTTCTCTAATACAAGATTACACAACTCATTCCTCTCTAATGGATCATTAGACACATTTTAAAATAGACCACTCACCTCCTCATAATGAGAGGTTGAACAAACTGTTATTGAATATGATAGTATTTTAATCTCTATTTCATCCATCATTTATTGTAAACAAGGTTTCTTAAATGAAACATCATAGCTATATGTGAAAGGTGAAATTTGGTCATAAGACTGATATGGTTCATAAGGAAGGTAAGATTCATGCTCTTGATAGTAAGGATCATGATAAACTTGATAAGGCTTATCATGGTTTTGATAAAAACTCCTAGTAAGGATGATTAGTCTCATAAAAAGGCTCATATAGATCATGATAAGGCTGTTATGATTCATCATAGGGCTAATTAGGAAGTATAACATAGGAATTATCTTCATACATGACCATCAAAATTCATTTAGATAGTGAATTGAAAACATAAATTACTTAAAAAAATGATTGAGTTGATATGACTAGCTAATAAAACTTAGAGTTTCCATTAGTGTCTTGAATGCCTCTAAATCTTGGTATGTAGAACAACACCAAAACATCCTTCCACTTCTTTCGACTTGAGTCCCACTAGTCATGCCAAAAATTGTTGACTATTAGACTTGCACCCTTATAAAGGTAGTTTTAAGCCATCATAGTCTAAATTAACATGGAAAAAATCCTAGGATATAGATGGCCTAATAGGTGGATTGAATCTCTATATTATAAGGACTAGCTCCTCTTGAGGTATTAGTTAGGATCTTTACTCTACACTACCATCTTTCAAGTGAAAAGGGAAGAAGGTAAACTAAAAGTAAAACCTATCTAATTGGGGCAAAACACCAAAATATGACCTCCAATTGTGTAGTATTCACTAATAAAGTTGAATAAGGACATAAAATTGGATACACTTCTCAAATTAAAGCCTCCAAACATCAATTTTTCACATAGAGGCTTAGACATGATGCAAGATCTAAGGCACCTTTTCTATAGATATCTCAATGACACTAAATAAACCTTGAACTTTCCATACAAAAAAGATGAATGATGCACATTATGTAACCTATAAGGATGATCTAACACCTAATTAGGTAATGAGGAAAGGACAAAATGAAAGGATGTCTATGTTATCACTGTCATTTATCAACAAACCATGAAAATACTCTAAAAACAATCTTTGAGGAGGTATGAATTCTATATTATTCATATAAATGTTTTATGATAATTTACTTGAAAAAACATAGGTTAAGGATGATTTGAAATGACAAAAATTGGCTTACATATAGATAATAGGAGATAAGATAGAGAAAGAGGCAAGAACCCCCAAAACTAGGAAATATGACCTTTTCTTAATCCTTCTTGAAACCCAACGTAGAATTATTTGATTAATCCTTTATAAATATTTGTAATATGGCATATATATATATATATATATATATATGATACATATTTGAGAAGTTTAAGGAGTCATGATCATTCATTTTTGGTCATTGAACATCACAACCTTTTAGATATATGCTTCCACACCCCTTTATCTTTGGTCAAGAAGTCATTTCCTTGAAAATAGGCCTTGATCCTTGACATTAGGTCATAATTATTTGATAAATTATTTATTATAAATATTATATAAACCATTAATGAGGTTTTCACACCTTTTTTATACTCTTAGAAGGTCCAACATGATTATTTGACTTCTTTTGACACCCTACACATTAGAAGGAGATATATGTTTGGAGTCCTTAAAACCGTTTCTAATAGTTTAAACCTTATCAAAACTCTATTGAATTTTTACATACTTTAATTTTTCATTTAAGGTGAGGAGGATCCTTTAAAATCCTTTGGAAAACTCCAATGCATTATTTAGTCCTTGAAAACACTTAATTCTTCCTTATGAGAAAAAAGAAAAGGAGAGAGAAAGGAGAGTTTTACATTAGAATAGGAAATATTACACCATGTACAAATTATAATCATGAAATAGTACCTGAAAAAAGTCACTTAGATACATCAAGCAGTCTAAAAGACATCTTTTTGCTCATTTTTCTTGTTTTAGCACCACTTCCTTATAACCCTAAAACCTACAAATATACTTGTCAGGAAGATTGTATAGACAAAACTAAAAACCTGAGCATATGTTTGAGTACCATGTATCACCATACATCTCCATAAAAATTTTAATGATCATATTCCAAGTGTAATCACCTCATTTCTTCATATTCTTCTCCAAATATGCCTAATTAGCCTTCTTAGGCCTAGAAAGAGAAATATTTCTACTAGGAGCTCACACGTGTGAAACTATAAAAAACATTTGATTCATTTTATACATTATTTAATCATTCTCCATTTCAAATTTAAAGTCATTTTATTTAGTACAACTCAAAAAATGCATCTTTTGGGGTTGCCGCAACTTGCATTGTCAAATTTCTAAGTGTGTAGGTTTAAGTTTTGTCATTTTCTTGAGTTTTATGAGGTCCCAATAATTAATTGTTTTTCATTTAAGACCATGATGGACCCAAAAAACTATTAAAATCATTTTTTTCCATTGTTAACCATTAAATCTAATTAGAATCACATATGTAGATCAATAACACACTTAGAAATTATGAATTGTGAGACATAAAGAGCAAGAAATAGGTGATAATTGAGATTTATATGGTCTCAAGTCATGATTATTTTTTATAATACATATAAATACACTAAAAAATATCAATCATTATATTTTATCATTTAATCCCTTTACGTGCATCAAAAATGCTTTTTTTTACTGTCTCCACTTG
Source organism: Torreya grandis (assembly GCA_037957365.1). Taxonomy (NCBI): domain Eukaryota; kingdom Viridiplantae; phylum Streptophyta; class Pinopsida; order Cupressales; family Taxaceae; genus Torreya; species Torreya grandis. Next base: position 1,113,107 of record JARHVA010005551.1, read on the forward strand.
CATGCTAAAATCCAAAATTATATAAATTTGCACCTCTTCATGTTTAGACTTGAAATTATTAATTTTATCACTCTTAAAAAGTGTGGGAAGACTTAAAATAAACTCTCCTATGAATTCAAATCTTTTGTCAAACCTTAACCTTCAAAAAAACTTTTGAGCTCCAATGGTGACTATCAATAGACAATCATAAGACTGTAAAAAAATAGTAGATGATGAAATTATTATTTTTACCTAAAAAATACCATTTAAATTTATAAACACTCATTATCAGTACCCTTACCAATTTTCATATCTAGATTATTCCTATATAAGAGTTAAAACACATTTTTCTCAAAACTAACTAGTGGGTTTCCTAAGTGAATTATTGTTTATGACTACAAGAGGTATAAAAAAAAATAGATTATGATTACAATAATAATGATGAATTAATGATGGAATATAAATATTTATCCACTAAACATGATCATACTTACCAAAAATGAGAACCTAACTCATATAGATGCTCCAAAATCATAGATTTCTCAAAACTAGCAATGGGTTACCTATGTGAATGACTTAGAGAGTACCTTAGGTATATGAAAAAATAAAAGATGTTTATTTTATTCTCTATGTCCAATATATGTCATAAAATCATATCTTAGGTTATAATGATCCTCTATACCAAATTTGGAGGTTACATCACCTCTCTAGCATCTTTAACTCTTCAAATCTTCTCCAAATTAGCCCCTAAGCTTATGATTGTGTATACGATCTAAAACCATTTGCTCAAACTTGAAAATTATTGAATACCATTTTATTTTTGTGTTTAATTTTATTATATCAGTCTTGATAATGACTTCAACATAGTCATCTAGTTATACAACTATGCAACCTTCATAAGGAGATCTTCGTATGATGCTTGTGAGAGCAAACTAGGTCAATGAACTTCTTAACACTATTTTGTGTATATATCCCATGAGAGATTATCATAATGCCTTCAACAAATAATAAATACCTTTCTCACCTTAAGCTCAACCTTTAAATTTTTTTATAAGTTCCAAGCACTATGCCATTCATCTCACTATATCATGGTTTTTTCATTGGATAAGCTAGTAATTAGGAATTATCATCAAAGCCTAATTATAGAGGCCTCAAAAATTATGGGGAAGGAAATCAATAATGATAATAACACTAATTATGTTCATGATTTTTTTCTTCTCTTTCCATGATTAGATCATCCACTACACTAGGACTACCTCTTCTTTGAAGCTTCAATATAGCATCTTCAGAGCTACCTAGGTGGATCTTCAGATCTTATTGGCTATTATTTGGAAAATATTCAAACCCTCTTTAGAGCATATTCAAAACCTCTTTGGATCTTCCTAGATAATCTTCATGGCTTGAATAAGGATCTTCATATATCAGTAGAACATATTTAGAGCTTCTTGGAGCATCCTCAGAGCTTCTTTATAGATTCTATGTTTTATGCCAAGTACTTAAAATGTATGATAAGGTACATCAAGATGAAATTGAGATTTTTCTTGATTAGATACTATCAAAACCTTACAAAACCTTCCCTAAATGTCACAAAAATATTTAAATTACATGGAAATGATTCATGAAGTTAGTCCAAAATGTGATTAACCTAATTGTTCATATACATAAAATGACCTTGACACATGCTATGACACTCATCAAGACACTCTAGACTCTTCTCACCACTAAAAATGGCTCGAAAAGGCCAAAAAATGACTAGACAAACATAATACAAATGAAGGACAAAATCTCAACTCACCTAATCAACATTAATACCTATTAATCAAGGCTTTAAATGATCACTTTAAGGACTTTTCAAGACTAACCTACTGACCAACAAGATAAACTAGCATGACAAATAATGTTTCGAATGATAGGATGAAAATTTAACTTGTGATGTCAAAATTGTCAGTAGTACATATCTTTACTAATTCCATATGCAATAATACATAAACATAAGTTGGTAACATGGAACAAGCATAATTTATTTGAATATGTTCTGAGATCATGGATTCTTCTTGGGGAGACTATGGTCCTAGAGGGAAAGTCTCCCACCCCTATTAGCAAATTCAGAATGGGGGTCCATATTGGGATCTTCTTATTAAACATACTTTATGGCATACCAAGTATCCATTTTCTCCACCTAGATTGGGTTCTATTACTATATATGATGATGATTAAAAATGTGATTTTTTCTTTAGGAAATATTATCAGTCTCAAGCTGAGGGAACAAGTTCTACATAAAGGTAAGTAGTCCAATTTAGTAGGCCATTTTTATATGATATCTTACCTTCTAGATGTAGTATAATATATAGGGATTTTGGGGAGCTTTGGATCCTAGATATTGATTGTATAAAGAATCAAATTTACAATTACTATTAATTTATACACATATATGCATATATAAATAATATCACCCAAATTGATGAGGATGTATATCCACAAGTATGGAAGGTAATTCATGAGGCCCCACTACCAAGAATTTCAAAGAGCATAGTAGATACATTGGATCCTCAGGGTGACTACTAGTTATATTTAGACTATACGATGATCATGGTTGTCATCCATAAGTTCAACTATTTGTGCTTCCCCAAGTATGTGCCAGATAAGCTTGCAGAGCAAGAAATTACATTTCAAAATTCATGAAATGTGGAAGAAGATTTGATAAAATACAATTAATGAACATACTATGGATCTAACATGATCATAGGTAGAATGTGTTATACAATAAGGAAGCATTTTGGGAATGTTGGCAATATGAGAAGGCACTATCAATTACCTACCCTACCTCATAGAGACTAGGATCCTTATGGTTAGATTCAAAAGCATATCCAGGGCTTTCGTATTTCATACCAACATGTTTCATACAACCATGCCCTTATGTTATTAAATTATAAAGATGACAACCAAGTTTTAGAAAGGGAAAAACTTGTAGTCCTTTAATAGATAATTTAAGGATTATTCAATAATAACCTTTAATTTTAGTATATAGGAGAGTCATACAAGGTTATTACCCCTTTGAGGATGAACTACTTCTAACTTTTGGGGTAATATACCTGAGAAACAAATAGAGATACAAGAAGGGCCTTCCAAATAACTTCCCCTATTATTGAGGGGTATTAAGAAAGAGCCTAGGCTAAGTGAGAATGAGAATAGAGGGGCATAAGATGATCCAATTAAACTGGACTCCTTTAATACATAAGGCTAGGAGAACTCAATTACATTGCATGTGAAAACATCTATAGTTTCACCATAATTATAGACATCTATAGTGAAATAAGTTGTTACTACTTGATCGAGCCTCATCCCAACATTGAAGGTTAAAATTTTATATAAGAGGAATCAAAGTGTTCCTCCCATAAACAAAATTGAATAGTTGATCAATCATAGGTCATACATTTAGTTGCTTAATAAAAAATAGAGGTATAATATTGGGGCCCCCTTTTGAATCAAGGACACGGACTACACCACTTAGACCAATCTCAAAGTGAGGAAACCCTTGGAGTGGTTATTTCCCTTTTTATACATTTTGGCACTAGTTGGAGAAGTCCCCACGGATATCACACTAGCTAGTGGGTAGTTACATAGCACTAAACTTTATAAAGGCATCCTTGCCAGGACTTGGACATAGAATCTCAAAAAACATATATGTCAAAGATTAGAATAGGTGAGATAGTGACCCTTTAATGATAAATCAGTGCATGGCATGCATTCATCTAACCTAGACTATGTAGTGGAGCCAAAGGATTCATGATAGCTCATCACTCAGCACAGACCCATATGACCTGACAAGAGATCCCCCTTGAACTATATAATAAGACCTACATTTGAAGATAAGGAGAGGTAATTAATGGTATTGAAGCTATAGAAAAATAGCAAGCCAAACCATAATCTTTCTATCCTACATATTAGTCTAAGTAGTGTGAATGTTTAGCCCAAGCTTGCTTATGAGCCATTGAGCATGAGTAGATTTAGGAAGAGTATATTCCCTATTATTTGTATTGAACTCTACTGATGAAATATTAGTTAATAATTAATATTATTGAAGGAACGAAACTTTAATCTTTGTATAATATTCTACATGAATTTATGCTTATAATTTGGTCTCATTTAACCTTTATGTTAGTTTTTACATAATAAATTGGAATATGGAGGTTTAACCCTAGTCATTAATGGCATCCTTGTGAAATTAAGAAACCTTAACTAGGCTATAGATACACTAAGGGTTGAAACCAAAATGTACCAAGGCCTCATGACCCATTCCTAGAGAACCATATTGAGGATGGGTTATTGAACCTAAGTCATCGCTTTGACTTGTCTAAATAATCGAATGACCCTGTTGGTCATTCTTTCATCCTACACCACTAATAGCCATACCTAACTAAGTATAGACTTGAACCTATGGAATAAATTCACCAAATGCCTCATTCTTATAAAAATCCCTAAGAATAACCAAGCACCAAAAGGCCACTTACACCCCTATGGTCGATGACTAAGACCCCTTAAACCCCAAGTTGTGCCCTATTCCAACTAGCCCAATGTGAGCCCAATCCATTCACTATTGTACTTTAGGTGAGCACATAAGGCTTTCGCCCTTTTTAAAACTTATGCCAACACTATATCATGGTTAAATTTTATGTGCCAAACCTTACTACCCTCATGCCTAGCCCCACCAAGTTTAGAACTGACTTGTCTTGATAGCTAAGTGTATGACTAAGCATAGATTCCAACTTAGTGAACTATTTTACAACATTTTATTTTAATTATTAGGACCTATTAAATTTCCTTATTTTAATTATGTAAAATATAAACTATCCAACTATCACTCAAGAACATTGAGCATTGCTAAAGTAATTAGAAGATAGTTTCATGCAAAACCATCTAACATGCAAAGGGAAAATCAATGAAAAAGGGTACAACCCAAATTGTATGATGCTTTCTATGAATTATTCTTCTATGAGATACCTAATCATGTGTACTATTGGTTAGTCACCTACACTACTACTAGAAGGTGTAACTATCGCTAATGCCTTGAGTGGACCACAAAGCACATAGAGGGGTTGGGAAGCCTAGATAAAGTCTAGGCATGCACTATAGATAAGTGGTAGAGTAGTGTGTTGAACAACTACATGTTTGAGTTCATACTGTCAAGCTTTTCATACATAGAAGAAGTATAGAATGAGTTTCTTCATGAACCAAGGGGTGCATTCAAAAGAGGGATCAACACTAAACTAAAGAAGCCTCTAGTAGATTATGGTATATAAAACATATGAATGGAAGGCTAAAGTACTTGCACATATGATCAAGCACAGAAGGTGAGAATTATAAGTGTAGGTAAGGTACAATGGAAGAGGAATAATGACATGAAACCTAAGATATTTAAAGGCTAAACTATAGTAAGTGAAGGGATAAACTAATGGAAGATCTATAAACTAGAAGTACTAAGAGGACTCATAGCAAATGAGAAGGGCATGTGGAAGGATCCCTTGAATTGTATTAGTGCAAAGAGAGAGAGAGAGGAAGAAGCAATATATTGTACTTAGAAGTTAGGTGTATGACACAGTAGGTTCCTACAAGATTTGGCACTCATAAATGCACTAAAAGCACCTACCCCATTTGAACCTGAAGTGTAAGCTCATGCATTGGATTCTCTAATAGAAGGAAAAAATATGGTAACTAAACCTATTATCAACATAGAATTTGATAGGGTTCAATATTTGAATCAAGAGTTTGTACTTGAGCAAGTGATTCTATATGAGGAACTGAGTGAGGATACTACAAATCTAACAACTACCAATTCAAGAAGTGTGAACCTAAGTAAAACCATTCTTATGTAAATAATGTCAACTACATCGAATGGGAAATATCCTATAGAAATTGGCATGGTATCACTAATGATTGGTACTTTGATGACAAGTTTAGTAGCATATCCTACTCTATTGGGGTCAATGAGTAACCCTATAAGTGGAGGTATGGGAGGGCCACATCTAATATAGATGTAAGGGGTGAAATCACCTTAGAACCCAACATCACCCCCTCAATATATCTACCACAAGTTGATGATGCACTTTCTTGAGTATCATGGAGTTAAAAATGCCATGGATCATGTGTTAAAGTGTGAGTTACAATGGTGCACTTGAAGCATCACTCAGCCTAATTGCAAGGCAACCTAGCTCATGACCATTTTAATAGATCATGCTCATACTTAGTATCAAAATTTTGACCCAAACTAGGCTCAAAGGAAGCCTTCTTGAAGGAGTTTGATATCCTTGAATTTGAGAAATAGAGCATTCTAGTGCTCAAGGAGATCAACCAAGGATTATCCAAGAGCATGCACCTATATGATGTGTGGTTAAAAACTTTTATCTAAAAGCTTATGTATGACATTCACCCTTCCCAACATGTGCAATGGTTCATTGAAGGCCTACTAGTACCTTTTAGATGAGTGTTTTCCATGAAGACCTTCACAAAGCCCTATAAAGTACTTGAAGTCATGCTTTAGGTTGAGGTAGTAGGCATCATTGATATGGGGATCAGTCCATTCATGGAGTGACATATTACATCAATGACCTCCCAATTACATAAATTGACCACTAGTTCAGTGCATGATACCCATAGTGGGTTATGGTACAATGACTATGAGATAGAGGAACATAACAAGAACAAATTCATGTGGAGAAATATTCATGCTCTCCTCCTCAAATGTGAAGTTTGTCATGGGCCATATGAATCTTGAAAATATCACCTAATACAGTGCACAAGCCAAGTAAATGCCACCATTTACTATAAGATGTGTGATGCATATATGCATTCGATAATAGATTGTAGAGTCATTAATTAAATGCATCAAAACATGGAGATGGGCATGAGGCAAGTGATGACATCAGGTAGTGGCTAGATAGTCCAAGGTAATGAAGGCTATGGCTAGAATAATATGGGTTATAGCAACCAATGAGGTGTGCATGAAAAAGAAGGAAGATGTAGTGGAGGAAGATTCCCACCATGATCATGCTACAAGTGTGGGTTAACTAATAATTATTATCATGACTTTCTCATGCACCCAACATGTGGGTACTATCAAGGACCACATTCAATCAAGGAATGACATGACTTATACAAAAATTTGATTCAATTTTGGTCTAATGTAGACAAAGGTTCCATTATGGTTAGACATGAGTCTAGAGAGGAAAAGTGGGCCCTTAAGACCTAATAGAGTCATAAGGAGCCACCCAAGGTACAATCCATAACAAGGAGTGGGTTCACCACCCAACCACCCACTATGCCAAACCAATATTTTCACTTGGAGTACGGTGAATCAATCTATACTAAGCATGTAACATGGTTGAATATAAAATTTGTGCCATATCCTAACCTTGCACATCAAAAGGATGTCCTAGAGAAATCCATGAGCATGATATAGAACTTTCAAGGTGAACTTCAATTTTCTAGAGATTTAAAGGTGAAACCACTACTTCATGTCAAAAGTAAGATCACTAAGAGGCTAAAGTGTAGGAATTAAATGAGATCCTGGGCCTCTTGAAAATGGAAGGAATGTTGCCCTTACTAAAGGATTTATTGGTAGATCATGCAAGAAATAGACTAGAGTTAGAGGTTGTGCCTCAAATGATTGAGGTTGTTATGTTACATATGAAGTGGGTGTGTGAGGTAAGTCATACTCAAAAAATTTAGTATGACTAGGAGTTATTAATAGATCCCACCATTAGTGGGTGGTTAATTTGTGAAGTCTTAGTTGATATGGGTATTGAGGTTAATATTACGATGCAAAATGCATGGGAAAATATGGGGTGGCCACCCTTGAGACCTTCACCTCACATTCTATTTATGGCTAAAAAAACTTGAGCATAGCCTATCAAGATCTTGAAGGGTACTATTATATATATATCATGGGTGCCAAGTTCCATGCCAACTTTGAGGTCATCGAGCTAGTAGAACATGATAACTATCATGTGCTCTTGGGAAGGCCATAGTGTTATGTAAACAATGTATATATGTGCTTCAATAAGTGTTATATGAATTTTGAGAATTTCAAGGAAAGGTTGGTGATCCCTCTTTGAATTGATTAAGGACCCTCATAAATAGAAAGTGTTGATCTCAAGGTTGAGATCAACCAAATATATAATATCATGACACAAGGTGCCAAAAATCTCAATCCTAATGATCAAGGTGTGCTCGAATGGAAGGATAGACAATCAACCTCTAATACAATTGATGTATCTTGAGAGAAATGGGTTAATAGACCTATGAGGTCACTTTATGAAGGTGTTGACTAATGTACATAGCCAGGCCAAGACCAACCAAGATAGGGTTGGTTAGGATTAAGCACCTCAAGAAGAAATGGGTCCCCTATTCTTGAAAGATGGATAAAAAGGTATTTTGGCTTAGTATGGGGAAGCTTGTAGTGCTTCCAAAATATGAAGAGAGTTAGCTCATATAAAATCATGTCTAGGACATTGAGGCTTGCATCCCAAAGGAGATAGATTAGATGGATACACTAGTGCATACCTTTAAGATTAGTGATACTCATTGGTGGGTAGTGTAAAGATCCAGCTTGCCAACTTGTTAGGATGTGAAGGCAAAAATATGCACTATGGTCAACAAGATTAATGAGGATATAGACATACCTACTTACACCAGTGATTTTGACTCAATCATGCATGTGTATCTATGTGAATAAACCTAGACTATCTATGATAAGAATGCATGAAGAGGTTTATGGGTGCACACCTTTTATAGGAACTTTAAAACCTGAGCATGAGGATGTTACAATGTAAATGATATTTTCCATGAGATAAGAAACTAAGAGATGCTTAAGGAGAGGTTCATGTACACCTTCTCCTTTTATTCATGGAACTTAGAGCTATTGGAGCCATTACAAGTCATTCATAGGGTAGTGTTTGAGGATACTACTATCTTAGAAGAGCACCTAAAGGAGAAGTTTGGGGAAAAGAGACTATCTTTCCTAACCTTCTTTAAAGAGATAGTGCTCAATAGTGACTCTAGCAAAGAAGATGAGGAGACCTGGAAAGAGCACAATTAGAAGGCTCTAATAGGTAGACAAAATCTTGTTCACCTTATAGATGACAACACCTCAAATGATGAAGATCCAACACATCTTTCAATTGAAATAACTAAGGGTAAAAGGCAAGTTGAAGACTCTCATTAGGATAGAAATAAACCCTACTATGTGCCACTCAAGACCACTAAAGTGGACATCAACAAATAAGATGAGTTAAAGATCACCGCTATGGGCACTTACTAGTCTGAATCAAAGTTTACATGAATTTTAGACCTCCTAAAATAATTTTAGGATTTGTTCATGCATAGCTACAAGGACATGAAGGGTACCCACCTTTCCCTTGGAAAAATGAGCATAAAGCTAGTGTATAGTGTGAGGCCATTCAAGAAGTGCCCATATTAGATGAATCTTAATCTCTATGCCAAGGTAAAAATAGATATCAATGGAATGTTGGCTACCAGCTTCATCTACCTAGTACAAAAATCTAAATGGGTGAGTTTTATATTCATCAATATTAATAAATATGGGTGCATATATATTTGCATTGAATATAGGATGTTGAATGTCACTTACATCAATGATCCATTCCTAATTTCATTCATCGATGAGGTCCTAGATGGAGTCATAGGCTGTGACTTATACACTTTCACTGATGGGTTTTCAGGTTACCATCAAGTGTAGATCAAGAAGGAGGATAGGCCTAAAATAAACTTTACAATTAAATGGGGTTATTTTTCCTATTATGTGATGCCCTTTGGACTCAAAAATGTGCCATTCATATCCTCCAGGGTAGTAATCACTACCTTCAAGGACTTTATCCATAAGTTCCTTTAAGTGTATCTCAATGACTAGACTATGTATGGTCTTATAAAAGACCACTATGATAATTTGTGCCTCATGTTTGAAAGGTGTAAGAAGCTCAATATCTCTTTGAATTTTAAGAAGTGAATCTCCATAACTCTATGTGGGACATTTCTTGAGCACATCATTTGCAAGGATGGTTTGTTTGTTGATCTAGCAATGATTACCATAATATTCTAGCTCCATACTCCCTCAACATATAAAGATGTTCACACCTTTTTAGGCCATTTTGGCTATTATAGGAAGTTCATTGAGATATATACAAAGATTTCATCACCTCTAGAGGAGATCTTACATAAGGATGGCCCATTCTACTGAGGTAAAGCACAAAAAGAGGCATTTTGAGACATTGAAGCTAAAATTGGCTAGTGTGCTAATTCTATAATTTCTTGACTAGATGAATCCTTTCCACATCCACATTGATACTTTAGGCTCTGCCATTAGTACCACATTGGTGTAACTAGGTGAAGGCAAGATAGACCAACCCATATCCTTCATAAGTAGAAAATTGACACAAGTAGAGAAGAATTATACCACCACCAAGCATGAGGCACTAGCAATGGTTTATGCCTTGCAAAAATTTAGGCAATACTTATTAACAACCCCATTCATCTTCTACATAGATCATGAGGTACTTAAGTACCTTGTAACCAAGCCTATTTTACATAGGTGCATATGTAGATGGATTATTCTATTCCAAGAGTTCCAGTTCTCTATAGTCATCAAACTTAAAAAGTAAAACTTGGAGTCAAACCATTTATCTTGCATCAACTCTAGCAATGCAGAGAAATTGATTGAGGATGACATGGCAGACATGTAGTTATACAAAGTTTAGCACATTCCTAAAGGTCTAGCTGATATTTCCTCTTTCTTAACATCTAGCTTTGTACCCTAACCTTATCTATTAAGGAAAAGACACAACTCACACTCCATGTCACCCCTTCCAACTCATCAAAGGGAAGTTGTACAAACTAAGTCAAGATGAAGTTCTATGTCCATGTGTGTTAGAAAATGAATGGGACCTTATCTGATAAGAAGTGTATGAGGGAATCACAGAAGGCCATTATGTTGGTGATGTAATTAGGTTTATGGTGACCAAGCTTGTTCTAAGATGTCAAGGAGTATGTTAAGGCATGTGATGTATGTTAGTGCACTAGAAAGCCCAACCATTAGGATGAGATGCCTCTCATCCCTATTCTCATCCAAGAACCATTAAAAATTTGGGCCATTAAATTTATGGGGCAAATCACTCTTGTAGTAAGACATACTAGTGTTAGATACATTTTAGCAACCACTAACTATTTCACCAAGTAGGCTGAAGCCACATTAACCAAAGATTTCATAGTCATGACAATCACATGTTTCATATGGGAGAACATCATTAGTAGGTATGGTTTCCCATTGAATTTGACTAGTGATAGGTGTACTCATTTCATCAATGAAATGGTGGACATATTTTTGACTAAATACATGGTGGTTCACCACAAGACCACCTCATATCATCCCCAAGCTAATGGCACTTTTGAAGCCATTAATAAAATATTAAGAATGTGCTTAATGAATATAAGTCATGTTGGTCACAAGGACTATGATGATCATTTTTTAATAGTACTTTAGGTATAATACATAACCTAAAAGCACCTAAATAAGGCTACACCATTTTAACTTGTGTTTGGAACTGAAGTAGTTTTGCCCTTGCAATTCATGGTGCCTTCCTTATATATTGAATGGATTGATCAGTTCAATGACCAAGAATCTTTAACGCTAGAAGACTTGGATAACTTAGATTAGAAGTGTACCCAAGCCCAATGGAGTCAGTAGATTGAGAAGGCATGCTAGAAGCATTAGCACAATAAGCATATCAAGCATAAAGCACTGACTAAAGGATTATTGGTGGTACTCTATGATTCCAAGTACTTCAAGCACCCAGGCAAGTTACAAATATATTGGATGGGTGCCTACATCATCCACCACATCTTGGAAATATTCACATGCAAGCTGTGCATGTTGTCTGGTGAAGTTCTCCCTAGGCATTTTAATGGAAATTGACTAAAGCCTTATGGCAAAATAATGGCACACATACCAAGGAAATTTTGACTTCTTATTCAATAGTCAATTTGATATGAGATGACTATAATAAATTTTTTTGCAATCCAAACTATTCTTTTATTTTATTTTGTCCCTTATACAATGTATAGAGGTAATGAGTAGTGCTTAACAGTCTCAAGAATTTTTTTTATCAACACTTCACACATAATTCTAATTGGGTGAGTTGAGTACTTGTGCTCATATGTGCATGATGCCAGATATATAAGTAGTGGGCATGTGAAGTGTACCAAGTGTAAGCATAAGCATCTAGAGAGAGAGGTGTGAGGTGGAAAGTATAGGTACCATAAAGGCGTAAGAATGAACCAATCTAGCACTACCTTTGTACCAAGATTGTAAGAAATCACATTGATTGATTTGGTGCTAGATAAACACAAAGACAAGAAGTGAAAATGCATATTTTAACAGTACACAAGAAAACTAAGAGAGAAACAATGTGTTGGAGGACCAGCATAAGGGATTTTTATGGGGTAGGGCATGGCAAGCCAAGATGATGCATGAGAAATCAACCAATGTAGAAAAATGAACTTGAAATAGGATCATAATTAGAGAAGTGGAACCAAGGAGGTTGAGTCATGCATGTGTGAGGTGATTCACCCAAGTTACCACAAGAAAGGTGAAGGTCATGTTGAAAGATACATGCATAGAATGAAGTCATCCAAGATAGCTGGTGTCCACCTAGGAAGGAGTAGGAAGTGACTAGTTGAACCACACATCACTTCATCAAAAAATCCATTAAGAGAATTCAATGAGGTGGTGATGGCACAAAGATATGCATTTAATGTGTATAAGATAGGATATTTTTGAATATTTCATAGATTTTCACATTTTCCATGAAGATCAAGGTGCCTACAGCATTAAGGATGCAGTAATGATAGTGGTTTATAGAGAAGGGTATAAAATGGTAAATGATAGACTATCTTAGGTTACCAAGTTTAATCTAACTCAAAGACTAGTAAAAATTGAGTGAAAGATTAGAGAGCTGAAGCAAAAAAGAACTTTATCATAGTGAGCAATTAAACAAATCTAGGCACCTAAGAGTGAATATATGCACAAAAAGAGAGAGTGTGTTCATAGAAAAAATTGGTACAAAGGATTGGAAAGAGAGTTTCATTCAGAGGACTAGGTTGAACTCGGAAGCTGTCATCTAGACTACTATTAATGGCTAGTGAAACTTAAAGCTAAGAAAATAGTCCCAGATTTCATGATTGTCAAAGCATCAATCAATATTTGAGGCTTTGACAAGCCATTTATCCCAAGGTTTAATACTAGTAGATTCAAAATGGTCAAAAATAGGAAAGAAATAAGCTCCACACTAGTGCATCTAGAGCCTTAGAAGGTAAAAATTATACTATCAGGAATAAGGCATAGATAGTTAAGGTAGTTAGCATCATAGTGGTGAACACTAAGGTGCTAACAAAGATGTCCTACCAATACATGTAATTCCCACTATAAGTATTAGTAGGTGAATCATGGCACTCCTTCATACATGTATGCCAATTGAAGGAGTATAACCATAAGACATTGAGATACTTCCAAGACTTGGCACAAGATTGGATGGTGGATACGGGGTGCAAGACCCCCAAAGGTGATGCCCTCTTTGATGTCTCAATTGGATACAAGATAAAAGCCTTAGGTGTAACTTATCTATATGATTTGTATTAATTTATAAATACTAAAGAGCTCATTTATTTCCTTCTCTTGCACATCCATGAGGACCATGTATACTTTGCAGTCCAGCACATGAAAATTTCTACATGGATGATAAAATGGATACTTAGGCTTCCAAAAACTATTAGAGACACCCATCAGCTGATGGATGATGACAAGGAGGTGGATCACATCATGAAGCTCTTAAATTACTTCAAGAGTGGCTATACATTCCTGATCAACAAATGTGAAGACCCTGACATGAGGGAAACAACATGCCTTATAAGCTTAAAGCTATTTCATGGTGGATAGTGGATAGATGTGTCCAAGACATATCTCTACCTAGCCTACCATATGGTGTAGGGAATTTAATTTAACATCATGTAATTCATTGTCAAATAATTGACTAAGAATGTGCTTGAGTGATATAGTGTTAAAGGAACCTTTAGGTGGGGATCCATCCTCATTTTGATCATAATGGATGAAATTAAGACCCTTGATGGGAGTGAAGACAATTTGTGGGTATTATCAAAACACCATGAGTCCCCCATGCATAAATATAAATACTACAATTACCCCACTACCTTTACTCTAAAGTAGATGTGTGTAATGCACTAGTGTTATTAGTACATATAAGACTTCAAGTTAGAATGTGACATTCCAAAGGGGTTTTACATGAGCATGTTTAGGATGGAAACCTTTGTCATGATGTAGCACTACTATGTCATGCACCTAGTACTAGAGGATGGGAATAAGTCAGGATGGTTGAAGCTTCCCTTCACCTTCTTGGTAGAATACTTTTTGTATGCACTACATTAGATCCCAAACATGTAGAGGATGGACATTCTAGTCAAAGAACTAGATAAAGAAAGCCAAATAATGCAATGTAGGCTTCCTCACACTGATAGAATCATGACAAGATGAATAATATGCCTTGGATCACCCAAACATTGATCTAGTCCAAGAGGTTACCATCTTTGGATTCATCCATAGGCTTTATTATATGATGAAACTAAGGAAGAAAGATTTTATCACTAGGGCTAGTATCTAATGGAGAAAAGACCCCCTATCTAGGTTGAGGAGGAGGGAACCCCAAAACCCATCAAAAGGAAGAAACCCCTGAAGAAGAAGAGAGGGGAAACCTTAAAATAAATAAAAGAGTGGTTTAATTTAAAGATCACTTCAGAAGGGGAAGTGTCTACTTTAAATTCATCTAAGAATCACATGCACTTCATGTCAAAAGCCTCCTCTAGTGCAAAGGAGAAAATGAAAGGGAAGGTTCCTTCTTCAATTCCCAAAATGATCATATCTAAAGAAAAGGAACCAAAGGAGTCTAAGGAAGAAGATTGGGGGATGAGAACCTTTATTATAATTGAGGACAATAATTCCTCATCAAGTGATCAAACCCCCTCCCATCCACCTCAAATTGAGCCAAAAAATCCCAAGCAAAGATTAAGAAGGATTGGCTCTAGTGAGGTTGACACACAAAGGGCACATGAGCTGTGAGAGTATAAATAAGAAATGTCCAAGTTAGGGGTGCTAAAGGAAGTGATTCAAATAGTTTAAATTGAAGAATAATGGTAGGAGAAAAATCACAAAGAATAGGTGGTGAAGGAAGGAAGGAATAAATAGGAGACAAAAAAAGGAACTTAAAGAGGCAACCCACTCATGTACACTAATAGAAGAGGATATATAGTTCCAATAGAAGGCCATGGATCTTGACTAAGTCCATATTTATGTAGTGCTGAAATTGAACTAAAGGCATGAAGAGATGAGAGCCAAGGGCATGCCCCAAGCTGAAATAAGTAGGCTAGAAGTTGAGTAAATAAGTGAGAGATAAAATAAATTCATCTCAAAAGCTATGAAGAGGAATGTCAAGAAAGAAAAGTCAAATAAATAAGAAGAAGAAAAAAAGGTTGAAGCAAAGAAGGCCAAGACTAGGGAAAGAGAAGAGGAAGTGGACCATGAAGAAAGTGTGTGCATGTTAAAGGAAAGAGATAAAAAAAGAAAGGTTCCACTAGCATAGAACCCAAAGAAGAGAAGGAACCAAAAATGGTGACAAGTACCTCCATAAATATTGTAGGAGAAGCCACACAATAGGAATGCCCTAACTCTAAAGGATTGCTTTAAGATAAAGAAGGTGATGTTAGTTATTTAGAGAAACAAATAGAGGAAGAAGGGCGAGATAAAAAAAATGGATAATGGGGAGAAGTCCATAGACTAACCCTTGCAAGATAAAAATGACAATGGGTCTAGCACCAAAGAAAGAGAGGGAGAGGATGAGAAATAAGAAGGAAACGGTGAGAAGAGATAAGGAGAAGAAGGGGAGGAATAATAAGGGGAAAAGGATAAAGACACTAGGTCAGGAAACATAACTAGTGAGGAAGAAGAGCTAGGTGAAGATGAAGAATATGAGCCCAAAAATAAGGAAAGGGAATAGAAGGAGTTCAAGGAGGATGATGATTTATACATGATGGAGTGCATGCCTATAAGAAATGTTATAACCCTTATATGCCACTAGTTCTCTTAGGCATTAGATTGCTACATGGATGAACCTAAATTTGATGTTCTGACAAAGGAAATTTTGCATGCTAGAAATATTGAGGGAGGCATGATTATCATTTTATAAATCCCCATGATATGAACCCAGTGCACTCTATAAACATGCTAACCAAGATAAAAATCCTTGGTGCCATGCACGAACATCATTAATGATGTTTGCACTAATAACTAGAGAAAGATAACAAAAAATGGATAAATAAAATGAGACAACAAATCTCAAGTTCAAATAGCTGATAGAGTGCATAGAAGAGGTAGAACCATCCCTCAGAGATGGTGTGGATGCCTCTAATATGAAGGAAGTGGATTACATCTATGTGCTCATCAAACATATGATATAAAGGATAAGGTCAATGATCAAAGAGAAATAAGACCCATTTGAGGTCTTTTGAGGGGAGATAAACAGAAATATGGACATGGTTGAAGACCTCTTTACTAAGCTTGAATAAGGCACTAAGGAGGCAGACAATTTTTTGTAACTTCACCAACCAAGCAGAAGTCATCAACACACACCTTAAAAATGCAAAGAAAGAGAAGGACATTTTTGTCAAACATTCCCTCATGGGATCAAGGGTTTAGTGCATGTAGATAATGGCTAAGATAAACTACCTTAGTGCATAGTTGAAAACATAAGAGTAGGACTTGGAGGTGGTCTTTTACACCTTTAAAACTAAGCCCAGTGAGTAGGGAGAAATACTAGATGGCAAGGTGAAACATGCCATGGAAAGGCTGGAAGCCTTTAAAAAGGAATTAGAAGGCATGAATGTGCTTAGGTTGGGTGTCACATCTATTGAAGTGAATGGTTCCATTAAATATATTAAGGGCACCATCCAAGGCTTTGAAAATTTTATGGAAAACTTAAGGTAGGGTGCACCCAAATTTTATATGGGGTAATGTTGGGCCCCACTTTTAGGGAAAATATGTGGACTATTATACCTATACCAATCTTGTCATGAGGCAACCATTACAGTGTTTTTTTCCCTTTTTATACATTTTGGCACCAACTAGCTAAGTCCCCATGGATCCTACACCAACTAGTGGGTAGCTACATAGCACCAGACTTCATAAAGATGTCCTTGCTAAGACTTAGACATGAAATATTGAGAATCATAGATGTAAGAGAGTGGAGTAGGTGAGATAGTGAACCCTCAATGATAGATTAGTGCATGACATGCACTCATCCAACCTGGACCACATAGTAGAGTTAGCTGACTCATGATAGCTTAGCACTCAACATGCACCCATCTAACCTAACAAGAGATACCCCTTCACCTATATAATAAGAAATTAATTTGAAGATATGGAGAGGTGATTAAGGGAAGTTAATCTCTGAAGAAATAACAAGCAAACCCATAGTCTTTATATCTTGCATATTAGTCTAAGTAGTGCAAATGTATAGCCTAAGCTCACATGTGAGCCATTAGGCATGAGTAGAGTTAGGAAGAGCATATTCCATTTTATTTATATTGAACTCTTTTGATTAAATATCAATTAATAACAAATATTATTGAAGGAATGGAGTTTTAATCTTTATTTAATAGTCTAAATGAAGTTATGCTAATAAGTTGGTCTCATTTAAACAGTATGTTAGTTTGTACATAATGAATTTGAATATGAAGGTTCAACCCTAGTCAATAATGGATTTTTTATGACATTTAGTGACTATGGAGAACTTATAGATATAATAATGGTTAAAACCCAAATGAACCAACGCTCCACAACCCATGCCTAGAGTGCCATCTTGAGGATGGGTTATTTAACTTAAGCCACCACTTTAACTTTTCTAAATAATCAAATAACCTCATTGACCATTCTTGCCTCCTATACCACTAAGATCCCTACCTAAAAAATCATGGAATTATACCTATGGACTCAAGTCACTAGAGGCCTCATGCCTATTGAACTCCCTGAGAATAGTGAAGTATTGAAAGGCCATCTGAACCCCTCAAGATAATGACTAAATCCCCTTAAACCCCAAGTTTCACCCTATTGTAACTAACCCAAAGTTAGCCTAATCCTTTCACTATTACACTTTGAGTAAGCACATAAATATTGTGCCTTATGTAAAATTTATTATAATGTCATAGCATGGTTAAATTTTGCGTGTTAGACCTTACTACCCTTATGCCTAGCCCCACTAAGTCTTGAACCGACTTGACTTGATAGCTAAGCACATGCCTAAGTATAGATTAAACTTAGTGAACTATTCCAAAATATAGAACAAGAAATAGATGAAGAGGAATCATTATAAATATAAAAGGCACTAATCCTTATATTTGATAATGGGAAGTCACCAAGAAAAGATGACAAATTAGGTAAGAAGGCTCAACCTTGAGACCCTTCTTCCCAAGTTTCTTCTTTTGTTCCCATTTTTGGTTTAGTTCCAATTATTTTTGCTTTGAAAACCCCTTTACTTACTCCGAAAGTGGAGGATGTTGCCTCTACCCCTATTATTTCATTTTCCTCCACTGCTTTCCTACAAACACCTTTGCTCACTTTGAAAGTAGAGGAGTTTTCTTATACCACCATTATTTCAATTTCCCCCATAGTGCCAACCATGTCCATTATTGTCACAATTGTTGGCATTCCCTCTAGGACTATTATAGTCTAAATCATGAAAAAGCAAAGGGGCTTTAAAAATATTGAAATATCACTGGCTAGCTGCCAACTCCATATCTCTTCCACATAGATCAATTTGTTAATTCCTTCCACAAGTTCCTCCTAAGATACTACTAGCATATCCTCAAGGAAGGCTAAAATGGGTAAAAAATTCCATACAATCAATCCACTCCCTGAATATGGAGGTATTGATTGGTATAAAATCATATGGTCCTCCCTTCCTAACACAATTATCAAAGGAGCCATAAAATAATTAGTATAAAATCAATTATACTGAAGATACACAATCAATAGACCCAACCCAACTACTTATCCCACATTGGGTAGTTCATCTTAGATTAAAGGCTACCCAGAAGCCTAATTTCAAAATTATAGAGCTGTCATCCACAATATCCTTGTTTGATAAGCCCTCAAGAAGTATTCAAAGGGTTACGAACATGAAATTGGAGAATGAAGCTAAGAAGGAGATCATTCTTGAGGAAAGGCAAGAAGTGTTTTCCTTGTCCAAAAGGAAGAATAAATAGCTAGGTTAGTCCCCATGCATATAGGATTTCAAGTCTCTTTCAAAAAATTCATAGGGATTATATGATAGCATTACATGAGGGAACTAAAATGACAAGGCAAGAAATGGAACAAGAATTAGACAAAATCAAAGAACAATAACAACTAGTCCACATTCTAGCAAGAATTGAGACTAAGGTTCAAGAAGCTACATCAAAATGTTATAATTTGCTAGAGGCTATTGAGGTAATGAGAGAAAAATTGTCCTCCCATATATCTTAGACACATCAATTATTTAATTCTTTCAATCAAGATGAAAACAAGTTAAAATTATTAATTTTTTACACTATTAATAACGCATATATCCACTTGGAATTAATGACACCATTGGAGGCATCAAACACCCTCAATTTGGTGGTGATTAGAACATAGGAATCTATATAGTGGGTTACAATAGCTAAGGTAGTAATTCCCAAATATTAAAAACATGAAACTCTCATCTTGCAGATTTTATATGAATTGAAATTATCTAAAACAAGGGATGCTACTGGCAAGTTGATTAGAAGAATCAATTTTGACCAACTCCTTCAAGAAGCATCTGATAATTTCAAGTAGAGCCTACAAGGGTTATCAATTGAGGACATTGAATCTAAGTTGAGTTTTACAAGAAAGAAGGTAATTGAAGTTAAAATTTTCAATATCAACTTCCAAAATACAAAGGATGAGCATGAATAACTCTTAGACAAAATTAATAGGGTGTACAAACCCTCATTACTTAACCAAGACATCATATGGAAACAACATGATTTGGGTCACAAATTTTATCTCAAGTTAGAGGCAAAGAAGAAGACTAAGGCTATAAAATCCAATTTAGTACCAACATCAATAGTGGTGACTCCCACAAGAATTAATGCATCCATGCAAATGTCTAATTAGCATTAGTTCAATGGCTAGTTTTATGCATATCAATATAATGGCATCATTTTTTTATGATTATTATACTTATGTTATAACTTAATATAAAAATTTATTGAATTATTTTGTAAAAATGCACGTGTTGCATAATATTGTAAAGGCTAACTTTAATTTTTGATAATTATGATTTAACTATATGTATACATGACATATAGTTTTGAAACTATAGTTAGAATTGAGGTTCTAATTACATCACTTAAACATAAATTTTTCATGTACTTGGAGGATGAGGTGATCCCTCCCCAAGTCTCTTTAAACATATGTAACCCTAATTTTCAAGTGTTGAAAAATTCAATACAAAATCAAAATCAATTTTTGATTGTCATCAAATGTGTTTGTTTATTTTATCTCCAATATAAATGTAATTAGGTTTACTATTTTTGGTTATTTTATTTAGTAATTCTTAGTGTTCAATAGTTATGAGGAATTATTCTTGTTATGATTAATATGCTAGTTTTATATGTGCAAAATCTATTAACTAATTAGTAATTTTATTGATTATTTGCAATTTTATTATTTCATATATCTAAGTGTGTAGATGTGTTTTCAATGTTATATTCTTCTATATATGTGCAATAGCTATCTTAGATACCTCCTTGGTTTAAGTCATAATCTCCTAAGTAAAGGTGTGTAAAAACTACTCTAAAAGGAGCAACCTTTGTCCTAAACCTATGAGTTTCCTATATCATACTATCCTAGACTACTTGACCATGTTTTATATGTGTGTACAGAAACTACTAGCAATAAACATTGGTTTTAAAAGCAATTTTCCACTTATAATCTAGCTTGAGTGGTAATACTAAAGTCATATAGTCCTTTTATAATCTAATTTTCATAGAGTCCTTTTCAATATTTTATAATATATACACTTGGTTAAGCCTATCATATCAACCAAATTAAGTATTGTCATTAGAAATGTACAAGAATGGTCTAGATCCAATTAATATACTTTTCTTCCAAAGGGTTAATAGGATCAACACTTTATAATTGGCCTATAAAGAAACTATCAACATTGATAGAAAACTTAAACCTCATGTGCCTAACACACTTAGTGTTAAAAATGGTCCCCTAGCTTTGAATATAGTTCCACATGTGAAGCAAAACAACCCTTTATTTAATCAAAATTACTTATATATGTTTCCTCCTCTGACACAGATGGCACATCCAAATTATAGTTTTTTAAAATAACAATGCATAAGGAAATGGTTACCAATAGAATCAACATCCTGATACATCCTATACTAATGTTGTACAGGGTATTGACTCTACTAAAGTAGAGCTAGATGCCATACTGAAGATGGTTCAAAAGTTAAGTAATGACTTCCTCGGTAAGAAAAGAAAGATAGGCAACACCAATGACCCAAATAACAATTAGAATTCTAGGTTCTAGAGGTATAAAAGACCATTAAATAGGCCTAAAAATAATATATATTAGTCCAACAAGTCTCCAAAAATCAATATAGTAGAGACAACCTTGCCCAACTAGTGAAACATTCATAACATGTCTCATCATGGTGAACTTGACTATGTTGAATTCTATGTAGCTTTTGATATGTTTTAAAGAGAAGTGGTAAGACAAGATTTAATGCATACCCCACCATAATTATATTAGGACTTTAGTCCTTCAAGTCTTGTTATGTTATTTGAGACTCATGAGTTTCCTTTCTTGAGTGAAGATGATAATGTATAATAGGATAATATCGATGAGATTCATGTTTCCAACAATTCTAGAAAGGTGGTTACAAATTGAGAAATAGGCATCCCTTCATAATGTCTACTCCTTAAAATAGTACATATATTCTAGTGAATCCAAAATATGATAATAATCCACCTCCCCTGAAAGGGAATGATCAACCTCAGAATACGGAGGAACAGAGTAGTAGAGGGTATAAAATTATCGAGGACAAGAATAAAATCAAAGAAAACATCACCCTTCATGAATGAGCTTGGATTATTGAATATAAAGAACTCCTGTGTAAGTCTATCACATGGAAGGCCCCTATGGAAAATACAAAAGCTCCTACAAAGAAAATAAAGGTTTCTAACAACAATGTCATATATAAAAGCAATCCATAGCTTCCACCCTTTTTTTTAACTATTAGGGCATTTGGTAAAAATATTCAAATTGTTTAGTTGGTTATGGAACTTTAGGAACTATGATGCCTACATCTATTTGTCAAAATCTTGGCCTAACTCCAATCTTATCAAAGAGAATAGTCTCATAGTTGGATAAAATAGTGATACCAATAATTGGAGAGATCATTAATGTGCATATTTAAGTAGCATCTAAGCCATAAGTGTAGATCACTATTGATATCCTTATAGTAGACATACCTAAAGGGTATGGAGTATTTATAAGTAGGGACTAGTTTAAGACACTTAATGGATACCTCTCAATATATTTATCTCATATTTGGCTACCATGAAGGGGCCTTCCAAAGAAAATATGGATTGGTCAGGAACCAATAATGAAGTATCCCATCATAGAGTAAAATGTAAAGAATAAATATGTAAGTTATGAATCGCCTATCCTTGGTATTTATACTTTCACTATATGAAATTAAATATAAGAGCCAAAATCCTAGGGCCCTGATCAGCCATGGACTCTCCACTTTTATGGCTCTAGAACCAAATAAAGATTAGGTATAGGAATTAAATTAGTTAATCCACAAGGGAAGAAATTTATGGTTGAATATAGATCATTGATTTTTGTATTACACTTTGCACACAAAAATAATGTCAAATAGTTGTTAGTTTATGGGGATTCAAAACTGGTACTCAATCAGGCTAGAAATAGATACCAATGTAAGCTATCATATCTAAAAATATATAAATATAGAGAAAGGGATTTGATTGAGATGTTTGAGGCTATGAATATAGTATCTACTCCTAGATAATGAAATCAAGATACATATTCATTAGCTACTTTTGATACCAATTTAGAACCTCTCCAAGAATCCAAGGTAAAAATATTCTCCATTGAGCTAGTACCTTATCCTTCTATTCCTGATAATGTAGATAACTTTTAAGTCTTTGATGCTAACCAATAGATCATTTGATTTCTAACCAATGTAGGAATATTTGAGTCCCAAACCATTGATGATAGAGAAGTTAGTTATCTTTGATAAGAGGATTCCAATGAGGAAGTTGTCTTCTATCTCAAATAAAACTATCTCCCAACTAGTTTGGTCTCCTTAAAAATAGCATTTTATATAGATCCCCAAGATCAATAGCAAAGGCAACCCAAGTTTAACAAGTCTAACTTCAAAAGAGATAATTTTGGGGATGAGAGTATCCCATCCTGCATCAATATTGGCCTTAGTTTTACTACAAAAGAAAGACAATGGGTGAATTATTTACTCACCTAATTTAAAGACGTGATTGCATGGACATATGAGCATTTGAAGTATTATGACCCAAAGGTCATGACACATACAATTCCATTGAAACTAGACCATAATCCATTTAGACAAAGATAGAGATAAGTAAACCCTATCCTAGAACATCTCAATCAAAGACAAGTATAAAATATGTTAAGTGTAAGGATATTCTTCCTAATCAAACATTCTAGTTGGGTGGCCAATTTAGTCCCAATAAAAAAAAGAGTGGAGAAATTAGATTATGTGTTGATTTTAAAAACATAAAAAAAGCTTCTAAGAAGGATAGTTATCCACTACCTTCCTTAGACAAGGTTATTCAGATAGTTAGTGGCTCTAAAATGATGTCCTTTATAGATGGATTTTTAAGTCAACCAATTATTGGTATAATTAGAAGATAGAATAAAAACTACATTTATTACAAAGTGTGGTACTTATGCATACAAAAGGATGCCTTTCAACCTAACAAATGTAGGAGCCACTGTTTAACAAGTAATGCATCATGAATTTAAAGGATTAATAGGTAAGTGTATAATCATCTATATGCATGACTTCATTATTCTCTCCAAGAATAGGAATGATCATGTAGGCCATCTCTAGTCAGTCTTTTAAAGATGTTGAAGGTTTGGCATTTCACTAAACCCAAAGAGGAGCAAATTTGGAGTTACTAAGGGAAAGGTCTCGGGACATATCATTACCAAGGAAGGAATCGTCATAAATCTAGATATAATCTAGGGGATTTAAAATATTAGGCCATTAAATAGAAAGAAAGAGATCAAGTCATTCTTTGGCAAGATCAATTTCGTAAGGAAGTTTATCTCAGGATTTGCATAAATTGTGAAACCCCTGAATGCAATACTCAAATAAGATGCCAAAATAAAATAGATAGTTGACACCCAAAAGTATTTTCAAGACATTAAATATTGTATATCTTAGGCCCCAGTACTCATTATTCTATATTTCACAAAGGAATTTCACTTATACTCATTTACTTCAGAACATACAATTATTATTGTCATAATACAAAAGAAAGATGAAACTAAACATCTTATTGCATTCATGAGCACAAATTTAAAGGATATAAAACTTAGGTATGCCATTATTGATAAACATGTATTCACTCATGTTAAATTGGTGAAGAAATTTTGACACTACATCTTGAGGAATAAGACTATCGCTATTGTGCCTGACCTTGTTGTCAAGCTTACCATGTCATAGAATGAATTGGGAGAATGTAGAGGAAAATGGATCACAAAGATGTAATAATTTGATATGGAAATCAATCCTTATAAAATCATTCAAGGTTAGGGCATCATCCAATTCATGACTGAGCCTGACCCATATATTAATATTGAATATGTTTGTGAAGGCTAGGTATTTAGAGGGGAATGGCATACTAATATAATTTAATATCTAGTTTACAGGTAATTGTCCCCCAAAACTCAATTGAGAATGAATAAGAGATTTGAGGCTCAAGTCTACTCACTACATGATTAATAAATGAATTATTTATATGATAAATTATGAATGCATCTATTTTATATGTGCATCAATAGATGAGGATCAATAGATTCTGGAAACCCTATACCAAAAACATAGGTAGTGGGAACACCATAGCTCATAAGATCCTAAGAATGGGCTATTACTAGCCAATAGTATTCAATCATTCCCATGCCCATGTAAGGACATGTCATGAATGCTAGGCTTTAGTAAAAATAGAATACATGTAGCAATGTCCTTGCAACCTATTATTGAGGGAAGGCCATTTGCCTAGTGGGGGTTAGACTTTATTGGCATCATTAACCCAAACTCTTTATCAAGACATAAGTTTATACTCATTACAACATACTAATACACTTGATGGACTAAGATAGTAGCCATGAATAATTACAAAGCACAATATATGATTAACATTTTAGAAGAACACATCACAACTAGATTTGGCACTCCCATTTCTCTAGTTTCTTACAATAGTCTAGTGTTCATATCAGTTGAATTCATTGAATGGGACAATCAAATCACCATCAGGTCATTTTCTAACCACTATCCTTAGGGTAATGGATTGGTCAAATCAACAAATAATAAATTGATAGATGAAATTAAAAATTGGCTTGAGATAAGCCTAGGTACTGGAAAAATCTACTTAAGTATACCCTTTGGTTTGAGCAAATGAGACATAAGTAGACCCTCAAATCCTCACCCTATCTATTGGTATATGGATTTAGGCCATTATTCCCAATCATGTTGAAGTTTTAAACTTATCAATTAATGCAATAATATATATAACTTAATGATAAAATAGAATCTTGATTACTAGCTATAATATAAAGGAAGATCAAGGACTGAGGCCCTACAAAATTTCAACAAACATCAAGATGTATTCAAGAAATGGTTTGACAAAAGGGGAAAAGTCAAAGAATTTAGGATCTCCAATCTAGTTCTTATGTGGGATAAATCCCATGAAAATAAAGGATAGCATGATAAATTTTCCCCACTTTGTATTAGACCATATCAAATTTTAGAGACCTTGGGCAATAATGCATTCTATATAAGGGTCATTCAAGATAATAAACTCACATATCCAATCAATAGATACATTATGAATCATTAATTCATGGGTATATCATCATAATAAGTCCTTGATTTATGAAAAAAATATGGTAGAGGTAGTAGTAGTTTAATTTTCCTACTTTATAGTTTAGCTTCTAGATTTCTAGGTTAGATATTTTGTTATTTCCTATGACAATATGAATTGGTTTATTCTGACATGACCAAGATAACACCCTACTATTTGGTCCCCAATTTTATGATTAAATAGATATATATGAGAAAATTAAATTTCAAAGGGATTCACAACTTGGGGTTTGTTCACAAATTGGTTATACTTTTGTGTTTAAGGTCTTCAAGATTTGGGTGTGTAATCATAGACATTTAGGGTTATCTCATAATCAAATATTTTTACCAGGTATTTGAAAGTTTTTATCAAATATTCCATATGAATTTATAAAGTTTTCACACTCCATTAGACCAAGCACATTTTTCATAGTAATACTTGTTTAGAGGTGATAATCATTGATGCAGATGTAGCTATTATGTATGTTTTAGTAAATGATTTATTTTATAACTACATCTCATAGTCATTTCAATTCTCCTCCTTTCATTTAGAATTAAAAAAGAAAAAAGGAAAATAAAAAAGCTATTAATCAATACCACAAAAAATTTAAATGAGATCAAAGGCTCACATGATGAAACAAGGTCAATGTACCATGCATCATGGTCAAAGAAAAGAAGGAAGAGGAGAAAATGACCCCATGGTATCTCTGTCATGGCTATGGACACCTAGCTAGTAGTAAAGCAATGCCTTAGCTTCTCTAATTTAATAATATTTAAAATAACCAAATAGAAACCTATATCTACTCCAAATCTTTGAAAATATCTTCACAATAAGAGTTAAATGAATATCACTTTAACACACATACATATATGGATGAGAAGGAAAGTGTGTTATATGATGTATTTGGTAGTCTCTTTCATATCTCTGTTTCTAATATTTTTTGGTGGCATAGTTCATGTGTGATTTGAAATTACTAACAAAAGTTATGAGTTTTTGAATACTAAGAAGTATTTCCCCTGTAAGTCACCATTTGTTGTATCCAATAATCCCATTTTATTTGAAAATAGGATGGGCACCCACTTTTTTTATGATTTGGCCTTGTTTATCAATTCTTCCTCTACATAAATGTGCAAGTTCTATCAGATCACTCTTTAATCTATACACTTGGAAGTACAAACCTCAAGTCTTCCTCTACATAGCTATGTAAGTTCTATCAGATCACTCTTTAATCTATACACTTGGAAGTGAAATCAATGAAATTTTACATTTTTTTTTAAAATTATTAATTCCTTCTAGGAGTATTTGTACTATTCAAGTTTTATAAATTAGATTTCATTAGAGTTATTTTATTCAGGACTTGTTCATCAGATATTTTGTTTAGAGTTTTTGCAATGGGCATTTCATTTGGAAGATTTTTTAGTATTTTTTCATAAAATTTTTGTTCATGACATATGTTTGGGTTTTATTTTATTCAATAATTGTGTTCAGAATAATCTTGATCACAAATTTTGTTTCAAACATTTTGTTCATAGTTTTTGTATTAGACATTTTGTTTGAACAATTTTCTAAAGGACTTGGTTTTTTATTTGGGATTCCTTATTTAGGATTTTGATATCAAAAATTTTGTTCAAGACTTTTCATAATACAATTTATTTGGAATAGTTTTCATTGACTTTATACACTTCAAAGGGTTATTTCAGAGCTTTTTTTTAGATATTTTGTTAGAACATTATTTTAAGGGATTTGGTCTTTGAGCATTTTGTTCAAGATTTGTGTCTAGAGCCTTTGGTTTTGAAGACTTTTTAGCTCATTCCCAATGTAAAACATGACTCCCATCTACTGACTATCGAAATCCCACTAAACTAAGCCAATAAAAGAAAACTACTTACCCATACTTACCAAAGAATGTAACCCACCAACTAGACTAATTAGATTTTAATTATGTATCCAAAACAAACATATGAATGTTGGAAATTAAAAGTGAAAAAATTATATTTGAATGTAAAAATTTATATCAATGATGTATGACCATCGATGTGTTCATTTGATCACAAGTGAATATGAACTCAATTGATACTCTATGAACAAAGCCCTAGCTACCTGCAAATCCATTGAAAACAAACAACTAGAAGAGAAGAGTTTTCATAGTACATAGAAATATAATTCCATCACACTAGAGAATTACAATGGATTCATCACCCAAGAGCTTTAGAGAATTACTTCCACCATCCCTATTCTCCATCAAGGATTCCATAGAGTTTACAGGGATAGTGTTTGATGCAATCATATTTGATAATAATTATGCTAACTACTCAAAATTATGGGATTCCTTTGATGCTATCAATGTTTTTCACATGAGCCAAATGTATCACCCACATAATACCAATTGGTTATAGACTTACTCTCTCCTAAGAGATAAATATTATATTTTATAATGGCCAACCCTGAAGTTATGCCTTTCATCGACTTGCTATGGGATTTGTTATTTACTATAAATATTACATAAGATGCCTTTTTACATCACATGGATCACTAGATGGTGTGTCTTGTATCACTAATGATGATTTCTAAAGGTACCTATCTTGATCGATTCTAGATGCAATATTTGGTAAACACAAGTTGGTAACATAGAACAAGCATTATTTATTTGAAAATTTTATAAGCTCATGGCTTCTTCTTGGGGATACTATGGTCCTAAAGGAAATTTTTCCCACCCCCATTATTAAATTTATAATGGGGGTCTATATTTGGATGGCCTTATTGAATATAATTTATGGCATGCCAAGTATCCATTTTCTCCACCTAGATTGGGTGCCATTACTAGATATGATGATTAGCAACATGAATTTTGACCTGAGAAATATTATCAGTCTCAAGATGAGGGATATAGTTTTTTATAAAGGCAAGCAGTCCAATATAGTAGGCCATTTTTATATGACATATTACCTTCTAGATGTAGTAATGGGAACAATGTATAAGGACCTTGGGGAGCTTTGTATCCCAACTATTGACTATATAAATAATCACATTTATGATAACTATCAATTTATGCACATATATGAGTATACAAATAATATCACATAAATTTCCAAGGATGTATATCCATAAGTATGGTAGGAAATTCATGAGACCCCACTACCCAAAATTTCAAAGAGCATAGCAGATACACTAGCTCCTCAGTGTAACTACTAGTTATACCTAGACTATACGGTTGTCATCCATAAGTTCAACCCCTTGTGCCTCCACAAGTATGTGCCAAATAAGCTTTCAAAACAATAAACTGCATTTCAACTTTGGTGGAGTGTGGAAGAGGATTTAATAAAATAGAATTAAGGAACATTTTATGGATCTCACATGATCATAGGCAAAATGTTTTATACAAAGAAGAAGCATGTTGGGGATGTAGGCAAAAATAAATCAATATCAATTTCCTACCCTTCCTCGTAAATATTGGGATATTTATGGTTGAATTCAAAATCATATCTAGGGATTTAGTATTCTATACCAACATGTTCCTTATGATCATGATTTTCTATTCTTAAATTCTAAGGATGACGCCTAAACCTTAAAAATGGGAAAACTTTTAGGCTTCAAAGAAGATAATTTAATGATTATTCAATAAGAACCTTCAATTTTAGTATAGGATATTTATACAAGGTTTCCATCCCCTTGAATATGGGCTACTTCTAACTTCTAGGGTAATATATCCCAACAACAAACAAAGATATAATAAGGGATTTTTCAATAACTTACCCTATTATTGAGAGATGTTAAGCAAGAACATGAGTTGAGTGAGATTAATGATAGAGTGACACAAGAGGATACAATTAACTTGGACTCCTCTAATATATAAATCTGAGGGCACCCAGCTACATTACATGTGTAAACATCTATAGTTGCACCATAATTGTAGACATCTATAGTGCAAGAGGTTGTTACTACCTCAATCTAGTATGCCTCCTTCCCACGATTAAAGGCTATAATTCACTATAAGAGGAAGCCAAGGGATCCTCCCCTCACAAAAAATCTAATATTTTATCAATCATAGGGTATACCTTTAGTTACCCAATAGTAAATATAGGTAGAATAAGAAATAGATGAAGAAGAAGAATTGGAAAGAGAAAAGTCATTAAGCCTTATAGCTAATAATGGGAATTCATTGAGAAAAGATGACAAATCAAGTAAGAAGGCTTAGCCTTCAAACCCTTCTTCCCAAGTTTATTATTTTTTTCCCATTTTGGCTTAGTTCCCATTAGTGTTATTTTGAAAAACCCTTTTCTTACTCCAAAAGTGGAGGATGTTGCCTCTACCCATATTGTTTCAGTTTCCTCCATTTCTATCTTACAAACACCTTTTCTCACTCTGAAAGTAGAGGAGGTTTATTTTACCACCATTATTTCAATTTCCCCCACAGTGCTAGCCATGTCAATTTTTTCCACCACTTCTGACATTCCCTTTGGGATTGATACAATCCAAACCATGAAAAATAAAAGGGCCTCTAAAAATATTGAAATAGCATTGTCTAGTTCCCAACTCCATGTCTCTTCCACACAAATCAAATTTTCAATACCTTCCACAAGTTCTTCCAAATATATTCCTATCATATCATTAGGGAAGGCCAAAATGGGTAAATAAGTCTATACATTCAATTTACTCCCCCAATATGGAGGTGTGGATTGGTCTAAAATCATATGGCCCTCCCTTCCTAACATAGTTCTCAAAGGAGCCATAAAACAATTAGTAGAAGATTAATTAGTGGAGGCTATAGCTAAGGATACATAATCAATAGATCTAACCCATATAGTTATACCACCATGGGTACTTGATCTTAGATAAAAGGCTTTTTAAAAGCCTAATTTTAAAATTATAAAGCTATCATCCATAACATCCTTGTTTGATAAGCCTTCAGGAAGCATTCAAAGGGCTAGGAAGAGGAAATTGGAGGATTAAGATGGGGGAGAGATAATTATTGAGGAAATGTAGGAAGTATTTTCCTTATCTAAAAGGTAGAATAAACAACTGGGGTAGTCCAAATACATATAAGGTTTCAAGTTTCTTATATAATCTCACAAGGATGATATGATAACATTACATGAGGTAATTGAAATGGCAAGGTGAGAAATGGAACAAGAATTAGAATAAATTAAAGAACAAAAATAAAAAAATCCATATTCCATCAGGAATTGAGACTAATGTTAAAGAAGATACATAAAAATGCTATAATGCTCTAGAGGCTATTGAGACAAGGAGAGCAAAATTGGCCCCCCATATAGCTCAGACACATTAATTATTTAATTTTTTTAATCAAGATGAAAAAAATTAGAATTATTAATTATTTACACTACTAATAAGGCATATATCCACTTAGACCTAATGACACCATTGGAGGCATTAAATACCCTCAATTTGGTGGTGATTAGAACACAAGAATCTAGAGAGTGGATTATAATAGTTGGGGTAGTAATCCCAAATATCAAGAATAAAAAACTCTCATATTAAATATTTTAGATGAATTGAAATTATCTAATGTAAGGGATGCTATTGGAAAGATGATTAGTAAAATAAATTTTGACCAACTCCTTCAAGAAGCATTTGAGAATTTAAAGAAGAGCCTACATGGGTTAGCACTTGAGGACATTGAATCTAAGTTGAGTTTTTCAGGAAAGAAGGTTAAATTTTCAAGATAAATAGCCAAAATACAAAATATGAGCATGAAAAACTCTTAGAATAAGTTAATAGGGTACACATACCCTCATTACTCAACTTAGACAACATAAGGTAGTAGCATGATGTGGGTCACAAATGTTATCTTAAGTTAGAGGAAAATTAAAATAAGACTAAGACTATAACATCTAGTTTAGTGTTGTTGTTAAATTCATCTAAGTATGGGATCCACACCAACTTAATAGACACTTAGGTGCGAGGTAATAACTTAGTATGATTATTGTTTTGTCATCTTCTAGCACCCACTAGCAGGCAACTAACTGACTCATTTATGACTTGAGCATCATCAGTAAGTGGGCACACAAGACAATCAAGGAATGATGGAATCAAGGTAATTGATTCAAATAAATTATTACAATAGGAACCATCTCAACACCTAATGTATTCCTCTAACCTTGACACTAAGATTCTCCTAAGTGCTATAAAGTTGAGCTTAATCTAGTGAGCAAAGGAGATAGAGTTTGAATAATCAAGCGTTGTAACATTGATTTTGGATGTTATGTTCACCATTATAGATTAGGTTTTAGTTTTGATGCCTTTTAAGATCCATATTATAGTTCCCAAGCTTGCCTATGAGCCTTTGGGTTGTTAGCAGCTTTAGACAAGCATGTGTTATATTTCATTTAATATGTATTATGTTTATTGGCAACTTGTTTAATTAAGAATAGAATTCACTAAATGAATTATGATATGATGTGTACGGTTATGATCATGTTCCTTTAATATGAATCATTTTTGTAATTTTTACAATAGTGTTAATATTTATTTTTCAAAACATGCTAAAAATAACCTTTTAGTTCAGTCAGTTAATGGCGTCTATGTAAATGACAATTCAGATAGACTTGTATATTATCCTATGTATAGGAGAGGTTATGTGCCAAGATTTAATGCCCATTTCAAGTCATACTAGCTTAAGCATGAGCCAAGGTTATATAACCCTCCCCTTGAACCATCTTAGTGCCAAATGGTACTAAGCCTAGTAACCCAAAGGTATGCACCCCTAATATCCTAGAACCATCCATCTATATGATTATGTTCCCATGACTAGGACTAGTTCACTAAAAAAGTCTTCATGCTTATAGATTAACAAACTCCACATAATAAAATAACTTGTGCCAATAAACCTTCCATAAGCCCTAGCTAAATGGTCAAGATCTTGTAATTAATAATTTTCACCACTACACAACTAGCCCAATAAAAGCCCCAATCCTTTCTCTATTGCACTTCAGGTGAGCACATAAGTCTTGTACCATATGTGAAATGATGCTAGCACAATTGAGTGACAAATATTGAGTGCTACAATATTATTCAAGATTTATGTCTTTTTTTAACAAGTCTAGATCTAACTTTGACAACTATATAAGTGTCTAGCAAAACCAATTATTTAATACCGTACTTCTTTACAACATTTTAGTTCTATTGTCAGGATCTATGTTAAATTTTGTTATTTCAATGGTGTACTAGAATAATTCTCATACTCTCCCTCAAAAACATTGAGTGTTGGCTAAGATAAGTGGAAGATATATTTACACATATGACTTTTATAGGATCAAAACCAAAGAAGTGGGCCCAGAACCACCTGTATGATGCTCTATATGAGGTTTTATTTTTTGCTCTACTTGAGAGTTTTTACCAATGGTTAGTTTCTTATGAAACCCACACAATTTGAAGGTATAGACAATGCCTTGAGTGGATGAAAGATCACCTAGAGAGGATTAAGAACTTATATGCCATGTAGACTAGATCCATAGACAAATGGTGTCAAGGGGTGTTTAATAGTTACATACTTGAGTTCACTTTTTCCACTTATTTTTTCCTCAAATAAGTAGAATATCAATTCTTGTATGAACCTAGAGGTACATTTATGAAGTAACTCGACTTAGATCTCAAGAAATTAATGGTGGATTTGGGATTTAAAACTATGAAAATGGAAGGCTAAAGTCCTCTCATGTATGAGCAGTGCAACAAGTAAGAAGAGGATGTGTAGGTGAAGCACAAAATAAGGGGATGAGTAATTTGACACCTAAGAGCTCAAAAGATAGACTTATAAAAAGAGTAGGCATAGGTTGATGGAATATCTAGAACTTAGAAGTTTCAATATAACTCATAGCAAGTAGGAAGGTTATGGGGAATGATCTCTTGAATTGTAGTAGTGCCAAGAGGATCAAAACCTTGAATCCATATAATGAACTCCATAGTTGATTGGTGTAGAATGCTCAGGGTCCTTGTATTATTTGACAATTGGAGATATGCCAGATGTACCTACCCCTATTAGACCCATGGCATAAGCTCATGCATTGAATCCCTCATAGGAAAATAGAAGATTCATAACTAACCCTATTTTCAACCAACACTTTGACCATTTTGTAGAATTGGATCATAATTTTATGATTAAACAAGTTTTTCCTTATGAAGAGCTAAGTGAGTATACCTCTAGACCTTGGGTTACTATCTTAATAAGATAGAACATGAGTCTAAGCATTCTAGTTTAGCCAATACCAACTATGTAGACTAGGAAATAGCTTGTAGGGAGTGTCTTGATGCCACAAGTTAGTGTTATGGTGTCATCATCATCTATGGCAACAACAGTGACAATAAGACCAATGCTTAACCTAGTGGATGGAGGCATGGGAGGATAACTACTAGGATAAATACTAGGAGGATAAACACCTTAAATACCAATTATTCCCCTACATCATATCTCTTATGAGATGGCCATGAATCTACCCAAGTATCAGTGCATAGATAAAACCATATAGCATTTGCTCAAGTGTGAACTATAAAGGTGCACTTGAGGTATAACCCAATCTAAGTGCAAGGAAACCCAATTCATGATAACTTTGATTAAGCATGCCCATACTTGGTATAGGAGGTTTGATCCTAACTAGGATATGGTTAATTATGACACCCTAAAGGAAGTATTCTTTAAATAATTTGATGTACCTGAGTTTGAATAGCAAAGCATCATCATGTTCAAAGAAATTAACCAAGGACTATTAGTTAGTATGCACCTAAATGATGTCAGATTTAAAACTCTTCTTTCTAAGATCCCTTATGATATTCACCTCTCCTAACAAGCATAATGATTCATTGGGGGATTTATAATACCATTCGAAATAACACTACCCATGAAAAACTTTACATAACCTCATGAAGTGCTTGAAGCCACATTTAAAGCTAAGGTAATTAAGAGAGTCAACATAGGAATCAGCCCTTTCATGGAGATGTAGATTACATATATGGCCTCCAAAATATATAATTTGACTTCTAGTTCATCACAAGATACATGGAGTGGGTTATGGTACATCAACTAAGAGATAGAGGGCCATAATAGGAACAACTACCCTCAAAGGAATGTGTGCACATTGCTTCTTAGATTTGGAGTTTGTTATGAGGTACATGATTTACATAACTACCCTTTGTTTCAATACACTAGTTAGGTTAGCACAACCACCTATTATCAGTTATGTGATGCCTATACTCATACTACAACTGAGTGTCATTTAATTGATGAGATGCATGAGAACATGGTGAGAGGTGTAAGGCAAGTAATGGCAGTAGAAGGAGGGTAGGGAGCCTAAGGAAATGAGTGATATGTATAAAATAATGTAGTCTATGGGATGTAAAGTAGTGCCTAAGGGTGAAGTGGTAGACGTGGTAGAGGAATATTACCACCAACATCATGTTACGATTATGGTTTGACTAAGCACTATCGATGCAACTACCCTACACATCTAATACATAGGTATTATCAAAGAACTCATAAGGTCAAGGAATACCTCAACTTATACAAAAAATTGACCCAAGGTAGACCTAGTATAGACAATGGTGTAGGAATTATAAAGCATGAGCCTAAAGCATAGAAATGGAGTCTAAAGACACAACCAATCTATACAGAGCCAATCAAAGTAGACTCACTACTTAGCCTCTAATTGTGCTAGTACCAAATTTTTACCTGGAATATGGGGAGCTGAGTCACATTTAACACATAACACAACTTGAACCCAAAGATACACCTTATAAAGACCCTACATGCCAGAAATATGTATTACAATAGGCTATGAGTGTAATCTAGAACCTGTAATGAAAGCTCCAACTAGTATAAGACCTAGAGGTAAGGATATTTCCTCTCAAAAGAAGCAAGATGGTAATGAGAGTGAATTAAAAGAGCTAATTGAGATCTTTCACCTCTCAAAAATGGAATGGATGTTGTCCCTATTAAATAGTCTCTTTAAAAACATGTAGAGTAGTAGTCAATTGAAATTTTTACACCATGCATGGAAAATGTAAGAGAGGTTAGGCATACCAAGAATGGGAATTATGACCAAGAAATCTTGGTGAATCCACTATAAATGTATGGTCTATATGAAAGGTCCTTATTGACATAGATTTTGAGGTCAATATCCTAACAAAAATGCATAGGAGAAGATGGGTAGGCTAGCCTTAAGGCCTTCTCCCCATGTACTTTTTATAACCAAGAAAACCTTAGTGCAACTGATCAGAATTTTAAAGGGAACCATTATAGATTTATGGGCACTAAATTCCATGTAATCAAGTTGGCTAAATAAGATAATTATCCAACACTTTTGAGAAGGCCATGGTGTTATGCCAATAATAATGATCTGTGCTTTAAAAATTGATATATGAGCTTTAAAAATGGCAAGGAAAGGGTAGTTTATCCCCTCTCAAGTGACTAAGGACCCCCTTATATAGAGAGTGTTGATATTGAGGATGAGATTAGCCATATATATAATATCATGGTGCAAGGCATCAATAATATCAACCCCACTAGTCAAGGAGTGCTCTCTTGGGATGATAGACAGTTAACCTTAGAAACCACCAATATTGCTTCCAATCGATGGGTCAAAGAAGCTTATGAGAACACTAGTCATAGGATCTACTTGGTGTGCACAAAGGCACAAATAACTATAAGGATTGGCTAGGACCAGATCGATTACACCTTGAAAGGAAAGAGATTATACCACCTGAGCAAAGGTAAACTTACTACACTTCCAAAATTTGAAGGAAGAAACCTAGTTGAAAAGTATGTCCAAGATATTGAATCATACATCCCCAAAGAAGAAGATATAATGGGTGCACTAGTGCATACATTAAGGAGCATTATGAATCATTGGTGGGTAGTGTATAATCCCAACTTTCTAACCTAGTAAGATGTGAAATTATCCATGTGTACTACATTTAGGAGAAATAATGAGGACTTAGATATATTGGCATATTCTAGAGACTCTGATCCCATAGTGTATGTGTGCTTATGTGAAGAGACATAGACTAACTATGGTATGACTACACCAAAGAACTTATGGGTGCATGCCTTCTATATAAATATAAAGACATGAGCATGAGCATGGTATATGGTTAATGAGATTTTTTGTGAAACAACAATTTTAGATTCCCTTGAGGAGACTTTTGTGCACACCTTCTCCTTTTCTTCATAAAACATGGATTTGAGAGACCCACTACAAGTAATTCAAAGAGTAGTGTTCAAGGACACCACAATCCTTGAGGAATGACTAAAATACATGTTTGGGGAGATAGTATTAGTGCTCCTAACATTATTTCAAGAATAAGTGCTCAACAATAACTCAAGTGAAGAAGATGACAAAACTTTGGAGTGTTATTAGTCAACCTTGACAAGCAAGAGGAAACTCAAGCATCAAATAGATGATAGTGTTCTCAATGAAGAAGACTGAGTTCAATTTCATGTAGAGATAAATAAGGAAACCTATCAAGTTGAGGACTCACACCAGGTAAATAATAAACCCTGTCATGCACCACTAAAGACTATGAAGGTAGCCATTAGTTCAAAAGTAGAGCCAAAGATGGCTACTCTAAGTACTTATTGGTCTAATTTAGAGCTGGTACAAATTATGGATATCCTAAAGGAATTCCAGGACTTGTTCCCTAGGAATTATCATGATATTAAGGTCACCCACCCATCCTTTGGGAAGATGAGTATAGATTTAATTTATAATGAAAGACCTATCAATAATCACCCCTATATAATTAATTCCAACCTCCATGCCAAGTTTAAAATGGATATTAATGTAATGTTAGCCACATTTGTCATTTACCCTATGCAAGAGTCTAAGTGGTAGGTTCCATGGTGATTATCATCAAGAAGGATAGGAATATTCTCATTTGCATTGATTATATAATTTTGAATTTCACCTACATCACCAACCCCTTTATAACTCTATTCACTAATGAAGTCTTGGATGGCATCATAGGATATGAGATTTACACCTTCATCGATGGGTTCTTTGGATACCATCAAGTCTAGATTCAAGAGGAAGACAATCCCAAAACAACCTTTGTAACTAAATGAGGCTATTTTTATTAAAATGTGATGCCCTTTAGATTTAATAGTGCATCAACCTTGTTCTCTAGAGTGGGTATCACCACATTTAAAGACTTCATCCACAAGTTCTTCCACGTATACCTAGATGACTAGATGGTGTATGGGCTCATAAAGGATTATTGTGATAACCTACACATAATGTTTGAAAGGTGTATATATACATATATATACATATATATATATATACATATGTATATATATATACATATGTATATATATATGTATATATACATATATATATGTGTGTGTGTATATATATACATATATATATATATGTGTGTGTGTGTGTGTGTATATATGTATGTATATATATATATATATATATGTATATATATATATATGTATCTATATATATATATATATATGTATATATATATATATATATATCTATATGTATATATGTATTTATGTATGTATATATATATATGTTTATGTATATATATATGTATGTATATATATATATGTATGTATATGTATATATATGTATATATATATATATATATATATATATATATATATATATATATATATATATATATATCCTTAAACTTGAAGAAACACATGTTTACAACACCCTTTAGAACCTTGCTCAAGCATATCATCTATAAAGATAGTCTACTCATTGATCTTGTGAAGATCATAATAATCATTCATCCTAGACCCCTTTAATACAAAAAGATGTTTATGCCTTTCTTTGACATTATGGATATTATAGGAAATTCATAAGGAACTATGTAAATATTGTAGTGTTTTAAAAGAAGATATTGTGAAAATATGACCTATTCCATTAGGGTGTAGTGTAAGAAGATGCCTTTAAAGCTCTAAAGATCAAATTAACTAGCATGCCTATTCTCTAATTTCCTAACTAGATAACCCCATTTCATGTTGATGTCGATGCTTTTGGATCTGTAATTGGCACCATTCTGACATAGTCTATCATACGTAAGATGGATCATCTCATCTCCTTTGCAAGAAAAAAATTGACACAAGTAGAGTAGAATTATATTATAGCTAAGCATGAGGCACTCACCATGATCTCTACCCTATAAACATTTACAAAATACTTGTTGGTGACCCCATTCATTTTGTTTACATACCACAAGGTGATTATGTACATTTTGAACAAGCCCATTCTTTATGGGTGTATTTGCAAATGGATCATTTTGTTTCAATAATTCCAATTCTTAATTGTTATCAATCCTAGAAAATAGAACTCAAGCCTAGACCATTCATCCTACATTAAATCTAGTGATGCAATAATGACTATTAAGGATGATATGTTAGATGCACAACTCTATAGAGTCTAGCATTCCCCTGAGGACTTAATAGATATAGTCACTTTTATAACATCTAGATCTATGCCCCAAACAATAGTAACTAAAGAAAAGAAATAGCTCATAGTTCATGCTACCCCTTTTCAACTCATTAGTGGGAAACTATACAAATTAGGTTGAAATGAATTCCTACATTGATGTTTCTTATAACATTAAATGGAATCCATTTACATGAGGTACATGATGGGATAGAAAGAGGCCATTATGGTAGAGACACAATGATGTGTAAGGTATTGTAATCAAGATTGTGGTATCCAAGTCTATTTCAAGATGTAAAATATTATACCAAGGCATGTGACATATGCCAGCACATAGAGAATACCAACCACTATGTTGAGATACCTCTCACCCCCATTATTGCTTAGGCACCATTCAATAAATGAGCCATTGATTTTATTGGACTAATTACTCCCATAACAAGGTGCACAAGTGTAAGATACATTCTAATGACCACTGACTATTTCACCAAGTGGATTGAGGCCATGCCAACCAAAAACTACATAGCCACCATAGTTGTAAGGTTCATATGGGATAACATCATAAGTCACTATGGGTGCCCACTCAACTTGACAACAATAAAGGCACATATTTCATTAATGAAACTATGTAGATCTTGTTGATATAGTACATGGAGGCACACCATAAGACAAGACCTTATCATCCATAAGTGAATGTCATAACTAAGGCATTTAACAACATCTTGGGGATATGCCACATGAATATATGTGATGTTGGTCTCAATGATTGGGATGATTGAGTGTCAGTAGTAGTATGGGAATATCACACAACCTAAAATCACTTGAATAAGGATACACCATTTCAACTAGTGTTTGGTACTAAGTTGATTATATCGATGGAGTTATTGGTGCCATCATTATGCATCATGTGCATTGTTTGATCGGATGACCAAAAATAATTGATCATAAGGTTAGAGGATTTGGAGAATTTAGATGAGGTGCACACCTATGCAAAGTGGAGCCAATAAATAGAAAATATGCACCAAAAGATCTTGAATGATAAGCATATCAAGCATAAGGTACTGATTGAAGTGAAATTAGTCTTGTTATATGACTCCAAGTACCTCAATCACCCATACAAGATGTAGATAAGGTGGATGGGTCCATATGTTATCCACAACATATTGGGGATTGGTGCATGTAAGTTGTACACAATATTAGGTGATATATTTCATAAGCATTCCAATGGTAATCAATTAAATCCTTATCAATATTAGGATGTTGTTTGTACCATCAAACACCAACTTTTTGGTCATAAGTTAGTTGTATTGTACAACCAAATAAAGTTTGGTGCAAGCTAAATAGTTCCTTATGATTTGAGCTATTTTGTGTTATTATGGTGATAAGGAGTGAATAAGTGGTACTTTGAGGCCCATATATAAGATCCTCATAGCACCTTCATTCATAGCTCCAGTCAGGTGAGTTGAACATGGATGTTTTTTAAGTGCCTAAGGTTAGACACCTATGTTATGGGCACATAAATATTTCTAGATTTAGACATGAGGCATACAAGATCTTCATACATAAGATTCAAAAAATAAGGTGCCTTGAGGCCCATAGGAGGATTGTTTTGGAGATTTCATGCATAATACCATTTAGGTGATTCAAGCAACATCACTTCCTAAAAACTTATGACTAGACACTTAAGTCTTTGTGTGCATGAAACTTTTTAGATTTTGAATATAGGAGTACCAAGTGATGAATAAATATGCACAAGATGTTTGTGTGCATAAGATGATACATGTGCAAGGAACCTAGGGATTTGTATGGGGTAGGATAGGCCAAGGTAAGAGATGAAAGTGTAGATAAATTAGCCAAGATATGAAAGTGAACTTGAAATGGAAATGTAGTAGGAAGAGCAAATGGAAATATGGAGGGTAAATTGTGTACATGTGAGGCATTATGCCCAAGTTGCCATGGGGAAGGTGAATTTCATGCCTCGTAAACAAAATCATATGAGAACATTCATCATGATAAGCTGACATCCACCTAAAGTGAGGTGGTAAGTGATTGTTTTAACTACACATCACTTCACCAAAAATACCAT
Organism: Torreya grandis; assembly: GCA_037957365.1. NCBI lineage: Eukaryota > Viridiplantae > Streptophyta > Pinopsida > Cupressales > Taxaceae > Torreya > Torreya grandis. The sequence continues at coordinate 1,154,922 of JARHVA010005551.1, forward strand.
TAGGAGAAGTTATTGAGGTAACATCAATGGCCAAATATCTACATTAAATATATATGTGGCAGTAGATTTTCATAGATTTCATAGGTTTTGGTGAATTAAAATAAATTTAGGGATCATCATACCATTAATCACCTATAATTAAGAAATTAGTTTAACTATAGATATAAAGCTACAAAGGGACAACTAGTGAGGGTTACCAACTTTGAAGTTAATTTTGAACTTAGAGCAACAAACTAGAGCCAACCTAGTGAACTAGATCTAAGGCAAGAAAATGTTAATACAATGAGATTTTGAGCATATATAGATGTCAAAAGTGAATGATTAAATAGAGGAATGAATTACACTCTCTTGAAGATTGGTGTAGAGGAGTGTGAGGCATGGTTTGTGTATAAACTAGGTAATAGAAAATGGGAGTGACATTAAGGCCACCATTAATGGAAAGAAAATATCAAGATCCAAATTCATGATCATAGATCTCATGACTGTGAGAAGCACCAAAAAACATTAGAGGCTTTGGCAAAGTAAATAAACAAGACTTCAACACTAGCTGGTTTAAGATGGGAAAGAAGTGCTTGAGTTTTGATTCATAATAGACATATAAAGATACTAAGATGGTGTGGATAGTAGAAGATATGGCTTCTATGAAGTTCAAATCATATCCCATTGCAGGAGTAAGCATCACAAAATTAAATAGAGAGTCATTTGTAAAAATTTCGTATAAAGTGATGCAATTCCCCTTAGAGGTCTTGGTAGGGGAGAATTGGATGTCTTTCATGCACACTTGATGATTGAAATAATATAACAACATTACCTCAAGCCATGCACAATAAATATCACAAGACTATATGTTAGACATGGGGGCCAAAACTAAATCCTTTGAGATAAAATTATGGCCTCTGACATAACTTAGCTCTATAAATTATCATGATTTTGGAATTTGGAGGACCTCTTATAGTTCCTCCTCTCATGAATCTATGGAGATCAAATCTATTTTGTAGGGAGGAGTATGTAGATAATCACACATAATAGGAAGAATTATTGGACTTCAAGACTCTAGTGAAGACATCCACTAGATGATCATGGATGATGATGAAGTTGAAAGGTTAATGAAACTCCTTGATTATTGTAAGGGAGGATTTACATTCCCTATAAAATATATTAAGTACCCAAGCATGAGGGTGGTGGTGTGCCTTTCAAGTTCAAAACTTTTCCCTAATATTTGATGGATAGACATCACCAAATCCTACATGTGCATTACCTATCACATGGCATAAGGGTTAAAAAAAACATCACAAAGTTCATTATGTAATAAATGATAAAGAACATGTTGTAGTGTTATACCATGTGGGAGACCTTTAGGTGGGGGTAAATATTGATTTTGATAGTCATGGAGGAGATCAGCATGCCTAATGGTAATAAAGATAATATATGGGTTTTCTTAGAGCACAAAGACACCCCAGCATAAAATTAACAAGACTTTACTTGCTCCATTCCTTCTATGAAAATTATAAGACTTTAGTGATGGGAAGGTGTATGTAGTATATAGAATCATTTGAGATAGAATGGTACATCCCCAAGGAGCTTCCTCAAAACATGTTTAGAATGGAAACCTTCACCATTATGAGACACTTTTATATAGTGTACTTGGTGCAAATAGATGACAACTACTCATGTTGGATTAAGCTTCCTTATGCATTCTCCATGAAATAATTTATGGAGGTGCTAAGAAAGATCCCCAATGCATAATATCTAGACATACTAAAGAAGGAGTTGGACTTAGAGAGGAGAAGGTTTCAGCACTAATACATATTCCTAGGAGTGAAAGTGACCAAGGATGAGGAGGATGACTCAAATCACACTAACATCCATCCCCTCTAAAAGGAAACCATAATCAAGCACATCCACATGTTATACTATGAGATGAAGTTGAGGAAGAAGGGTGCATGCCCTAAGAAGGATAATTACCTCTTCCTCTAAGTCGATGATGAACGGAAACTAGAATTGGTAGTAGTGAAGAAGTCTCACCAAAATAAGAGGGTAGCCACTTGAGGAGATATAATAGCACTTAAAATTAAATATCACCTCCAATAATGAAGCCACTCTCTTTGTACCAAATAATAATTACATGGAATTTATGCTAGGGATTGCTTCACCTAAGCCAAGGGACAATAAAATGAAGTCATTGAAGGGGCCAGTGGTAATGCCCATTATAACATTGGTAGAGATGGAGTTACAAGAGGTGCATGAGGAAGTAAAAACAAATAAGGCATGTGAAGAGATGGAAGAGGAAGAAGAGGAAGAATAAGTGGGGATGAAAGTGTTCATCATCCAAGAACCAATAGTGGAGGAAGAGATCAACACCATATAAATACATGAGGTTCTCCAACAAGGCACTACTAACATACTTGGGGGAGTATAAAATCCATCAAGCACCTCACCCATATAACCTACTACACGGCCTCCATGATTGGAGGAAAAGAGAATCTAGTGGGAAAAAATAGGCCTCAACAAAAAAACCTAGAGGTGACACTAGTGGTAGATCATAAAAAGAGGCAATGATGGCAACTGACATCATCCAAGTAGAGATTGATAAGGTTTAAGCTAAGGAAATAAGGGCCAAGGATGAAAATACAACTATAATAATAAAGGTGAGGAAGGTAGATCAAAATAAGGACCAAGAAGAAAGGGCTAAGAGAGAAAAATAAGAAAAGAGGGTTTCCATAAGCATGGAACCCATGAGGTAAAAAGTAGCGACGCACCTAACATAGTGAAAGAAGCCACACCACAAGCATGCCCAAGTAGTGAATAGGTAATTAGAGATAAGGAAGGCAATACTGATGCCTTAAAAGAGTAAATAGAGAATAAAAGAAGAAGCAAATGAAGGGGATAAGTTTGAAGAACCCCTAGGGAAAAAAGAGGAGAGACCTTAGAGGAGGGCACTGAAGAAAATAATAACATAAAAGAGGAAGAATGGATGGAGCTCACCATCACTAAATAAGAGGGAACGAAGCCAAGCCTGAGGGAAAAAGCACATAAGGGGTGGAGTTATGAGGACTATTACATGTTAGAGTATATGCCTCCCAAAATGGTCACAATAAGGATGTGTTAGCAGGTGTCTTTTTAAATTTTTAGGTATATGGATAAGCCTCATTTTGAGGTGTCATAAAATGTCATCTTGGGTTTAGATCAACTAGAAGAAGGGCATAATTCCATTATAATAAACCCCCATGCCATGAACCCAATCAAGTCAGTCAACATACTCATCTAGATGGCCTCTGAAGTAGCATAAAAGAACATCATTACCGATGTTGAGGATTAAAAATGGAAAAAGATCATACTATAATTATAGGAAGAGGTAAAGTCCATGAAGCTAAAAATTTAATAGCTAATAGATCAAATCAAGGAAGTCGATCCATCCCTCTTAGATGGCATTAACACTTCTAATTTTTTAGAGGTTGACAAGGTATGTGCACTAGTGGAGCAAATGTTCCCTAAGTTGAAGGCAGGGCTAGTGCAAGAAGAGAAGGACCCTTATACTTAAATCAAATAATAATTATCTACAAAGCTCAAATAGGTGGGGGACCTATTTGCATAGCTTGAAGAGGGTAAAGATGTGATTGATTTCATCTTTTGTAACTTATCCAACTAGGAATTAGTCATAGACATGGACCTCAAAAAGGCAAAGGGGGAGAAAGATGAGATAATAGTGAAGGTTTAATCTTATATTAAGGCCAAACATGTACAAATTATGGCACATGTCAATATATTGATCACCCAAATTAAAACCTAGGAGTATGGCTTGGAATAACTCTTCCATGCTCTATAAATTGAGGCCTACAATCAAGGAGTAATCCTAGATGGTGAGGTGAAGAAGTCAAAATAAAGGATAAACACCTTTAAGAAGGAGTTATACAATAAGGATGTGCTCTCACTCAGTGCCTCCTCCATGGAGATTTATAGTGTCATTGAATAACTCAATCTCACCATCAAGGGATTTGGGGGCCTTATCATAGAGTTAAAGGAGAATGCACTAGAGTTTTATACACCTAAAGTGCTAAAAGACTAGTCCAAGGGTAGACAAATGGAGTAATTTTGGACCCCAAATTAGTCTAAGTATGTGATATTCACCAAATTATTAGACAATTAGGGATGAGGTATCACTCAGTATGATTTTTTTATCATCTTTTGGCACCAGTTGGCAGGTGGGTAACTGACTCATTAATGACTTGAGCATCATAAAAAAGTGGGCACATGGGAAAATAATGCAACAATGAAATAAAGGTATTAGATCTAGTGGAATGATTATAATCACCATCTCAAAACCCAATGTGTTCCTCTCACCCTGACACTAATATGCTCCTAAGTACTATAAATCAAAGCTTAATCCAGTGAGCAAAGGAGATGGGTTAGAGTAGTGAAGCCCTTTAGGATTGATTCTTGATGTTATGTTCACCATTAGAGCTTAGGTTCTAGTTTGGATGCCTTTGAAGATCTACATTGTAGCACCTAAGATTTCCTATGAGCCTTTGGGCTATTAGCATCTTTAAATAAGCATGTGCTCTATTTCCTTTAATATGTATTATGTTTATTGACAACTTGTTTAATGAAGAATAACATTGCACTAAATGAATGATGATTTAATGTGTATGGTTATGATCATGTTCCTTAAATGTGAATCATTTTTGTAATGTTTGTAATAGTATCAATAGTTAGTTTTCATATATACATACTAAGAGAAAGCTTTTGGTTTAAGCAGTTAATGGTGTCTATATAAATGATGATTCCCATAGACTTACAGATTAGCCTAAGTATAGGATAGGTCATGCACTAAGCTTGAATGCCCATGCTGACTCATGCTAGCTTAAGCATGACCCAAGGGTATATAACCCCCTCCTTGAACTGTCTTAGTGTCAAATGGTACTATGCCTAGAAACCCAAAGGTATGTTCCCCTAAGATCCTAAAACCAACCATCTATAGGCTTGCATTCCCATGACTAGGACTAGTTCACCAAATAGACTTTGTGCCTAAAATCAATAAACTTCACCTAAGGAAATGGATTTCATGAGTAAACCTTCCATAAGCCCTAGATAAATTGTCAAGGTCTTGTAATTAATGGGTTTCACCATTGCATAACTAGCCCAATATGAACCCCAATCATTTCTCTATTTCACTTTGGGTGAGCACATAAGTCTTGTACCTTATGTGAAATGATGCCAACATAGTTGAGTGACAAATGTTGATCCCTACAGGATTAGTCAAGGTTTGATCCTAGTTGTAAAAAGTCTAGATCTGACTTGGACAACTAGATAAGTACTTGATAAATCCAATGACTTAATACCCTACTTCTCTATAACAAGTGCTAACATCAACAGTGATGACTCTCAAAAAATTTAATGCATCCATATAAACATCCACTTGGCCTTAGTTTAATGGTCATTTTTTTGGATATCTATAACTTAACATAAAATTTACATGAATTATTTTGTAAACATGAATAGGTTACATAATATTATAAAGGGTAACTTTATTTTTTGATAATTATGAGTTAACTATATGTATAAATTACTTACATTTTTGAAACTATAGTTAGAACTAAGGTTCTAATTACATCATGCAAACACAAATTTTCCATGTACTTGGAGGATGAGGTGACCCCTCCCCAAGTCTATTTCAACATATGTAACCCTCATTTTCAAGGGTTAAAAAATTCAATACAGAAGTAGAATTAATTTTTGATTGTTAACAAATGTGTTTGTGTATTTTCTCTTAAATATATATGTAATTATGTTTAATCATTTTGGTTGTTTGATTCATTAACTCTTATTTTTCAATAGCTATGATTAATTCTTCTTTTTATGATTAATATGCTAGTTTTAGATGTGAAAAAGCTATTGAACAATTAGCAATTATATTGATTTTTTACAAGTAAGTTGATTATTTCATATATCTAAGTGTTTAGAGGTGTTTTAAATGATATAATATTTTGTGTATGTGAAACAGTTATCTTAGATACCTCCTTGGTCCAAGTCATAACCTCTTGAGTAAGGGTGTGCAACAACTACTATAAAAGTAATAACCTTGGGCCCAGACCTCTAAGTTTCCTATATCAAACTATTCTAGACTACTTGACCATGTTTGTTTATGTGTGTGTAGTAGCTTCTAACAATAACCATCAGCTCTTAAAGCACTTATCCACTTAGAATCTATCCTAAAGGGTAATATTGAATTCATAGAGTCCTTATTTTCTACTCTACCCTTCCCTTTATTTTTCAATTTATTTTTGAAACCTACCCACTACATATTAGTATCCATCCAACTACCAATTTATTTATTTTTAACTTTATTTTAGTAACCATACATTCATACATATTTCTAGTTAACAACCTGCATACCTTTCCTACTATTCCATCACATGGTTGTTAAAATTACATACCTAAAAATAGTGTTTTGGAGTGGATTTCACCTCTATTGAGATCCAAAAATATTAGAGGCTACCTAATTATGAATTGTTGCACATAAATAAATCATTAACATTCTTTAACAACTAATTCATAAAGAATGTTAATGTGGTTTTTATGCACACCAAATTTGTAAAGAGGTAGCCTCTAACATTTTGGATCTCAATGGAGGTGAACTCCACTCCATGACATTAGTTGTAGGTATGTGGTTTTAACAACTAGGTGATGGAATAGTAGGTAGGGCATGCAGGTTGTTAATAAGGAATATGTATGAATGGATGGTTAGTAAAATAAAATCAAAACTAGGTGAATTGATGGCTAGATGGATACTAATATTTAGTGGTTAGGTCTTCGAAATAAACTCAAAAATAGAGGGAATGGTAGAATAGAAAATAAGTATTCTATGACTTCAGGATTACCCCTCAGGTTGGAATCTAAGTGGACAAGTACTTTTAAAACCAATGTTTATTGCTATCAGCTACTACACACACACACACAAACATGGTCAAGTAGTCTAGCATAGTTTGATATAGGAAACTTAGAGTTCTAGGCTAAAGGATGCTATTTTTAGATTATTTATTTCACATCCTTACTCAAGAGATTATGACCCAAACCAAGGAGGTATCTGAGATAGATGTTGCACATACACAAATGACTATATCATTGAAAATATCTTCTACACACCTAGATATATGAAACAATCAACTTACTTATAAATAATCAGTATAAGTTCTAATTTTACAATAGCTTTACACATATAAAACTAGAATATTAATCATAAAAATAATAATTCCTCATAGATGGTGCACACTAAGAATTATTGAATCAAACAATCAAAAAAATTAAACCTAATTACACATAACTTGGAGAGAAAATACACAAACACATTTGCTGACAATCAAAAAATGATTCTAATTTTGTTTCAAATTTTTTGGCCCTTAAAAATTATGGTTATATATGTTTAAATATATTTGGGGAGGGGTCACCTCATCCTCCAAATACATGCAATTTTTTTGTTTAAATGATGTAATTAGAACTTTGATTTTAATTATATGTAATGTATACATATAATTAACTCATAATTATCAAAAATTAAAGTTAGCCTTTACAATATTATGCAATGTGTGCATGTTTAAAAAATAATTTAGGCAATTTTTACATTAATTTCTAACATAAGTAGACTACTAGTACAAAATTGACACTGCTATATTGATATACACAAAATTGGCCATTGAACTAACATTCACTGGATGTTTGCATGGATGCATTAATCTTTATGGGAGTCATCATTGTTGATGTTGGCACTGACCTAGATGTTATATCCTCAATATTATTCTTCACCTCCAACTCAATATAGCATTTGTGACTTGCATCATGTTGTTACCTTATGATGTGTAAGTTGAGTAATGATAGTTTGTGCACCTTGTTAACTTGTTCTAAGATTTTTGCATGCTTGGCCTTTGTATTTTGTAAGTTGATCTTGAAATTTTCAAATTGAGCTACCTTTCTTTTTCAAAATGAAACTCAGCTTCAATGTCCTCAAGTGAAACCCTTTTAGGCTCTACTTGAAATTTTTAGATGTTTCTTGAAGGAGTTGGTCAGAATTGATTCTACTAATTAGTTTGCCAGTAGCATCCCTTGCCTTAGATAATTCCAATTGGTATAAAATATGCAAGATGAGAGTTTCATGTTCTTAATATTTAGACATTACTACCCCATCTATTGTAACCCAATCTATGGCTTCCTATGTTTTGATCACCACCAAATTGAGGGTGTTTGATGTCTCCAATGGTGTCAATAAGTTTAAGTGGCTATACACCTTATTAGTTTAGTAAATAACATCATCATGACCATTCATCTTCTTCACATAATTTTTACAGTTGATAGTTATTCACACTTATGGATATTTATGGTTTGATCATGAGGTATTTAACCTTGAAATCAAGGTATGTGCCATAAATAAATTCATATTTTATTTGAATGGAATCAGCTTATTAGATTGTTAAAAGTTGTTTTTATATTATCATGAAAATTTTATAAATTCTTCTGATTTTGAAAGATGAATTTCACATTAACATGTTCAAACTTAGATGAGAAATAATAAACATTGAGATGAATGCACACTTTCATGGACATATTGATAAAAATAATTTTTTTATACCTACACCAAGCCAATGGTGATTCCTAGCCTTTCTTCTATTTGTGCTTCAATAAATAAAAATAGATAAAAATCATAAACTTGTAGAAAAAATTGATTCAAGTAAACTCTATCAGAGCTATGAATGTTTGGTGAGAAATAGATAAATACTTAGAGTGGAATCATAGGTATCTCTATCGGGGCTATAGATGCCTAGCTAGTAGCAGAGCAATATTGAGGCTTCCCTTATTATTGTTATAAAATAAATAAATCAAAACAAAACTTACAGTGTTGATCTAAATCTATATCAAACCTCTCATAACAAGGGGAAATAATCTTCACAATCACATATAATCTTGAATTTGAGAAGGGTTAGTATGTTGCATGATTATGTTTAAACTTATTTTGATTCTCTATTTTTCTTATTTATTTTATTTAAAGTTTATATTTTGTATGACAGTTAAACAAAAAATTCTAAATTCTCAAATACTCAAGAGTATTTCCCCACTGAGTTGTCATTTTTTGTGTACCAACACATCCAAGCTTTAAAAATATTAGGACCTTGAGATTTTATCTAAAATTATTTTCACAGGCTAATTGATTATACATTGATGGGTATATATTTTTTAATTCAAATTTAAAAGGAATTCTAATATATTTTTAAACATGTTGTAAGTGCAATGGAATGTAAAATATAGAAAAAGAGATTCTCAATACATTAAAATAATTTTTAGTATTAAATAGGGAGATTGGATTTGTTTGGAGGAAAGCTTATGCATGCATTATTTTTTTAGAAATAGTGGATCAACTCTTTTTGGTGCACTATTTCAGAGATTAGATCAAACTAGATTGAGCTTAAAAAACTCATGAAGGAAGAAAAATGTTAGAAGAAAACAATTTTTTAATATTTTAAATCACATGAGTTTCCATAAAAAAATATATGGTCACACAAAATCACCCTACCAAAAATATTTGACAGTTTTCATACTTAACCAATTTTTAGTTATAGTAGTCAAAACAGGCTATCAACACTATTTCATGATGAATTTTATACAATCAAATAAAATTTTATGAGGCTAAAACTTTTAATACAAAAATATAAATATAATGATAACACAGTGGTTCAATTTTCTTAGTAAAATTATTTTCAATCAAAAGTTATGGTTCCACAACATTAGCATATTAGACAGATTTTGCAATTTCTGTAATTAGCCAGTTTTCAGTCATAGTTGTCAAAATAAGCTGTCAACAATATTTTATGATGAATTTAGTGAAATAAAATCAAATTTTATGAGGATAAATTTTTTTTTATAAAAATTCAAATATAAGGAGAACATAGTGGTTCAATATTTGTAGTAAAATGATTTTTCAGTCAAAAGTTATGGCTCCACAAAATCAGCATATTAGGCAGATTTGGCAATTTTGGTACTTAGCTAAATAAATTATTCCAACCTAGATTATATTATTTGACTTAAATAATATTATTTAAGGTTATAAATATTTATTTAAAATTATAAAATATTATCTAAATCTCATGTAGATTTTGAGGAACAAGTCAACTAAAGTTATTTTTAAGTGGATATTAATTGTAAAAAAATTAAAATAAAGCATGTAATTTGGATGAAAATACTATGCAATCTTTTATTTATTTTAGTGGGGTAAAATTAGAGCTATAGTTCACTCTTCATGTGAACTATGCATTAGTGGTTGTTTCCCACTTATATTTATTATTAATAATTTATATTGAGCTCATTATTTTGAAAGGAGAATTTTGGCTATTCAGATTAATAGGAAATTCAAAGTTCTACTTGACTTGATCTTTATGTGAAGATCTTGATTCTTATCCAATTCTTTGTAATGAAGGTTTTATTTTATTGGTTTTTTATTAATTATTTCAATGTGTGAAATAGTTATGAAGAATTATTTTTTGTTATCATTGATATAATTTGATTTAATATGTGCAACAACTATTATATAATTAGCAAGTATGATTGATTTTATGTAATTAGATTGACTGTTTCAATTTTTTGAGTGTGTAGATGTATTTTACTTTATATAATTTCTATGTTTGTGCAATATATACCTTATATACCTCTCTAATCTGAGTTATAATATTATGACTAAGGGTGTGTAATAGATATCCTAAAAGAAGAAAAATTTAGCTGATGTCTTTGATTTTCCTATATCTTATTCCCTCATAATGCCTAATTGTCTTTGTTTGTGTGTGTACAAAAGCAACTACCAACAAGCATTATTTTCCAAAACACTTGTCCACAAAGAAACCAACCCTGAAAGTAATCCCTTGAGACCATAAAGCCTTCTTTTTTTGCCCTACCATTCTCTCATTTTTGGGTTTTTTATGAGATCTTGTTATTTTAATATAGCACCACTATAAATATATGTTCTTAGATGTTAATTTATTCATTTCAGTGAATTTATCTTGATGATATGTAGGTCACATGTAGCTATTCTACCACTTAGTTAGTCTAAAATTTCATATATATAACTCATGTCTTATAGTGGATTTCATCTTCATTGAGATTCTAAAATGTTATAGGTTATCTCATTGTTTGTGGTGTGCATAAAAACTACATCAACAATAGGTACCCTCCAATCTTCATTGTGAAGTCTCTTGACAAACATAATGTAAAATATGGTGGCAAATCAACTACCACAAAATATTGAAGAATAAAATACCTATTCAAGCTTGAAAAATGCATACCTTTTATTAATCCCACTATCTTGGTATTTTTTCCATCTAATAACAACACTCTTTTTGTGTTTGGCTCATATTTTAAGCCAAGATTATTAGTTATTTGATTTAGCATAATAGCATTTCTAGCACCACTATCACCCATATAATTGTGAACTAGATTATCACCAATGATAAAATAAAGGTATAAGGGAGGTGGTTTACCATCTTTAGTTGGTTTTACTTCAGTATTGATTAGTTTTACATTATCTTTAATATGTTGTGCCTCTTGTTTAATAAGATGTCTAGAATTAATGAGAATGACACTTTCTTTTCTTGCTAGTCCAGCTGAGATATAGAAGTTATAGATATATTCTTAGATAAAATAATTTTGTTATAAAATACTTAAAGTGTCCCAAATTCATATTCCCACATGTTCCTTCTTCATTTAGTCTATGATGTTAAGAGGAGTGTTTAAACCCTTAGTTTTTCCTTCAAAATAGTAGTTCTCTCTTGACTATGGGAAATTTGAGATATTAAATTGCCTCCAAAAACCTAATTTTCCTACACTTTTGGGGCTACATGAGGCTCACTAGTATTTTTAAAAATAAGTAGAAGATAAATCAATTTTTTTGCTACTTCTTGTGCATCATTTACTCTGCTCCTCTTAACTCTTGTGATAACTTTTATTGGGCTAATCACCCTATTTGTATCCATTTTATGGTTTATCTAACAATGATATATTTTTTTATAATTCATAAATGTGGCATAATATTTACCTTAATCATCATGTAGTTATCCTTGAGGTGGCATTTTAGTTTTTGAGAGTTGAGGCATTTCCACTTCTTGCATAACTAGATCTTGATTCAATACTCCATTTGGGAAAGAGGCTTAATTATGGGTTTGATTACATGTATTACACAATTATTTATCTTACATGAGGTTAATTTGAGTAGGGAAAATACCTTTTGAAGAGGAAGGAATATTTGGATCAACAGTGGTATATAGACTAGATTGTGTAATGGCTCCTTGTCCTTGACACATAGGTTTATTTGAATGGTAGTTTTGAACAAAGAAGACTATTAGATTTATATTTATACTAATAATCAGGATTATATGATCTATTATCATGAATTAATTACCTATCTATGTCCACCATTTCATTCCCAAATGATTGTATAAGACCCTTTAGCTCACTTATCTCACTAGATTGGCTAGGAGGAGTTGCATCTTGATTAGATAGAGATGAAATTGGGGATAATGTGGGAAATTGAAAGGGTGTAATGGGTTGATTTTATATAAAAATGGGAATATGAGGCCTTGGTGTAAGTTTTCCATCTTCTATAATGATATTGTATACCCTTATGTCCACCTCAAATGAATTTGGGAGTATTCTTCTACTCGTTGACTAGATCATAACTAATATATCACTATTTATATCTCTCAAAAAATATAAGAATATATATTTATGAGATTTTATAACCATATCATGGATCCTATCCCATGTATTTTAGAATCTAAAGTTGAAATGAAACATGAACTCATGGGAGATCTCTTAATTGAAGTCAATTACTCAACTAGAGAGAGTTGATTTGATTTATACTCAAATTATTTGCAAAAGGATGCTCTTAACTCATCACAAGATATAATGTAATTTAGAGGGAGGTGCATATACCACTATATATTATTTCCTTTGAAAGATGTAATAACAAACCTAATAGATATATTTTATTAGATTACATGATGCACTAAGCATAGATTAGCCACATCTCTAATGTGATCTATAGGAGTGGTTTGATGTTATCTAGTGAAGAAAAGTAAAAATTTTAATGTTCATGTTGTAATACCATCATATTGGGTGATATTTAAAGGGCTACCACCATCAAAAGTCATAAAAACTTATTTTCCAGGGATAACCATACTAAAATTTAGCTTGATATAGGGTTGTTCTAGGGTAAGTTCTGATTCCTTGAGTTAGAGGGATGTTTTGTGTATGGCATGTATTTCAATTACCTCTTTAGTTTTTATAAATTCAAAGGTAAATTAGAAGGAATACATTTTATAGTTGATGTGGTTGTGATTTTTGGCATGAAAATTGCACTAATCTGCTACCAGGATGTTTATATATTTGTGGAGTTTCTAGATGCTATGGAAATTGATAAAACTAGTACCAATATCTATAAATATTTTAAGATATGGTCCCACTAGGTATGCCAAAAACTATTGTCACTTTGAGTTGCACCCTTGAGGAAGGTCTTTAATCTTTCTCACCCAATTGACATAACGGGATCACTTTCAAATTATGGATGACCTATAATGAAAGTAAACCTACAAAAAGGGTTGGTTATCTTGATGAATCACCTTCATCTTTACCTAAAATACTTATTTATAATGAAATTATAGAGATACATAATGATTTCTCATACTTCTATGACTAACTATGAGGTGATTGACCAAAATTAAATACCTCAACTTCCTAGGACACACATAAAATGAACTCAAAGATCATTCACACATATAAAAGTCATAATTCACTAGTGAATATTTAACATAAGTTTTTTATATACAGGACTCAACTTATAACAATACATAGAACTATGACCACTTGTCTTAACAAGTTCAAATGGCATCCATCATAACTATGAATTACATAAACTATGAGAGACACAAACTATAACCTATACAAGATCAAGTTTATTTCATAAAGGTGCACAAAATTGAACATAAATTAGGGATAGACTATAATTATCATAATATAAAATAAAAAAATCATCAATTTCATATAATAAAAACATATGAGAAGGAAAAATCAATTTCTTTATTTTTCAAGAATATGTTTACAAGTATGAAATTTTGGTAGGGTTGAGCCATAACCAGCTAAAGGTATATCTCTAATTACTTAGGAAAAACAAGTAAAAATAGTGCAAATATCCCTTAGTGAGGGGACAAGGATTCAACTTGTCATTGATGCCTTCATTAAGCCTAAAAATTGGAAAATATTTGAAGTTAACTTTAATTTGCATCTTTTTCTCTTCTCTAATGTATTAACACTTGATTTGAAGTCTTTAAGTTGGGAGAGTGGCATAGAATACTATGATTTAGGTTTGAAGTTTTTAAATATCAAGAAATTTTACCTATTTTGGAGGCTAGTTGTCTCTTAGACTTAGTCTTCAACCAACTACTCTAATATTAAATTATGTAGCTCCAGTTAGTATTCAACCAACTCCTCCAATCTTATAAGATAAAACTCCACTTAGAGAAGTCATTGTTTGATTTTAATTTTTCTCCTTGATTTTACTATAGAGGGAAGATATGGTTTTATTAAATTTATTTAGGTATTATATTAAATGGAAATTATGATGGTTAATTGATAATAATACAACTTCAACTCCTCATTTGATGATCTTCTTGACTATGTTCACCCTCTGAACTTGCATTAAAATTTCCATTAGCATGCTTTAAGACTTGAAAAACTACAATTAAAAGTTAGATAATGAAACATATACCTGATATCA
>JARHVA010005552.1:0-140000 GCA_037957365.1 Torreya grandis
GTTTGAAGGGAAAATTGAAGAATCCAATTAGGCAAACCATTAATTTTAGGTTTTCAAATTCTTTTCATGGTCATTGTTTTGTTTGTCATCATGTTAGTCATAGGGTAAGAGAATGTTTGAGTAGAATCAATCTGTCAAAGGGGATATCTCATTCATATTCAAGCAAAAGGTATGAAAAATGTTTTTGATTTTGTTGTCATAAGGTTGGCCATATTGCTAGATTATGTCCAAATGGAGTAAAGAGATCCTCAATGTATGTCAAAGGCTATGGAGCCCATAGAAGGTATGAGAAGGGCCAATATTAGGTTTGGAGACCTAAGATAGTGAATACTAATCCTAAAAATCCTATAGATAACATAAAATCTCTTGTTACTATTGAGTATGAGGCTTGTCAAGATGATAGTGTGCTAGAAGGTAATATAGTTGCAAGAGTTGAGAAGATGAAAAACATCATGGATGTTGAGGTTAGTGACTTAAAGAAGTTAAACATGCCTAATCAATATTATGGATGCAAAAATATCAAAGAAGTAACAAAGGAGATGTAGGCATCTATTGGGTTTACTTTGTTCTAGGACCCTTTGTGTGAGGTATCTCTTTTAGGCTTCAAGGAGACACTTTACAAAAAAAATGAAGCATGGTGGATGCATGTTGGGTCTTGACTGTGTTCCATGACAAGAAATTCATGAAGGTGAGTTGATAGATTAATTTGTATATCAGCTGAATGGGAGCTAAGTGTTAGCTCCATGATATACTCTTTGCCATTGATGTCAAAGGAACAAGTATAGGAGAAATATAGGAATAGGTTCAAAAAATAGTATTCTATAGTAAGGGGTAGTTACTGTATGTTTTCATTTGGTTTAGTTTGTAGTTTTTGCAAGTCTTAGTTTTGGTTGGCATGTGCAGTACAAGTTTTTAGAATGTTGTAGTTTCAATTTGAGGTTGCCATCAATAACAAATGGGGATATTATTACAAATGGGGATATTATCATTAATGTCAAAAGTATATAAATATAGCATTTAATGTCTAAACATGTTTTCAATGTTCATATCTTGGCTAAAATGTGTTAATATTAATTAGATATTAATGAATATATTTTTGGTTACATAAAGATACAACAGGGACCATGAGGAAGTCAAAGAGTCACCAAGTAAAGACAAAAGAGGGAAAGGATGCATTTTCCCATGAAGGGTCACCTTGAGTAATTAGAAGAGTCATCAAATAAAGATAAAAGTGAGAAAGGATGCATTTTCCCATGAAAGGTCACCTTAAGGAATTCGAAGGGTCATTCTAGACAATTTCGGGGCCATTTTCCATAAGGATTGAAGGGTCGCAAATGGTGAATGTCAAAGGTCATTTGGAAAGCTATAAAAGGAGGCTTAGGAATCCATTTTATATGTGTATGAAATGAATGATTTTATCTACCTAAGAAGAGCAGTGGAGAGCAAAGAAAAGAGAAGAGATATAGTAGTGTGCTATCATTTATTGAGAAAGAAACATTGAGAGATAGTGGTGTTTTATACACAAAAGGAGTTGGTGCTCCTATGGGTGGGTAATCACAAATCATTATTGTGTTGGTTCTAAATAAAGGGGTTGGTTCTCTTTCAAGTTGGTGCTTATGAACATCTAAACTTGAGTTGGTGCTCATTTATATACTTGAGATTGTTCTCTATGGTTTTTCCCACTTTGGCTTTCCATGTAAAATATTCTCTCTCTCTCTCTCTCTCTCTCTCTCTCTCTCTCTCTCTCTCTCTCTCTCTCTCTCTCTCTCTCTCTCTCTCTCTCTCTCTCTCTCTCTCTCTCTCTCTCTCTCTCTCTCTCTCTCTCTCTCTCATGTGGTGCATGTTATTAATTCTAGTTTTATTACATATCTTGAATGTGTGACTAAGTGGTTAAAGTACAGTAATTTGATTAAGTAAAAGAAATATGATATACTATGAATCATTATATCTCATGCTTAACAAAATTGACTAGTTTTCACTTGCAAAGCAATTAACCATAATAAAAAGAGCTCCTAATGATGTCATAAAAGACTTCAATATAAGGATCCAAAAGACTTGGGATAGGATACTAGTCTCTATTAGGCCTACTCATAATTTTGCCTTCTTATACTATTTGAAATCCCTTAATAGTGACATTGTATTAATGATCCAGTCCATGGGAGGAAACACATTTCTAGATGCATATGAGGTGGCAATTAGAGAAAGAAATTATCTTGTGCAAGATGGTAAGCTTACACCTAGACTACCAATTCCTTTGTTACCTGAGATCAAACCACCCACTATTTCTATTCCTCCCATTTATGTCATTATTTCTATGCTTACAATTACTTATATATCCTCACCAAAGCAAGATAAATCTTCCACTAGTCAATCTAGTGATTCCCAAGAACATAAGAACTTTCAAGAGCTTAAGAACATGTTCCAATCCTTGGAAAATGAACTAGTGAATGTTAAGAGGCAGAAAGCTTTCAATAGTCCTTAGCAAGCCTCATATAAACCTTGACAACAATCTTATCATCAAATATGTTATTTTATAAAGGAAAATTTCAAGGCCAAGGCCAAGGTCAAAACCAAGAACAAGGGAAGCCTAACTATAATAGAAAGACTAACTATAATCTAAATGCTGCAATCACTTCAAAAACCTTGGTCCCCATTCAAAATAATATTGCTTAAGAAGTTCAGGGTACCATTCCTTGGAATCAGTCTTTTGGGCAATTCATTATCCCAAACACTGACTTCAACCAAGATTTTAATGATCAATGGTAGTAGGCTCCCAAATATGTGTACAATCAAGCTCTTATGGCTCAAAACATAGAGGTACCCATGATGACAAAAATAAAAGAGCCTTAACAAGGTCAAATACTTGATCAAGGACTAAGCTAGTTGGGTGCTACAATGGTGAATTATGAGAAAGAAGAGTATTATGCACTCAATTAGCAGGCTAGTTATATTTAGGAATACATTCTAGTGAAAACAAACACAAGGTTCAAAAGAAGGAACATGGATGGTAATCAAAAAGTAGTCAAAGAGCCTCTTAATATTACTCCTTCCATATCAAAGACAAATGGACCTACTTCTATTCCAAAGGTTCTAATAGTTCCAAGGAATTAAAATTAGGGGAATGTCTTTATCCCTCAAAACTCACAAAATCAAGGTGTAGTTGTGGCTCCCAAAGCATAACTAAAGGTTAGTAATTCACCCATAAACATTGTAGAACAAATGAAAAGGTCTAATATGAGTGTGCCAATGTGGGATATACTCTCCATGCTTATTTAGGTAGACATCCTCTAATAAGGGTTGTCAAGAATCAATGTTTTTAAGAAACAACCAATCAAGGAGAATGTGGTTCTCACCAATGCAACCAAAGGACCAAATGAAGTGAAATTAGGTAAGGTTGTAAAAAAAACCTCCCTTATACATTTTAGTAATCATTGGTGACTCTTTAGTGCATAATTTATTAGTAGATGGTGGGGCTAGAACCTCAGTAATGCCAAAGTCTATAATAGACCAACTTGGTCTAAAATATGATCCCCAATCTAACAGATTGTTGTATCTTTATGGTTCTTCTACCAAGCCATATGGTATTATCAGAGACCTCAACTTGACCCTGCATGCTTGTCCTAGTGTCTTAGTGGTTCAAGATGTGTTGATCCTAGATGTACTCCTCATTTTTACCTATGCCTATCTAGGGAATTCACTATAAATATTAGAGGTTATATTAGAGTAGATTGGTAATACATGGAATTTAGAACAAGATATGAGACCAGAGTATCAATCAAAGTTGATCCCATTGCACAATTCCACATAGAGCCTTATGGACTAGATAACATAAAACTCAATTACACTATCCTTGATGAGGATGAATTCAGAGTTGGTCAAGAATTAACCACTCACCCTGAGGATATACTATACATGTTCTTGAATTAACTATGGAATGAAAATCATTTGTTTGATCCCTTTTAAAGAGTTTAAGAGAAGGACATGGATGTCTACTTCCCACATGAAGAGAATCAGTCTATGTCATCCATCATTAGACCAAAATAATATCCTAGTGGCTTATGTAAATTATTCTTTGATGGCTTAAGGATCAAACATAGAGTGAGTGTAGGTGTAATGCTAATATCCCCCTAAAATGACAAATATTTATTCTAATTTAGTTGCTCTTGTAATGCAATAAAATATGAGGGTCTTATCCATGGCCTTCAATGGGCTAGTAAGAGAGGGATCAAGTAATTACAAGTTTTTGTGGATAGTGAGCTAATAGTACACTAGGTTAGAGGCTAGAATATCACCAAGAACCCTTTCATGAAGTCTTATAAACATAGAGTGTGGGACCTAATTGAGGATTTTTAGGCCTTTAACATCCAAGCAGTGACAAAGAAGCATAATGGACATGTTGATAGGTTGGTAATTATGGGAGCTCAATTTGATGTCCCAAATAAGTTAAAAAGGACAAAGGTACAACCACATGTAAAAGTGGTGGTAAGGCCATCATTGCTAGATAATGAAGCTCATTGGTATATCTTTGAGAATGACAATCAAATTTCTTGTTTCTTGAAGTAGGTAGTAGAGTTCTCCTCCATAAACCAAGAAAAGTTTCAAAATTAGTATGAGGAACAAATTATTTAGTTGAGATATAACAAGATTCCTAAAGGGGTTATCACCCTTGAATTTCTTGTCCATGAGGGAGATCATATAAGAAAATATAAGGTAGTGATGTCAACTCATGAAGAGAACTATGAAATAGTCCTTATCTTCAAAGACAAGCTCTTCAAGCTTGGAAAGGTAAGCACTAAAGTTGAAAGGCATGCTTTCATAGAAAATTGTAAATAATATGTAGACATATTTGCTTTGGAATATAGTGTACTAAGAGGATTTGATCCAAAGCTAGCCTAACACACTATAAAATTAGTGGCTAATGCCAAGCCTATCAGGTAGAAGTAGAGGCCTATAAACTCTAAAATAGAAGAGATTATGAGGAAATAATTGACAAAATTAATTTAATCCAAGATCATCTTTCCCATTAAGCACTCCTCATGGGTATATAATTTGTTACCTTTAAGGAAGAAGAGTGGGGAGATTAGATTGTGTCTTGACTTCAGAGACCTAAAAAAGGTCTCCTTGAAATATCATTACCCCTTTCCATCCATGGAGAAACTAATTCAAATAGTTACTGGTTCATAGCTTTTTCCCCTCCTTGATGGGTATTCAGGTTACAACCAAGTGCTATTGAGAGAAAAGTATCAGAATAAGACTATTTTCACCACCAAGTGGGGCACATATGCTTACCAAAAGATGCCTTTTAGATTGTCAAATGTTGGGGCAACATTTCAAAGATAAATGGACATGGATTTCCAAGGGTTTTTAAATTATATGGTGTTAGTCTTCTTGGATTTCATCATATTTTTCTCCAAGAAATCTAGTGAATACTTAGATCATCTAAGGTTGATATTTTAAAGATGTATAGAATATGGGATCTCTTTAAATCACCAATCATTAAAAGCAATGAAGACATACCACAAAAAACACTAACATCTAACAGAGTTTACCAAGAAACATATATGAAGGACTCCCCTTAATATATTTGAGCCATTGCATAACTTGAACATATTCAAATCTCCATATACCATGAATAAATACCATGCAACCTTACTATCCTTCTCTCTCAAGACACCTCACGAACCACCAATAGAAATTCATGATACACACAAAATAGGAAACATGTTCTAAAAAAATCCTAATAACTCATCTTGAAATAATCATACCTTTACATTTTTAAAACACTGAAGAATAAACATCACATCTTCTTTACTAGGCCTGTCTAGACTCCTTGTAACCCTACCTAGAACTTGAAGAGCCAAAAAATTTTAGTATACACACATTCAATACTTGAAAACTCATATATGGAGTAATCTCATATTCCCCTCAAAGCACACCAATTTTCATCACCTATATCAACCTTTGAAACATACTTCCTTCACAAACCACCTTGCCAATTAGGCCTCCATCTTGACATAAACACAGATAATTTGAAAATTGCAAAACTTCAAATCTCTTTGAATATTTATTTAAAAACCCATTTATCCCATTTAACCCATGAATAATCCTTATACATCAATTCATAAAGTATACCACTTTTCTAGCATAGTCCAAAACCTTAGAATCTCAAAACAAATAGAGTCAACAAACCTCCTTTTGGTCAATGTCCACCTCTAAAAATTCTTGTACACTTGGAGATAACCATTACACTCTTATGTATCAAGATTTGAGATTCCACACCTTTGGTCACCCTTACATATTATAACCCACTTTAGGATCTATATACTCTTAAACATAAACTAAGAAACTTGAGAGCAAATGAAAATCTCCAATTTGACTTCAACATACCTTCAGACCTCCAAAACTACCTATAGCATGCTATAAATAAGGTCAAAAGGACTTTCTATGAAAAAATATCATCTTGATATTCCATCATCCTTAATCAGACACTTGGAAACTACCATTCCCTACTTGTAGACCTTACACACACTACCAACATTATTTCATCACAAAGAACCCTAAACTTAGGTTTTGTAGATAGTAAACCCTCAAGTTACTACCTTTCATTCTTTGGTATAGTTCTTAAAAATTTGAGAGAAAACATGACACATAGATATGTTAAGAAACAAAGTCCTTCATAGTAAGCCAACACATCTTATCATGACCTTCTTTGTCTTACAACATCAATCAAGACCCAACTATAATCCACCATGTTTCATATTTATATAGAGTGTCTCCTTGAAGCTTAGAGAGAGACACCCCTTTGAAAAATAGAGACTAAAAGTCATAAAACTCTAAAGAGTCCAATATTTCCATAATCTCATCTGGCTTATAGTCCTACTTTACTTTGAATGAATCCTTGAATTCATTCTTTTCTTCATATTTATCAATAAATGTTGTCAATAAAAACTCATAAAAAAAATATTTGGTCTCAGTCTAATCTCTTCTAACAATATTAGGTTTGCATACCCATTTGTGTCCTCTTCATTTCACACTAGGATCTTGATAGACCTTTTTTTTCTTTGGGAACTCATTTAGCCTATTATTGAAATACCTAACAATGTGAACAAATATATGATAACTAAAATAAACAAGATCATTCATATGCTTTCCTTGATGATGATTTTCATCTTCTTTTTCTATCTGGATAGAATACAAATTATGTATCTTCTTCATATCTGATTCCTTCTTTACTCTTGATTCATCTGAGTTATTATTTCTCCAAGACAAATTACTTTTTCTTCTAAGGCTCCATGAGAACTCATTCTTGACTAAATTCCTTATATATTCCTTATCTCTATGACCATACTTATTACATGTATAACAATGACCATGTAATAAACTAGCATACCTTGAAGCATTTGGTTGTCTAATAGACTTTCTTGCATTGATTTCAAATCTTGCATTCTCCTTTACATACTCAAGATTTTCATGCTCATTTTCAAGTTTATCCAGCTTGACTATAATAAGCTCATGTTGAATCTTTAAGGACCCCATCTCAAACTTTAACTGAGAGTACTCATCTTCTCTTCCTTTTATAAACACATTTATAGTCCTTAATTGATCCTTAAGAATATTGATCTTATTTTCATCCTTTTTAGCCTTGTTTTCCATGTCTTTCAATCTATATTCTTGCACTTTAAATTAATTAATCTATTCTTGATACTTATTTTCTTCTTTCTTTGGCATGCCTAACAAACTTCCCTCAAGAAAAATAACTTTTGCTTCAAGACCTTTGATCATATTCCTCATTTTATGACTCCTCTTTTTTCACTCCTTTAGTTCACCAAGTGCAGTCATGAGCTCAACTTCTAGATCAATTTTTTATTTTGAACTTAAACCTACCTTGGCATCTTCTAGCTGAACATTAAGATCATTGATAATTTTCTCATCTTCTTTGGTATTTTTCTTCAAAGTACATATCTGATCTTTAAGTGTCTTGATCACAACTTTCCATTGTTGATTCCCTTTTTTCAACTACTTAGCCATCTTCTGCTACTTAGGATGTCCTTCAAGCTATTAAGCTTCCTCCAAAAAATTTCCTATGATACCAATTCTTAGAATTAACTACTGATAAAGGGGTATGAATCAATATACAACAATGCACATTCAATTCCAAAACCATTCCATCATACATCAAATTGATCGTAGCAACATAAACATGAAATTAAATTTATCCAAAGCATGAATAAGAGCATACAACACATCAACACATCATCTATGTGGGAAACCCTCTTGGGGAATAAAACCCACTCTTAATCATAAAAAAAATTGGACTACTTTTCTTATAAGGTATTACAAACCAGAGACTGGTCAAATCCTGCTGACCAAGATTTAGTGAAATGTTTTTTCCACAAGGAGCACCTACCCCTAAGATGATCAAATCCTTAGACAACCTACCTTTAGTGAAACACCTATTTAAAAAAGAGTAACTACCCCTAAGGAATACTAAGTACTTTAAAACCTCCTTTAAAAATAACACCTCCACCTTAGAATTGATGTCTTCAACACCTGATGATGGACCTTTGATTATCACTCTTCATGTTCACTCTTTCACCTAATACTCTATGTTGGCTAAACCACATTACATAATTGTAACAATAGAAAAATATTAATTAGTACACATTACATATACTAAATAACACAACTCTTCTCTCACACTCACTTTAGCACACATATAACAACTGTGTCACCATAATAGTAACCTAACCATGAGGTCATTCACACAGACCATACTCTAATGTGCCTCACAAATAAACTTCCAATATCACAAAAACATCACCTATCTTTGGCTCACTCTTCAAAACATTAAACCTTTAAGAGAATTTTTTAAGACATAGAAATATGACCTATAAGTCATAAAAACAATCATGAACCTGCTCTATTGATCAATCCATCCATTGGGCACACTTCCTCATTTTGTTCCTCGACTCTTCAATCTAATCCACTCACACAAGCCTCTTCACTCATCTTCAACCTATAAGATCACTATTATACCATCATAATTATGACTATAGGTCATACACATAGTTCTCAATATGTTTTTCTCATGAACCCAACCATTGGGCACACTCTATCTCTTCTTCTCTTCACTTTAATGAATATTGTACTCACTCCAACCTCTCCCAATATAAAAACCATCTAATTTGGTTTCACTATTTATAGAACATTCATGATCATCACCATCTTGGTTGGTTAATAGGTATGATTTAAACTTTAAGTCATCTATCATATGAATACATGGATCAATACAATCTTAAAGGTCAACCATAACATCTATGGGTCATCCTTAAGTAGCTACACCTTTCAATTAGGCCCTTATAGCTCTTATAGGTCTCATAGAGACCTATACACCCATTTAACACTTCATAAAGTAAAAAAAAACATATAAACACTTTCATACACATTTTTACAGTCCTTATGACCCCTAAGACATCCTAAAATTATCATAGTTACCTTTGCTCACCTCTACATATGCTCAAATAACTCAAACATTGACCTAGTACCCAAGAACATTATGAACAAACATACAGTAAACTTATAGACATTTATTCATACTAAAGATAGATTTATCACACCTAAAAAATCCACACAAATCATCCTCATGGAGTCTAAAACACTCCCAAATATCTAAGTCATTGTTAAACATTTAAATATTATCAAAATGAGCTTATTTAACCTTCTTGGGTTACTTGCAAAACATAGTCAAACATAGTAAAAATTTAATCTCAATAACTTTGTTTGTATTTATAATTATAACTTAAAATGTATATTTCAAAATTCACGATATATTAATCTACAAATTTATTTTTACACCATGAGAAAATTTTGCAAAGATCAAAAGATATAACCAAGATATAGAGCACTAGTTTTTTGTTTGATAAATTCAAATATTTGAATTCAAACGATCACATTTAAACTTCAAAAAATTGAATTTATCTCATGAAATATTTACTTAATTCACACCATTGATCTCTATGGACGGAATTGGTCTTTATCTTATAGTGCTTACCATTTGATCAATCTATGCGAACACCCACTCACCATTAGATCCTTATTCTTTACCTTTGCTCAGTGTTAAAAAATTGTCATGTTGACCTCTTCGACTTGACACCATTTTTTAGATAAATTTTTATGATCTCCAATGAACCATTATATCTCTATTTGGTCCTTAAATTTAACCCTTTTTAAATTGACTAAGTATAGGGACCATTGAATCTGTCTGAGAAGCCAACTTTGAACCTCAATAACTTTTACCTCGCTCACTCATATGATATCAAATTTGGATCATATGATCTCCTCACATATGAGAATCCAAAAATGTGAAAATTACTCTTGAAACCCTCATATGTGTGAGATATAATGACATTAAAATAATTACTCATATTTTTCTACCACAGAGCCAATAATGTCAAGAATTACCTGGAAGGCCAACTTTGCACATGCATATCTTTTGATTATCTTCAATGCATGACTTGAAAATTAGTGAAAATTAATTAGGATAAAAACTAAACAAAACAATATAATCATATTTTTATAATACATCCATATGTGTGAGATATGACATCACTAAACTACTTACTCAACTCTTTCTTGCCTCATGCAAATTTGGCTAAGTATGGGAAAATAATGTCAAACTGCCTTGGAGCCTAACTTTTCACCCAAATACCTTTGACTAAACCTAGGCACATGACCTAAGATTTAGAAAATAATAAATATGGAATAATTTAATCACAACCATATGACTAACTCCCCCTGACTCATTCACCCATGGCAATGGTGACATCATCAAACTGCCTACTTTGATTTTTTCCACTAGACCCAAACTATTTAGATGAAAACTATGGACTACTAGATTAATTCCACTCATGCACAAAAGCTCTCAAATCATCATTTACCATTGATAGGACCCATTTCACATGCTTAAATCACCATACTCATTCCTAAACATCCCTAATCATGTCAAAATTGAAGATCAACCAAGCCTCCTTTAAGCACACCAGGACAAACACATTGCACACATTGTCATTGTTACCTAGGTTATCAAATCACTTCATCAAATCACTAGGACACCTTCATGACATCATGATGAAATAAATTACAACTCTTGATCATCTTCCACTCAACCTAGTTCAGGTGGAACAACCCTTCATGCAGTGGGGTTAGACTTCATAGGAATGATAAATCCACCTTCAAGTGTAAGGCATAAATGGATGCTCACTAGAATTGACAAATTCACCAAGCAAGTGGAATTAATTTCCTTAAAATAAGAAAATGAGATAATTGTATTTGATTTTTTTGACAACATAGTAACTAGGTTTGGTGTCCCAACTACTATAATATCAAATAATACATTAGCATTGATTGTTATGAAGACAAGTGAATGGGAATTCAAGTTGGGCATCTACCTCAATACATCCTCAAATTAATATCCCCAGGGTAATGGATTGGGAGATTTCACAAATAATAACTTGATAAGGATTTTCAAGAGGACCATGGAAGAGAATTAAAGAGTGTGATATATAAAGCTAAGGACAACCTTATGGGCTAACAAAGTGAGTCCCAAAGCTACCATTGGTAATTCTCTATATGTCTTTATATATGGAAGGGAAGCTAAATTGCCAATTTCTCTTAAATTGCTTATATTAGAGTTGTCCCATTAGCTTGAGTTGATGGAGAGTGAGCCTATGAATGTGAGGATGATAGAGCTCCTGGAGCTTGAAGAAACTAGGGACCTTATAATGAATACATTAGAGTCACAAGCTTAGGTCAAGAAAGACTTTAATGAGAGATCTATAGTAAGGGACTTCAAATAATGGGACTTAGTCCTCCAGTGGGACTAAAATAAGGCCAAGCTAGGAAACCATACCAAGTTTGATAGCTTATGGAGTGGTCCTTATTTGATCCATGGATGCAAACAACATAATGATTTTCAGCTTACCCAACTAGATGGAGAGGTATTATGCATCCCAGTTAATGACATTCATTTAAATCCTTATTATTATAAGATTTTGCATCTATAGTATAATATTGTAACATATTATAGTATATTTTCATGCTTTCCTCTAAGTGCCTTGTGCACATTTCTTTTCAGTTGTGTGTTTCCCTTTCAATAAGTGCATATGGCATAGTTGTTTTTTTACTATTTTGTTCCTTTTACTTCAAAAGGAAGGTTTAATAAAGTGTTAGACTTATATCAATCTCAAAAAAATTTCAATTGGGAATAAATATTGAGATTCCATGCCTAATGGATTAGTTTAAGGCTACTAGTCTCTTGCAAAGTAGGCATGTAACCCTAGGATGTTGCCAAAAATGTTGGCTAATTTTACCTTACATATAGAGCTTCTACCTGAATGGATGACTTGAATAGATTTCTAAATGGAAAGAGTGGTCCTAAGATCATATATTTCTTGCAAAGCTTTTGAAACACTTTAAACAATCTTAAAGTGTAATTTGTTGAGCTTTGGAAAATAGGCTTAGGAATAGGTCTAGGATTACAAATTAAAAAGACTAGTAGCTTCTCATGGTGTTTCAAGAATTTAGGTACATGAATAGGTTGCATATAGCCTTAAAATTTGATTGGATCATTCTAAAGAGATAAAAATTTCTTGCACAAGTCCAGAAGAACTATACCATCACAAGTATGTCATGTAAAAACAAATAGGTCAATCTGATTGCACATTTAATAAATGGACCTTGGGAACCTCTCCAACCAAATGATTGTATGGAAATGAAGTTATTCATGCCAAGATAATTCTATGAAAATTTGGTGTCTTGATGAGCTTGTTATCTCAAGATATAAATCTTCAAAGTAAGACTTGTAGAATAAGATGTTTGTAGGGGACGTCAAGTTAAATATGTAGCAATTAACTATTTGGATTTTAAAATCCTTAAGAAAGTGAATAGACATCAAATTTGAGGCTCTTAAAATATCCATTTTAATTCAAATGATCGAATATAAATGGTTGGTATTTAATCATATCGAAGATCCAATGATAAGCAGTAACATGATAGTGTCAGTAGGTCCCAAAGATCTAATAGAGTGTATTTGATCATGAACCCAAGATCAATGGTGATCATCAATTCAAAAGGTTAGTATAAGCATGAAGTAGATAAGTGTAAATATATTGGGTACTTGAAAAAATATATAATAGTGCATGGAAACTAACAAATTTAGTGAGCCTAAGTATACTGATGGTGTACATACAATCATATAAAGTAGATATAATGGTGAACAATGGGTCAGAAGGTCAACAAATCTCAAATACAAATTCATGGGTGACAGGTGTCTCAACCATGTTAAAGTGATAGAATATCTATGGATCACATCAATTCATATAAAACAAATTTATGGTGCTCATGTAAGTCGATAAAATAGATCCAATGGTACACAAGTAAACTAATTGATTGTCAATATTAAAATTTGAAATCTAAGGGACTTCAATAGAGGGAAAATTCAACTTAGGTCGAACTAGAGAAAATAATTAAAAGGATTCCATTGAAGCTTAGTTGAGACCTCTATTGGAGGATCTAGAACATGTAGACTTAGTTTTTTGGTGTCTTCAACATCACATACATAAGTCCTTAACTTTGACATGTTTTAGAGGTGGAATAGGTCAGTTTATACCTATAGAGATTAATAAGTAAGCTATGTGACATATAGGCTTTTCATTGATAGGATAACTATATGAAAACTAATAAATTAGATTGGTTTTCAATCTATAATATAGACCTATGCTCTGATTTTGAAGTAAGGGTAGATATGTGATTATAAAGGAGTGTCTTATCTATCAACATGACCATATTTTTTATAATTAGGTACCTATAGACAATCAAAATATACATGGCATTGATGTATCTAAATTCAAGGTATGAGGACTTTATCCTTATAGTAAAGATAAATGAGAGGTGGCATAAAAGTTCAAAAACTAGTTTTTGGGATTGGAGAAGTATTTTCGGATCATTCAAGTGTTTTGAAAATAATTTAAGGTGTTTTCATAAACATAAATCTTGGATCAGAACCTCCAATAAGTTCTTATCTTCTAAATCCAATACGGGGCTTGAAGTTATTAGGAGCTAATGAATGGCTAGTTGGGAGGCAGAATTAATGCTAATAGATCAAAAGTGGTTGGGATCCCATCCAAGTTATTTTAACTCATTTAATGATCTTGGTTGGCATGCTCATCTCTTTCCCCTTTCTCCTATATCTCCCATTATTTCCATTTATAATCTCTCTCTCTTAGTTTTTGGAAGAAAATCTCTCACTTTTGATAAGATTTTCTCTCTAAATTTTATAAGAGTAGAGAACCTCATTTGATAAGGCCAAACCTTATCAAAATCTATAATAAGTACCTCTTGAAGCAATAAATACTTTATTTACCTATCTCTTACATTGGATCAGTGTTTAGTGAGTTGTGCCTGATGGCCTTGTGAAGGAAATTCTTCCATATCCATTGTCCTCCTTTCTGACCTCTTTTAGGGTGTTTTTAAGCTATCTATAGGTTTGTATTAGTGATTTTTCTACCATTTATGTAAGCTCTCAATGAGTCTTAGAAATCCTCATTTTTTGCATTCATTGATTCCTGAACCTAGTCTATGAAATACTTATACAATTAGCTTAATTTTGAGGTTGTGTAAGCTATGATTATCTTATGTTGATCTAGTGTGGGATTAAGCTCATGAGAGTCTCCCCTTTTTATTTGTTGCATCACCTTTTAGAATTTTTAGGATCCTTTTCCTTATTTCTAACCCTTTTCTTAGTGCAAACATTATTATAGGTAATCCATCAAAAGGAATCTAGCATTCTTTGAAGGTTCAACCCCACCATATGTGACCCATAACCTAGGGTTGTTCCCATAATGTAGCTCAATTGGAGAGAGATAGAAGAACCCTCTCCAAGGGTGAAAATTGATGCTACAACAAGACCAACTTGGAAATCTTAGATTTCCTACAAATTCCTCAAAATTCCTTAAAAATCAATTATTAGCATCATTTTCCCATGTTTATAGCTTTTTGTTGACACACGGTTTACACAGTATCCAACATCAGTCTTGTCTAACTAGCATTGGTCCTATCTAACTAGAATTAGTTGTAGTGTAGGGTAGAACACGAAAAGAAAATTGGGTTTTAAAGCTTTTTTCAATGTTTTAAGTTGATATATATTTTTTTTAAATTCTATGTATAATTTTTTTTTACGTGATCTAGAGCTTTCTTGGAGATTTTATACTAACCTTGGGCTAACAAAAGTTTTTTGACAAAACATTTTTTATCTAAGGATTCCCAAATAATCAGTATTAGTTTTTGTTTATTGGCATCAATTTGTTTATGATCATCATTGATTTATTTATGATCATCATTGATTATTTTACGATTGACATCAGTCTTATTTCAACTAGCATTAGTCACTATTGATCGACATCAGTCTTTGTGTAATAAAAATAGAGAACCTGAGAGTAATTTTTCAAAGTTTTCTTTTTCATTAATGATTGTGATTACAATTAAAAGGAAACCCTCTAACATTTATGGGACACATGATTTGAAAAGTGTTTAATTTAAGCTTGATTAAGTCTTGAACTTCCCATTTGGTGTTTAAAAGGAACCTAGATTATTTTTAAGTTAAGTTCTTTTGTGAAAGTTTTTTAAAGTTTGCAACTAAGGACAAGGGGCCAAAAACTTCATCAAACACTTCAATTTTGGTGTATAAAATTTACACAAAAATTGTAAAGTTTTAAAAATTTATTATTTTATTCAATATCATTTATTACATTTTTATTTTTTGTACAAAATGAAGAGTGAATGTATAATCTCCCCCCTCCCCCCAGTCCCCTTTAAGGGACATGGCTGACCAAAAGTGTCTTTTACTTTTAATTATGCCTTTGTCCAAGGTGTGAAAATAATGTTGTTAAGGCTCTCCCCAAAACTTGTATAGTTTGGGTGATCTTAAAATAACCTTTAAAGTCTTTTTTCTTAGGTCATTTATTTTATGCAACTTAGCTTATGAAGGGGAGTTCATAGCTTCGTCACTAGTTATTTAAGGAAGCTTTGACATGGGGTTTCATCTCCAAACATTATTTCAACCCCACTCCATGGTGGGGTATATAAATTAGGGTGTATATACTATGATTACTAGGGGATTGATAGGCTAACCTTTCTAATTGTAATGAAAACCTGAGTCAGGTCTAGTTAGCCAGAGAATTACACTAACCAGTACATGGATGGAATTTATATGCAAAGGAATAGACCATTGCATATTAAGTTAATCAATATGAACTCAATTGATGTGAGGCATCTCTAGTGTTAAACACATATGAGACCATCTAGACAGTTGATAATTTAAGTTTTAGAATAACCCCACTTGCTATGGACATATTATTTATGCAAGGCGAGTACCCTAAAGGTCCATTTCATCATAAAATCTCTTGTGAGAAGGGGGTGTTAAAACCCTAATTCTTCATGAATTTTATTTTTGGATTAACACATAAAATTATTCCAAGAGCATGTATATAGATGGATTTAATTAATACAAATCAACCTTATTAGTTTTAGGGCTTAGGATGATTTACTTAGTTGTATTTGGTCTTTTAATCCTTTACTTGCTTGGTCTTGTTTGATTCTAAAACTTATTTGAAAATAACACGTCAACCAAATAAATCTATTATCCACCATTTCTTGAATAAGGAGGCATTATGTTGACCAAATAAAAAAACATCTTTCACCTTGTTCAAATACTCATTTAAAACATTGTGTTTATCTTATCTAAAAAACATTATTATGTTGCCCATTTGAGTCTAAATTTTTTTCCAAAAATCTTCAAGTCCTTCACTTTTTAATTCAAATTTATAATCTCACCTTTCTAAGTTCTAGGACAAGGTGTTAATTGTTTTACCATTTTCACTTGGTTTGAGTTGGTTATAATTTACCATTTGAATTCAAGGCCATTTATAGACTCATCATTACTTGATCATTGTGAACTTAGGTAGTCTAGCATATATCTCACACTCTAAATTTTAGAACAAATTTGATGTTTCCTATTATCATGTGGTGGTGTTGTGTTGCCCATTTGGTTTTAGTTTTATAATTACGAATTATTGGATGTTTTCACATCTTGAGTTTCGTAGTTCACATTGTTACTTTCCTTATTAAAAACATTCTCTTCTAATTTTCTATTAGAAACTCATCAAAGTTGAAATAGATTTTACGGTATTGACCAAATTTTAAACCTACATTTGGTGTACTAGATTACACTATAGGTTTTAGATTTATCATAAAATATTATAATTTAAAGATTTCAATCCACCAAATTTAAGTAATTTCATGAACCATTTCTTCTAATTGTGTATTACTATGCCACCTATCTTTATTATAGTTTCTTTATTACCTTGTCACTTATTTGGAGAAAATCAAAATACACTTTGTTAAAATTGGCAAAACATCACAAATATTACCAAACATATAGAACAACCTTTTTATACATGATGAAAAGGTACACTCAAAGTGGGGTCCCTTACGGCCCCACCTATGAGAAAGAGCTCTTTTATGATGGACAAGACAATTCCATGGTATTTGAGGACATTTCCATGACTTTAAGATCTGAGGAAGATTAATTTGAACATCGATCCCTAGAGGACAAAGATGAAGAACTTGTAAGGTTGATTGAATTAGGTGCTAGACTAACATCAAACTTTCCTATGGAACAATTGCATACCTTGGTTAGGGTAGAAGAACAATAGCGAGAACAATCCCTCTCTCATATTGCACAAATAAACATTATATCTTATGGAAAAGGAATGGAAGTGATAATTGAGTTGATACATAATAAATATCTTGTCACCAATATCAAAAAGATAAGTCAATGATATGCAAACCAACTTATCATGGATCTGACAGACTATTTAGTTGCCACTTCAATAAACAAAAAAAATTCTAAGGAATAAGGGAATGTGATAGAAACCACACAACATAATTTAGTTGAGAACATACTTATGATGGATCAAGATGTCTCAATTGAACAACCTTTCCACAACATGATTCGCTAGACATGGAGCATACATTTTTCAATCATCAAGAACCTCTTGTTCCTTTGTAGAATCAACGATAAAAACATTCAGTATGCATTGAGGAAATTATTTTAAATTTTTTGGAAAGATCTTACCAACCAATGCATACTTTGGTGAATAGATCACTAACTCCCCAAAATCAACAAAACATTTATAATTCAAGGTGATCGAATTCAAGGAATGTTAATTAACCCAAAAAACAACTTACTTATTCAACTCAAAGAGTGAACATAAACAAAGTTACATATCATAGGGCGTATATCCCTATAAAAAACCACATAACAGGGGCACATACTACCCCAACATAATTATATTCCACCCACCAGTGTACCAAACATGAAAGAGTGCAATTCAATGAAAGAAATTGTGTCACAATTGGAGAATGGGAATAGAACCAAGAAGTAAAAATTTAATGAGATATACCATATTCATTCAATTTGAGTATTTTATAATTCCCCTTTCCACCTCATTTTTAGGCATCCAAATTTGACAAATACAAAGGAAAGGGTGACCCTCATGAACACATTAAGGTATTTTTTGTATTATTCCAAGAGGTAATTTACAACAACATCTATTTACTTCATTTATTTCTATGAAATTTAGTAGGACAAACTTTAGACAGGCTTCTTAAGTTACCCAAGGGATTGATTGAATATTAGAATGATCTATCTAAAAATTTCATCCACCACTTCTCTTATAACATAAAACATCAATTGACCATTGTTGACTTGTGAAAAGCTAAACATAAAGATGGATAAATCTTTGCATAATATGTACAATGGTGGAGAGCATTATGTTGGAAATAAATTAGAAATGAATGTAGAAAAATTCCACATAATCATAATAAAAGTGTTAAGCATGAAATATACTAAGAGAGGGGGATGAATCAATATATTATATATCTTTTACTTAATCTTATTTCTTTTCTTTAACCACTTAATCACACATTCAAGAAATGCAATAAAACTTGAAATAATAATATGCACCACATGAGAGAGAGAGAGAGAGAGAGAGAGAGAGAGAGAGAGAGAGAGAGAGAGAGAGAGAGAGAGAGAGAGAGAGAGAGAGAGAGAGAGAGAGCATATTTTTACGTGGAAACCCAAAGTGGGAAAAACCATGGAGAATAATCTCAAGTATATTAATGAGCACCAACTCAAATTACAAAGTTTTCAAGCACCAACTTACAGGAGCACCAACCCCTTTGCTGAGCACCAACATAGCAACTATTTGTGAGCACTAACTCATATGAGCACCAACCCCTTGCAAATATTTGTGAGAACCAACCCACAAGAGTAAAAAACCCTCTTGTGCATAAAACACAACTATCTCTTAATGTTGCTTACTCAACAAATGATAGAACTCTAAAATATCTCCTACTTTTCTCTCTTTGAAAATAAATACAAACCATGCACTCTCTTGCATTAAACAAATGGCTTCTCAAGAGTTTATTTATAGCTTTCCAAATGACCTTTGGCATTCACCCTTTGTGACCCTTCAATCCTCATGAAAAATGGTGCCAAACTTACATGACCCTTCGTATCCTTTCATTTGAAATGTCATACGATGACCCTTCATAATCAAATGTGTCCTTTCCTTTTTGTCTTTATCTTGGTGACTTTTCATATTCCTCAAAGTGTACCTTAATGGAAAAATGCACCATACCCTCTTTTGTCTTCACATGGTGACTCTTGGAATTCCTAAAGATGACTTTTCATGAGAAAATTCATACCATTCCTCTTTTGTCTTTACCATGTGACTCTTTGACTTCTCCATGGGCCCTCTTTTGACTTATATGCAACCAGAAATATATTCATTAATATTAAATAAATATTAACACACATTAGCCAAGATATGAATATTAAAAACACCATAAAATGAAATGGAGCCTTTATCACCAATAATGCTAGACCTTTGACATCAATGTCAATATTTCTAATAATTTCCCCCTTTGTCATTGATGGCAACCTCAAATTGAAAATACCACATCTTGAAACCTGCACATACTGCCATCTAAAAAATATACAATAACTATCCCTTACTAAAGCAACCTATACCTATTCCTTATACCTATTTTTACACATGTACCTATACCTATTTTTGTTCTTCTCCCCCTTTGACATCAGTGGCAAAGGGCCTACCTAGAGCTAACACTTAGCTCCCCCTCAACTGATGCTAAACCTCAATGGCAGGAAGTAAAAGAAATTACTCCCAAATTTTCTCATAGATACTCAAATGTGTCTTTTGGCAGTACCTTTATGAAAATATCTATAATCTACTTTGTAGTACTGATATATTCCATCTTAACATGTTGATCTATAACTTTCTCAATCAAAAAGTGATATCTGATGGGAATATGTTTTGTTCTTGAATCCATCAATGGATTCTTTAAAATATTAATAACACTTGTGTTGTCACAAAAAATAGAAATATGTTCATCATATTTTACCTTGATCTCTTCCAAATTTTGCTTCATCCAAATCACTTGAATACAACACAATACTACTAAAATATATTTTATTTTAGCTATATAAAGTGATATTGAATTCTACTTTTTGCTTAACTATGATACTAAGTTATCACCAAGGAAGAAATCTCCTCCACATGTACACTTTCTATCATCCAAACAACCTGCCCAATCTAAATCTATATAACCAAAGTGAAATCTTTACCAATGGGATACCACAATACATAATCCAATGTCCCCTTTATATATCTAAATATTCTCTTCACTAACTAAACATGACTCTCTTTTGGAGTTGACTGATATCTTGAAACCATACCTACTGCATACATGATGTTTGGCCTTGATGCTGTCAAATATAAAAGACTACCAATCATAGATCTATACAAATATTGATCTACAATAGGTGAATCTTCATCCTTGCTCACCTTATTTCCTATACACATTGGTGGGCCAACTGGTGCAAAATCCTTAAAACCAAATTTATTTAACATTTCCCTGGCATATTTACTTTGAGATATGAAAATTCTTTTTTCTGACTAAAATATTTGCAATCCTAAGAAAAATAACAATTTTCCAAGCATAGACATCTCAAATTCTTTTTGCATATTATCAAAAAAATATTTTTTCATCTTTTCAATGTTTCCTCTAAAAATGATGTCATCAACATATTCCATAACAATCAATTTATTCTCACCTTCTATTTTGATGTAGAGATCAATGTCAGCAAATCCTCTCTTGAAACCTTGATCCTGTAGGTACTTATCAATTCTTGCATACCAAGCTCTGGGAGCTTGTTTCAATCCATATAGTTCTTTCTTCAATTTGCATACATGGGTACTAATATTTGAGAGAATAAATCCCTCAGGTTGCTCAATGTAGACCTCTTCTTCTAGATTCCCATTTAGAAGGTATATTTGACATCCATCTGAAACACTTTAAAATATTTAAATACTGCATATGTAAGAAACATTATAATAGCCTCTAGCCTTGCTACTAGTGCAAAAGTTTCATCAAAATCTATTCCCTTAATATGAGCATATCATTTACATAGTAATCTTGTTTTATTCTTGATCACTTCTCCATTTTCATTCAACTTATTTCTATAAAAACATTTTGTTCCTATCACATTATGATCTTTTGGTTTAGGCACTAATTCTCAAGTATCATTCTTTTCTATCTGATTTAATTCTTTATCTGTTACTTTAACCCAATGCTTATCATGTCTAGCTTCTAAAAAAGTTCTAGGTTGAATTTTAGATAACAAAGAGAAATTAACTTGCTTAGATTCACTAACCATCATTCTTCTAGTGTGAATTCCTTCATTTATGTCCCCAATGATGTCACTTTCATTATGATTTCTCTGGACATATTTAGATGGGGGCTTTGGTGTCCTTTTTCTCCTTCTTCTCATCTTCATCTGATTCTTCAAAATCTTCCTCTTTAATGATTTTAGGAATGTCTACTAGATCACTGATTCTTTATATTCCATCTTCTTCTATCCTAACACTTACACTTTCAAAAAAATTCTTGGTTCTTTTGTTATAACATTTATAAGCTTTAATTTTTCAATAATAACCAAGAAATATACCTTCATCTAAACTAAATTCAAACTTACCAAGTTTTTCATCAGTTCTCTTTATGAAGCATCTTTTGCCAAAAACTCTAAAATAATCAACTATTACTGGTTTATCTTTCCATAGATCATAAAGAGTCTTGTCACTATTGACTATCAATAATTATCTATTCTGAATATGCATTGATGTAACAACTACCTCTCTCCAACATTTATCTAGTATCTTGTATTCATTTAGCATTGTCCTCACCATCTTCTAAACTGTTCTATTTCTCTGATCAACTACTCCATTTTGTTGTAGAGTTTTGGTTGCTGAATAATGTCTCTTTATTCCATGGTATTCAAAAAACTCAATCAACTGATCTGACATGAATTCTCCTCCTTGATCTAATCTTATACACTTAATCTTTAAACTGGTTTCATTCTCAACTAATGCTTTGAATTCTTTGATATGTCTGAAAGCTTTTTATTTTTTCTTTAAAAACATTACCCAAGTCATACATGAAAAATTATCAATAAGCAACATGAAATATTTATCACCATAAATACTTTGAGTTCTCATATGTCTATAAATATTAGTTTTAACAAGATCTAACATTTGAGTGGTTAAGTACTCTTTTATTTTGAACCACCTTCTAGCTTGCTTCCCATGTGAACAATGTTCACAAAGCATATCAGATGGATTTGTAATCTTTGGAAGGTTTATGACTTATTACTTATTTATGATGTTGAAAAGATTGTCAAAATTTATGTGTCCCATTCTCATGTGCCATACCCAAATTTATTCAATCTAACTCAAACAACATCTTTGACCTTTGATGTTTGATAACATATACAAATTATTGCCTATTCTCTAAGCATCTACAACCAACACATCTAAATATTTTCTCCTAATTTTAAAACCTTCTACATAAAACTTTAGTGTGTGACCCTAATCACACATTTAAGTTACACTCAAAATATTATGCTTAAGACCTTCTACATTAAAACATTTTCAATTTTAGTTCTACCATTATCCAAACTTAGTGTACCTTTTCTCGCAATTTTGGAAGTAGTATTATCTCCAAATTTCACTGTTACACCATTGATCTTCTTCAAGGTTATGAACTTGGTTTTTTCTCCTGTCATGTGCCTCAAACATCTACTATCAATGAACCATGGATTTTCTTCATTTCTTAAATGCAATGTTATCTACACCAACATATACTTTTTAGGTTGTTTCTTCTACCATGAACCTATCTGAACTTTCTTCTTGATGAATGTAACCTTGAAACTCTGGTCTTTCTTGACTTAAGTGAACATGCTTCTACAATAATGAGCTATATGTTCAAATTTATTTCACTTGTAACATATTATGGCCACTTCATTAAATCTTGATAGAGGAGCAAATGAGTAGTGGCTTCTACTTTACCCTTCTTATTTCTGAAATTGTTATCCCTTTTTCAACATTCTATATTATTATGACCATATCTATTATAATAAAAATAGTAACCATAAAAATAGGACCTATTTGTGTAGCTCTAACCTAATTACCTTTTGTAGCTCTGTTCTTTCCATCCTTCTTTGTTTGAGATGTCCTCTGTATTCTTAACTTCTTTCCTTTTGATATCCTCTTTTGTAAGAGCTTTAACATAGCTCTTTCCTTTTTCCTTGTCTAGAAAGTAGTGGCCTCCTTTTTCTCTTTTTCAAATCTGATACCTATCTTATTTGACATTGATCTTTAACTTTCTAATATCTTATTCAACATATTAGTGTTATTCTTAAATTTTTAATCATTGATTTCTCTATTTGTTTTCTCAAGATCTACTTTTAAAGAAGAAATTTCAA
The DNA here is from genome assembly GCA_037957365.1 of Torreya grandis. NCBI lineage: Eukaryota > Viridiplantae > Streptophyta > Pinopsida > Cupressales > Taxaceae > Torreya > Torreya grandis. The sequence goes on from JARHVA010005552.1 coordinate 23,960, forward strand.
TAACATGCCTTTCACATTCTTTAATTACTTTTCGTAACTATGTTGTTAGATCTTCTTCATTCTTCTTGGCTTCTTCAAAGTGTGCTTATAGATCTTCAATTATTTCCTTTGACTCCTTTTCATTTTTCTCAATCTGGACCTTTTATCCTTGATTCTTCTTCTCAAGAGATTTTAACTCTTCTAAGGCACAAATGAGTTCTCCTTCTAGATTCATTTTGGTTTCATCCTATTCTTCTTCTTGATCATTTATACTTTTGTTTGTGGAGGTATCTTCATGTATGGCTATGAATATAATCTCTTCTTATTTTGAATCACTAACTCCACTATCTTCGACTGAGCTAGGATTTTTAGAATACAAACTCTTCTTCTCGAATCCCTTCTTGAATGTTCCTTTAAAATTCTTCTTGTTTGTAGACTTTCCTTCTTCATTGTCACCATTTCCCTTATCTGGGCACTTAGATACAAAATGTCTAATCTTTCCATAATTAAAACATTTAAAAGGTAATTGTCCTTAATATTTACCTATGCTCTTTTTTGACTTGCGAATGAATAGAGCTCCATTTTCATTTTCATCATGGCTAGAACTATCACTTGATTCTTGAATCTTAGCCTTCTCTTTTTTTATGCCTTAAACATAGCTTCTCTCTTCAAGGGTTTCTCTCGTTCGATCTGTATCTCATATGGCATAAAAATACCATGTAGTTCATCTATCTTTAGCTTGGCTAAATTATTCATCTCTTCAATTATGAAACTTTTGCATCATATCTCAATGGTAGAGATCTCAAAACTTTTTGAACCACAATTGATTCTTTTAAATTTTATCTAAGACCTTTAATCTGATTGACTATTTGATCAACCCATAAAAGATAACTTGTTATATTTTCTTCCTCTTCCATCGTCAAACTCTCAAACTATCTTCTAAAAGTCTAAAGCTTAGCTTGCCGAACCTTTCCATCACCTTTGTAAATATTCTCAAGTTTTACCCAAGTTTCATGTGTAGATTTATATTACATAACTTTAACAAATTTGGATTCATATAAACCACATAAAATATAATTTAAAACTTTAGCATTATTTTCACTTGCCTTCTTTTCTACCAGAGTAGTTACAAGTGTCTCTGGCTCTTCATATTCCTCCACCACTACTTGCCAAATATCGAATCCAAGGGCCATAAAATAAGTCTTCATCCTTATGCTCAAAAAATCATAATTTATCCCATCAAACAAAGGTGCCTTATTTAAATAAAAACCTTCATGTGATCCAGCCATCGTGATTTCCTAATTTACCTTCACGCTATAAATTTTTTTCAAAAGGAACCTGCTCTAATACCAATTGTTAAGCATTAAATATATTGAGAGGGGGGTGAATCAGTATATTATATATCTTTTAATTAATCTAATTTATTTTATTTAACCACTTAATCACACATTCAAAAAATGCAATAAAACTTGAAATAATAATATGCACCACATGAGAGAGAGAGAGAGAGAGAGAGAGAGAGAGAGAGAGAGAGAGAGAGAGAGAGAGAGAGAGAGAGAGAGAGAGACCAAATTTTTATGTGGAAACCTAAAGTGGAGAAAACCATGGAGAGCAATCTCAAGTATATGAATGATCACCAAATCAAATTATAAAGTTTGTAAGCACCAACTTGCAGGAGCACCAACCCCTTTGGCAAGCACCAACACAATAACTATTTGGAAGCACCAAATCATAGGAGCACCAACCCCTTGTAAAGATTTGTGAGCACCAAACCACAAGCACCAACCCCTCTTGTGTATAAAACATAACTATCTCTCAATGTTGCTTACTCAACAAATGATATAACTCTACAATATCTCCTACTTTTCTCTCTTAAAAAAATACAAACCATGCTCTCTATTGCATTAAATTAATGGCTTCTCAATCCTTTATTTATAGATTTCCAAATTACCTTTGGCAATCACCCTTTGTGACCCTTCAATCCTTATGGAAAATGGTGCCAAACTTTCATGACCCTTCATATCCTTACATTTGAAAAGTCATACGGTGAACCTTCATAAGCAAATTCATCCTTTCCTCTTTTGTCTTTATCTTGGTGACTTTTCATTTTTCTCAAAGTGTCCCTTCATGGAAAAATGTGACATACCCTCTTTTTTCTTCACGTGGTGACTCTTGGAATTCCTCAAGATGGCTCTTCATGACAAAATGCATCCCATTCTTCTTTTCTCTTTACCCCATGACTCTTTGACTTCTCCATGGGCCCTATTTTGAATTATATGCAACCAAAAATATATTCATTAATATTAAATACATATTAACACACATTAGCCAATATATGAATATTAAAAACACCATTAAATACAATGGGGACTTTATCACCAATAATACTAGACCTTTGGCATCAATGACAATATTTCCAACAATATTTATTTACTTCTTTCATTTCTATGAAGTTTAATAGGACAAACTTTAGACTGGATTCCTAAGTTACCCAAGGGATCGATTGAAGATTGGAATGATCTATCTAAAAAGTTCATCCACCACTTCTCTTATAACATTGAACATGAATTGACCATTATTGACTTGTGCAAAGCTAAACATCAAGATGGAAAAATCTTCACAAAATATCTATAATGGTGGAGAGCATTATTTTGGGAATAAATCAGAAATGAATGTAGAAAAATTCCACATAATCATAATAAAAATATCTATAAATAGAGATACATAAATAATATAAAATAAACATGCATAAAAATAAGACCATATTTAACATGGTTCACCCAATGTGGGCTACATCTACCAATAAACACTTGCTCAAATTTTATTACAAGCCACAAGAGTAAAATCCACTCTTAGATCAGTCTTCTCACAATTATGATGCATAAATATTGTATGTATCTATGCTCTATAAACCCTCCTAAATTTGCACCTAAATTCACATGCTCTATTCTCTCTATTCACAACTCAGTTTATGATAATAATCATATATTACATGTAATGCATCCTATTTATAATACATCATAGTAATACATCACAATTATGATGCTCTCCTACATAATATAGGTGTACACTTGTAACACATCATCATCTATCCATAATATGTTGATGCTAACTTACATCACACTAATACTCACCTACATCATCGATGCTCACCCACATTATTAATGCTTTCTTGCATTGATGATGCTCACCCACATTATTGATGCTAACTTGCATCTCTAATTCTCACATGTATCACCAAGTTAGTGTTTTCCCACAACTCCATGGTGGCATTCTCTTGGATAACCCTAGACATTCATCCATAATACACTATAATTTGGAAGTTGGATCCATAAAATAATCATCTCCCACTAGGAGACTAATTTTATTTGAGAAAATTTCTCAATCCTTCACTATCATCTATGAAGGCCAATTGAAACTGAACATAACTTTAGTTTCTCCCTTATGACCACCTTGGTCATCATGTCTATAGCTTCAAATTTTATTCTTCCAAAATTATCCTAATGAAATGGTACCTTAACTATATATGATTCATCCTAGAGTGGAAAGCAAAGTTCTTTGCTAGATGTATATCACTCTAACTATCACTAAATAACTTCCCTTCCTCTGACTTATACATCAACTCTTCAAGCAACTGTTGTAAGAAAATAATTTATTTGTTTTCCTTTGTGGCAACAATATACCCAGCCTCTAAGGTTAAAAAATCCATAAGTATCTGTAGTCATGAAATCTAGCTTACTACTATGTCACTTATAGTAAATAATATCCTTATCTACTCCTCTTACTATCTAAATCTCTAGGCATGTTCGAATATACATAACATGAAAAATGGTGTCCAATACACCATATCTTAAAACTATCCCTATGGTCACTCTTAAATATCGAAGGATCCATTTCATTGCCTTTTAGTGTTCTCTACTTGGAACATTCATGTACCTACTTATTGTTCCCATTGCATGGGTAATATCTGGCCTAGTGCACACCATGGCATACATCAAGCTACTAATTATTGATGAGTAAGGTACATGTGACATTTAGGTTCTCTCCTCCTTTGTCTTGGGACACTGCTCCTTTGATATCATGAAATGACCTGCCAAAAGAGTCCCAACTAGTTTAACATACTGTAAACTAAAACTTTTCAAGACCTTTTTAATGTACTCTTTTTGGGATAAATATATCTTTCATTCCTTCCTATCCTAAGTTATTCTCATACCAATAATTTGTTTTACTAATCCCAAATACTTCATAGCAAATAAACTACTAAGTTGTTCCTTTAGTACCTTTATTTCTTGCATGTTCTTACCTACAACCAACATGTCATCCACATGTAGACATAGGATAATGTAATCACCATCATCAAACTTCTTGATATATACACAATGGTCTTGATGACACATGTATTATCCCTTCTCTAACATAAAATTATCAAATTTCTTTTACCATTGTCATGGAGCTTATTTCAAGCCATACAACCTCTTCTTCAATTTACACACCATGTTCTTCTTCCCTATGACCTCATATCCCCATGGTTGCTCCTTTAATAGGTCCTCCAAACCACCATGAAATAATGTAGTGTTCATATCCAACTACTCTAAGTACAAGTCTTCCACTACCAATATCCCAAGAATAGTCCTAATATAAGTCATTTTTACCACTGGGGAAAAAATCTCATTGAAATCAATTCCCTTCTTCTGTGTAAACCCCTTTACTACAAATCATGCCTTGTACCTTTTCTTGCCTCCATCATCCTCTTTAATTTTGTACACCCACTTTTTCTACAATTCTCTCTTACCTTCATGTGGGTTTACCAAATCTCAAGACTAATTTTCTATGAGAGACTAGTTCTCCTCATCCATTGCTTACTCCCACTTCTTCCTAACATCTACCTGGATTGCTTCTTCAAAGAATTCTAAATCTCCATTAGTAGTCATTAATAAATAATTAAGAGATGTAGAAAAACATTTAGGTTCCCTTCTTACCCTAGAATACATTCTCACCATAGGAGTTTGGGGTTCTTGTGGAGTAGGTTCATGAACTAGTTGTTTGGACACTTTATTATCTGTAATGTCTTCTAATACTGTGTACTCTTTTCTAGAATCCTCTTTTTGATCCTAAAACTATTTTTTATACATGAATTTTTCATTAAAGATAACATCCCTAAACCAAAATATTCTTTTTTCCTTAAGACTCCAAATCCAAAAACCAAATTCATCCTCACCATAACCAATGAAAGTGAATTTTTCAAACTTAGCCTCTAACTTAGTCCTATCATCTTTATCAATATGAATGAAGGATTCATAGCTAAATTTTATAAGAAATTAACAATAAACCTTCTTACTAGACCAATATCCTTCAATTATGCCTCCATCCAAAGCATATGAAGGACCTCTATTGATCAGATACACAACTATGTTTACTTCTTCTACCCAAAACTAAAGGGGTAGTCTTGTATGCAACCTCATTATCCTACCATGCTCCATAATATTCATGTTCATCCTTTCTAACACTACATTCTATTATGGAGTTCTTGGAACCATCCTCTGTTTGTGAATTACATTTCTTGAACAATAAGCAAAAAAATTAGTGTTATGATATTCCCCACCATTATTTAACATGAGACATTTTAACTTGAGACTTGTTTCCATATTGTAAATGTATCAAACACATCAGATTTTTTTCTAATGCAATACACCTAAATTTTCCTAGTTGCATCATCAATAAAAGTGACATAATAAGATGACCCACCAATAAAAGATACTTGAGTTGGCCCCTATAAATTTGAATGAATCAACTCCAACTTATTCTCCTTCCCTATAGGTCCAACCTTGAGAAACCTTACCTTTTTATATTTTCCATACACAAAGTATTCACAAAAATCTAAATTAGATCCTTTTAATATGAGTAACTGATCCTTCAAGATTTACATACCCTTTTGGCTCATGTGTCTGAGCCAATTATGCCACAAAGTTACATACCCATCTATAGTAACTAAATTACAATAGTCAACACTACTTGATAAATACAAGGTACCAAACTTATTACCTCTTGCTTCTATAAGATCACCCTTGCTCACCTTCCAATAATTTTTTGTAAAATTCACCATGCAACCTTCACTACCCAACTACCCTACGGATACCAAATTTCATCTCAACTTAGGCACATTCCTAACATCCTTCAATAGCAAGTGTTCCCATTCTGCATCTTTATTTGAACACTTCATTTTCCTAATATGTTGTAAGGCTCATCATCACTAAGTAAACATGTCCAAAATCACCTTGAACATAATCAATAAAATAATTCCTATATGGTGTAACATGAAAATAAGCCCCTAAATCTAAAACCCAAGTCTCAATAATATTATCAATGGAGAGAATTAATGCATCTTGACAAAAATTACTTGTTTCCAAAATCACCTCCTTGGTATCTTCCTAATTTTTGTTCTTATTCTGTAGAGACCAATAATCTTTCTTTTCATGCCCAATCTTTCCATAGTGATAACATAACATCTTGCTCCTTGATTTTGACCTTCCTTGAGCATTTGACTTTCCACGCTTTCCTTTTCTTCTAGACATTTATCTCCCTTTACTCTCCACCACCAAAGTATCTCTTAAAGTAGAAGTCTCCCCATAGCTTTTCCATCACATTTCCTCATTAAGGATTACTCCAGTGACACCCTCAAACTTCAACTTGGCATTATTACAGACTAAGTCACTCATAGCCATTATTAGGTTATTCCAACACTCTAGTAAGGAACACAAAATAATTATAGCTCTAAATTCATCATAAAATTTAATTTTTATAGAATTCAACATTCTCACAACTATATTGAATTCATTCAAATGATCAACAACTAAACCATTTTTAGACATCTTCATATTGAATAATTTTTTCATTAAAAATATTTTATTAAAAGTAGAGGGTTTATCATATAAATTCCCTAATGCATTCATGAGACCTTTTGTGATCATCTCCTATTATATATTAAATGTGATTGAAGATGCAATGCATAACTAGATGTCCCCAAGTGCTTTTCTATCAAGTAGCTCCCAAGCCTCATCTATCATACTCATTATTTGTTTTACTTTTCCTCCTAATAAAGCATGGAGGTCCTTCTAATAGAGGTAATTCTCCATCTACATCTTCCATAGACCAAAGTTTTGTTTGTTGAAATTTTCAACTTTTGATCTATGATCATCATCCATAGCTCCCACTTGAACTAATAACCCTTCCTATGATTCCATACTTCAACAAATACAACATGAATCTCTTATACTACTTATTGGGAATAAATCAAAAATGAAAGTGGAACAATTTCATAGAATTGTAATAATAATATATATAAATAGAGATACATAAAGAACAAAAAATAAACATGCACAATAAGAAGACCAAATTTAACATGGTTTACCCAATGTGGTCTACATCCACCAAGGAATGCTTTCTCAAATTTTATTACAAACTACAAGAGTACAATCCACTCTCAAATCAATCTTCTCACAATTACAATGCACAAATATTTTTTGGTGCTATGCTCTACAAACCCTCCTAAATTTGCACCTAAATTCACAAACTCTATTCTCTCTATTCAAAACTTAGTTAATGATAATAATGTATTACATGTAATACATCATATTTATAATACATATCAGTTTTGATTCTCATGCACATAATACAGATGTATTCCTGTAACACACTATCATATGTAAGTAAGATGTTGACACTCACCTATATCACACTAATGATCACCTACATCACCTACATCATCAATGCTTGCTCACATTGACAATGCTCACTTGTATCATTGATGCTCACCTACATCACCATGTCAGCATCCACCCACAAATCCATGCTAGAATTCACTCAGAGAACCCCAAATGTTCATCCAAAATACATTGTAATTTGGAAATAGACTCGATAACATAACACACTAGCTAGATGCTTTAAACATAATTTTCTATATAAATAGTTGGATTACATTTTTTCATAGAACCTACACCTTGAGGTGGTGAACAATCTTTGGCTTGCGTGTGTGAACATAGTTGAAGAAATTATAGACAAGGGTGTGCAAATTGAGAAGGCACTTATCACCAAGGACCTTGTCAAGATTTACTCATAGGGTCAAATTTCAAATCAGACCCAAACTCCTAGTCAAAATATTACAATAGGTAAACCTAAGGGATTTAATAAGAATAAGAACATGTTCAAAAAAGGAGTAATTGAAGCAAGACATATACAAATGGTGCAGGATCTACCAGTTATAAATGTGAAATTAGCTCCACCTAATCCACCAAACACTTTGCAAAGAGTCTTTCCATGAAGGGTATTCAATAAAAACTTCAAAGTCTTCAACAAACTAGGAGAGCCTATTGAGGCAGTGTTCAAAAATATCATAATAGATAATTTGATTGTATGGCCTATACCAAGGCCATTTCCTGAAGATCAACCCAAACTTGATTGGTATTAGGTAAATGAATTTTGAAACTTCTATCATGTTGTTGGCCATGGTGCTTATCTTTGTGTTCAATTGAAGAACCTTATTAAGTATTTAATTGAGAGTAGTGAATTTGAGATCAAACTTATTCATATGACATTAATCAAGATATGGGAATTTATAAAGATCCATTTCCTTGACATAATCAACAAACACCAAGGAATAATCAAAACCAAGAATGTAATCAGTGATAGAATCAGAATCAAGGTCATAATCATAATAATAATGCTCATAATTAGGATCATAATACCCATGCTAACAACATAGTTTAAAAAAACATGCCTTATGATTACAATAATACTATGTGATGCATTTATGTAAACCACTTTACACTATTACTATTAAAACCTATGAACTGTCTTGTACTCCTCATAGTACTGGACCTATTGTTATAGGTTCAATTTCCTCTTCCTCAATTAATGTTTCATTAAGTTCATGAAATTCTATTATGCCTATTTTTGCTTGGTTTACCATTTCTAGACCTCATCCTTCCTCTAAATATAATGACTCTTCATTGACTCAAAATTGCTCAAATGTAACTAGAAGCCCATGAGTCACTCTCCAAGGCTCTTTGCCTTCATATTCTAATTATAATGGCTGCTTTAAACTATTGAAATTGTAACCAATGAGATAGTGGGGTGAATCAACGTACAAAATTTTGTTTTAAATACATACTTCATTCATTAATCTTTCAAACCAATAGAAAAAAACATGGGGATAAAAACCACTAAAAAACCACTTGAACTATTATTATATAAGTAATGGATCAACATTTATTGAGATACCAACCCCATAAGGAGTAACAACCCCTCACTAGTCAAGCAACAACTCAACCAGTCCTTTATCAAGATCCAACTTGTAAGGAGGATCCGACCCCTTAAGTGACTTAGCACTAATATATCCATTTCAAGGACACTCATGCAAGATCCAACCTACAAGGCAGCTCCCATTCCCTCTTGACTAAGTACCAACTAATCCAAAACAACTTGATCACCTCAAGACACCTTATTGCTTAACCAATAGATGGTGACCTCTTCTTCAGATCTCTATCTTCTCTATCTAGATTTAACTCATTATGCACACATATAAAACAACTCTGATGTATCTTTAGAGTGTCTCAAAATGAAATCAACTCATTCATCTCTTTTCAACCTTCTTTTTCTTTCAAACAACCTTCTAGGCTTACTCACTTAATATGCTTCTTACTATGCTCATTACGTCAACTGACCTTGACAATCAAACTCAAAACTCCTAGAATATGATCATGTATTATAATTTAATTTACTTTTAAGGTCTAAAATACCTCATTATACTCTTCAAGTTTCTCTTTTACTCTTTTATTTTCTCAACTCCTTAACTAACTCAAATAGGCCTATTATGCCTTATATTTATACCAATCACTTTCTCTTACCTATTTTGGTTAGTATAAAACCTCTCCATATTTGGATAAACTTTTTAATAAGTAAATACACATGTTTCACAAGTGAAACACTCACTGTATAGGTTGTAAAAACTCATTTAGACCTTAATCTCTTCTTAGGCCTACTTAGAGACCTAATGCATTAGATCTTCTCAACCACACGTTACACTTAGACCATCTTGGAACATCTTGAGCCTCTAAAAATACATTGAATTCATTACATATACCTTAAATATTCTCCTTATAAACACCATATAGGTACATAACACCATTTATCTTGTTTTCCTCTTCTAAACATGCTATTAGTTCTACTCTCCATTAACCCTTCTTAATGTCAGAAAGTCTATTTCACATAACTAAAGAATACAACCAAATTTTACATATAAACACATAAAAAACTAAAATTAATATATATTTAATGACCTCAATTTCATCATCATGTAATTTGGTCTTCACCACATAGGCCAAAAGGCCTCAAGAATACTCCTACAAAAGGCTTACTTAGAATTGCCAACATACAATCAAGAACATTTGACACTCTGTTCTTGAAAAAGAATGAAATATAACTATTAATGAATTATCATGAACCTTATAGACCTATATAACATCTTCATATACAATAGTTTCTTCAACTCTATCTAAAACACTTCAAACTCATCTTTGTAAGATGACTACATAGAACTACTAATAATCCTATCAACATAGTAATGATGAATGATGTTTTTAACACTTATAAGGGCACTTAAATGAATTATTATTAACATTAATAGTCACTATATGAAATTTATATCATTATAAAATATATTAATCAATGTTTTTAGTGTGAATAATTAGTCTTAAAGAGTAATTTCTTAGGCTTCTCTTTCACAGTGCTTACACAACCAGATAAGCCATTTTAGCTTTCATATATCACTTCCTTAAAGTGACTTTCCACCTTATATCAATATTTATATATTATATAAATATCAAAAAATAATTTCAATTGAATTGGATACATCAAATTTTGTCATAGGGTCTCAAACTCTTCACTTCATCTTGCATACTTGGAACTGTCAATCTATCTTAAGAACCAATTATGGTGAATGTTGGGTGAAAGTTTTGTCACTAGATAAATAATGGGAAAAATAGGTTGTTTCAACCATAGCATAAGGAGATTGATCAGCCAAATTTGCAGGTTTACCACATCAAAAGGGGACAAATCTCTCCTCTCATCAAGGGGAGGTTCCCTATAACTATGATGTGCTATATATACTATATATATAAGCTAAAAATAACACTCAGGAGTAGGACAACACCATCCATCTCTCTTTTTTTAGGGATGATGTTCACAAATCAAGGAGAAATCTTGGTGAAATGACATAAGGCACTTCTCTTCTTTCAGAAGTGGTCTGCAGCAAATAGCATGAATTCTTTCTTTTAGTGATAAGTAAATGTAATAGGGTGCAATAACATAGTAGGATGAAGTGTAGCACAAAGTCTCCACCTCAACTACCAAAGAGTGAAATATACAAAGGACAATGGGGGCACAAATTCATCCCAAGATCCTTTACATAGAAACAAAAAAATAAATATGCTAAAGACAATTGTGGCAGCACAAAGTCTCTCCATAGTTGGCTTTAGGACACCTTCCTGATTACTTCCACTAGTTCTGCTTGTTAAATTAAATGGACAAGAATGATTCTAGGAATAGACATAAGAAAAATTTCCTAAATAACACAAGATATTCCAACACAAATTTTGAATGGTCACTTATTTTCTCATTCAAATAAAGAAATATGATTAACAATCTGAGCTCAAAGTCTTATTAATGCCTTTCAATTTGGGCAAAGTTTTACTTCTGATAACAAAAAGATCTCCTTTTCATAAAATAAGAGATTACAATATATAGCACTCTAAGAAAGACTTGGGAACTTTATTTCATGGAATGGCCCATGCTGCATTCAATGCCTTGAATGCATTTTTAGTTTTGTTAAGGGGCCATGCTGGAATAGGGCATCGGCCTTAACTATGGCATGTCAATTCATCTCAAATGTTTCCTCCAAAGTATGGGCCACCTAGTCTTCTTCCTAATATTTGTGCAGCTATCTACTTCACCTTTTAGTGATGGAGAAAAATAGGCCATGTCCTTGAGTGCTCATGCTCTCAGATGTCCACCTGGTGGACTATTTCACCAACTAGAAATAACTCTTGCATAAATATTTTTGGTCTTTCTACATTGTTCCCTCTTTCCTTAACACATTTTATCTCTTCCTCATGATCCAAGCTCTTAGGCTATCTCTTCCCTTTCTGTTGGCTCTTTCAACTTCTTCGTTAGCTAGTCACTGAGTTTGTTTTCAGGTTCCATGCCATATTTGAAAATAAACATGCATTTCATTACCTTGAATTTGACATCTACAAGGACGTCACTAGTTACTGGTCGCTTGAACTATGTTGAACCTTGAGCCTTTGAACCATGAGAGTTCATTGGTTTAATGGTTTGAGCAATCCTATAGGCTCCTTGTTTCAATTGGATCCTTAGTTTAATTGGTTGAACCATTTTTTTGAAATTTTCTCTGGAATCTTCCATTTCCTTCCTTCGCTCAAAGCTTCCTTATGAACTTAAACTTCTTGAAATGGTTGAACTTCTTTGAACCATTTGAACCTATGAACCATTTCGATTCAAAGTTCAACGGTTTAGCAGTTCATCCTCTTTCTTTTAATTCTTTTATTCTCTAAGTCTTTTAAACTTTATTGAACCTTTGAAATTTGAGCCATTTTGGTTCAAAGTTCAACGATTCATTCTTTTTCTTTGAATACTTTGAAGTTTTGAACTCTCTAGATTCTTTTCTTTTCTGTTGAACTCATTGAACCTTTGAACTCTTTTGGTTCAAGGTTCAACGGTTTAATCTTTCTTCTTCGAAGTCTTCTTTCGTTTAAGTCTTTTGATCTTATTAAAGTCATTGAACCATTTTGCTTCAAGGTTCAATGGTTCAATGGTTCAACCTTCACTCTTTGAAACCTTATTTTCTTTAAGTCCTTTGAATTCATTGAACTTTCTAAAGTGGTTAAACTTTGAACTTGCCAAAGTGCTTAACTCTTTAAGTCTGTCAATGTCATTAAACCTTTGAACCTATTAAATCTTTGAACCTTTGGAGGTAGGGTTCAATGGTTCAATGATTCAATGTTCAATGGATCAATCTTTTTTTTGAATCCCATCAATAAGTCTTTTGATTAAACTTCAGCATTGAACCAGCCTTGAAATGCCTAAGTGTTGGGAACTTGTTTCTTTGTGAGAGATCACCTATTGAAGTTGTTGAACCTTTTGAACATGTGAGTCCCTTAGCTGAAAAATATTGAATAATTGAAGAATTGGAGTGCTCAAAACATTTTTTGAGAAGGGAAGAGAGAATTGTAGCTTGCAAGACTAAAATAGTTGATATGTTGTCCCCAAAAATAAGTGACAGATTTTGGGAACAATAACTGGCTCCAATTGGGGAACTTCTATCAATTGTAAAAATAATCGAAGGGAGTAGAATCTAGAATCTCTAGTGACTTTAAGTATGCCATTGGGCTATAGAGTCATGCTACCCAAAAAATAAAGGTGCCAAAAAGTATTGAAAATGAAAAGCACCAAACAGAACTAAAGACTATATAAATATACATATGTACAATTGATGTCACTTGATACTTCAAGGATTGAAGTGCTTTAAATGCTACCCACTGTGAGGTAGTGAAAAGGGCATGCCATCTTGATACTTCAACATGAATCTATTTTCACCATTGAGTTGGTGAATAGTAAGTGGGCCTCTCCATAGGGAATTAAATTTCCCATGCATTCCCTTTGGTTCTCTTCTCTTACCTATAACAAAACTTGATCACCAATCTAAAAATCACTGGTTTTTGCTTTTTAGTTGAATAACTTCTTCACCAAATTTTGATGCACAACAATTAAGTCCACCACCATAGTTCGTTTCTCATCTAGCTTAGTCAAGCACATGATCCTCTTATCAATGGATCTCTCATATGTCTGATCTTTGACCACTTTTATCAATTTCAATGTTGTTAATTCTAGGGTGATTAGTATCTCTACATTGAGACCATATAGAAGTTGGAAAGGTGACATACCTATTGCCCTCTTGGGCATAATTCTGTCTACCCATAAGGCATCAAACAATGCTTTATGCCAGGTTCGTTGGCTATCATCTACCAGTTTCCTAATGATGATCACCAAGTTCTTGTTGCTCGATTCTACCCAACCATTTCTTTGTGGAAAATAGTCAAAAGAGTGGGAGAGGGTAATCCCATAATAAAAATAGAAATGAGTAATCTCATGGGAAGAGAAATAGGCTACATTATCTGTCACAATCCTGGTTGGGGCCCCAAACTTAGAAATGATGTTTTCTTTGAGGAAATTTCATACTACTTTTGAAGTAACATGCTTGGCTAGAATAGCTTCCACCTATTTGGTGAAGTAATCTTTGGCTGTGAGGACATAATCATGTCCAGTGCTCGAAGACGGGTTTACAGCACCTATGAAATCAATTCCCCATTGTTGAAATGGCTCTTCTATTATTACTAGCTTGAGAAGAAGCAAAGCTAATTTGGGTCTACCAATGAACTGTTGACACAATTCAAATTTATGTACCCATTTGTATGCATCTTGAAATAGGGTAGGCCAATAATACCTAGCTCATAGAATCTTATGGGTAGTCATAGGCACAAAAAAATGTCCTCCACAAGCTAAATTGTGGGAGGATTCCAAAAGTTTGTTCTATTACACTTTGTCCATGTAGTGAAGGAATACTCCATCAAGGTTCTTATTATACACCCTGTTGTTCCATAGGATAAAGTTGGTAGCTTTCAATTTAAGAATCCTTATTTCTTTATGAGACAGGTGAGTAGGACACTCACCATAGGTAAGGAAATGAGTGATATTTGAATATCACTCATTTGCAGTTGTGACAAAGAGAACTATTGGTGTGTCTCCCACTACTATTTATTCATGTCCTATTTCTTCTAGTTTGTTGTCAACAATTAGTTGGCAGAGATCCCTTCCCCGCACCAGCTTGGTTGGTTTGATAATTAGATAAAACTCTTGGATTTTAGCAATCTAATTGCCCCTTTTGGTTCCAAACTCTTGCTGAGTTAATATGGACTTGACTATTGTATCAAGAACCATGGCAATAGTGTGTGAGTTCAGGATGTAAAAATGGAAGTGCTTTACTACCTTTACCACTGCATAAGCATGTTTCTCTAGATTTGAATATTTTAGTTCATGAGCTTTGAGAGGATAGCTCATGAAGGATATGGGAGATTCCACACTTTCTTTGTTTTGTTGAACTAGAATTGTTGAAAGTGTATGCTCGAAAGCATAACTATACATTGTGAAATCCTTGGTATAATCTGGACAAACCAAAATTGGGGCATGGGCAATAGCTATCTTGATGTCTTGAAATGCTGATTTGCCTTCTTCAGTCTAGCTGAAAGTGGCCTTTCCCTTCATCATGTCTACAATGTGGTGAGTCTTCTCTGTAAGCTCAGGAATGAACCTTTGTAAGAAATTCACCTTTCTAAATAAAGAGTGAACTATAGTCTTACTTATGGGTAGAGTAAGCTCGTAGATGGATTTGACTCTTTCAAAGTCAATTTTTATGCCTTCTCAGGATACAATGTGTCCAAAAAGTTTCCCTTTTATTACTCTAAAAACCAACTTCTTTGGATTTAGAGAAATGCTATTATGTTGACATCATTCCAGCACTTGTTATAGATGATGCATATGATCAGGGTGATGCTTAGAAAAGACAGTCAAGTCATCAAGGTATACCACAATGAACTTACCCATTTCATCTCTGAAAGCAAGGTCCATTGCTCTCTATAAAGTGGTGCTATTATTTATCAGGCCAAATGGCATTCTTCAACATGAAAAGGTGCCCCAAGATGTGGTGAAGGTAGTCTTATGCTGGTCTGCTTCATGAAATTCCACTTGATTATACCCTGAGAAGCCATCTAGCATTGATAACATCTCTAAACTAGTAACCATCTAAAGGACTTGATCCATGATGGGAAGAGGGTATTTATCCTTTAGGGAGGATTGATTCAAATTCCTAAAATCCATGCAGAGGCAAATTTTGCCATTCTATTTTCTCACAGAAACTATGTTTGAAATCCATGTGGAATGATGGATTGGGAAAATTATTCTAGCATTCACATTTTTTGTATTTAAGATATAATAGTACCTGATATATTTGGATTATACTACCAAGATTTTTGCTTGAAAGGCATCAAATCACTCTTGAGAGGAATTTCATGGAAAATTTCTTCAGGCCTGAGCAACTTCAAATCATCATAGGAGTACACCAAAACATCCATGTAATGGTGAAGCAAGGCAGTAAATTTGAGTTTCTCCTCTGAAGTGCAGCACTTCCCAATATTCACCATCTTGAGATTTTCCTTGGTACCCAAATTTATCTGATCAAACTCCTAGGAGGAGCTTGAATCCATTTGTTTCTATTTGATGAACCTATCATGCTTATCAAATAGTTTCTCAAGGGAAACCAATCCTTTGGGAATTTTATTCGCTTTTAGCTATAGGAATTCTTCACCTGTGTCTAAAATTGTTTCCTAAGTTGATTCAAATTTTTGAGGCTCACTGCCTTCAAAGTGAAGCTATTCAAAGTTATCTTTTTGTTTCAGAAAGGTGATGATTTGGTTATCACCATTGAACACTTGCCAATGATTGGCATTGTCATGCACACTTGGTCAAAAGACTAGTTTAATATTATACATGTCTCCCTTAAAATCTGGGTGAGGAACCAAAAGAGTTGTAGAAATAGCTAATGCATCATCTCGGTCATTAGATTCCCTAGGTACTATAGAAATACTGAAAGCATCAAAGCTTTCAATTTGATCCTAAACTAGATTGTGGTAATGGTGAAATCCCTAATTTTTGGTTTGGTACAAGTTCTTAAACTGGCAAACCACTAGCTCAACATCTCCTTTGGCATGAAGGAGTTTGATGCCCTGTCTTGAGTAGCCTTTAATTTGAGTAGCAGTGATTCATATTCAGTAGTATTGTTGGTGTTACTGAACTATAATTTATAAGAATAGGGGAAAATATCTCCTTGGAGAAATATCAACACAATTTTGGCTCTCAAGCCAGTAGAAGAATAACTGCCATCAAATTTGAAAATCCACACATTATCAAAAACTAACCTTTCCTTAGATTTTTCCTCATTTGGAGGGGAGGATTCCTCTGGGCTTGCACTATGCTTTATTAAGTCTTCTGTTGTTCCATCTATACTAATTTTTAGATTGTCACTTTTAGAAGTTTTATCAGCTAGGATAAGAACATCCTCTATAGTTAGGAAGTAATTAACTACACTTGAAGACTCAAATAAAATTTGAGCTTCAGGCACTGATGTTTGAGTGACAACATATTTTGCTTCCTTCTCAAGGAGCAATCTCTGCATGATGCCTTTGATTGGGATCCTTGATTCAGAAAAGTCCATGCTAAGTTCTCTTCTAACATCCTTGTAAAAATTTCATCCAAGCAGAATGCCATAAGAGGCTAGGACGTTGGCCACCAAGACTATCATCTTAATTCTTTTTCCTGAAAAGGCCACAAATGCAAATTGGGCATCCTTGATTTGTCCCAGCAGTGGCACTTATTTATTCTCCATGGAGAAACACCACCCAATGGTCTTTGTTAGTGTGAGGCTATGATATTTAGCTACTTTGGTGGGCATGATGTTGTCAGATGCACCTGAGTTGATGATAATTATTTAGCTGATGACCGTTTATCAACAGGGAGACATAAAATGGTTATATCTTCTTGGGAGCTGTAGGAGGAGTAATGACAAGGTTATTCTCAGTGGATGTGGGAGTCACCTTTGGAACATTTGGTCCTACAAGGATGGTTTTATTTTTTGCAAATTAAACTAGCTTATCTAACTACTCAAGGTTAGATTACAAGAATTTAAATTTAGACATTTAAATTTTGGTTTTTTTGACATGGTTGATTATGTCAAATGTCTAAAACAAATTAGGAACAAGGGAAGGTAGTTCATCCTTTTGGTTTTTAGGAGTGGTGGTATTGGTCTACAAATTTAAAGTAGAAGATGAAGGAAAACTTGATGTACTTACCTTTTTAATGATCACTGGGTCCTTTGATTGAAAAGGTAGAGTGGTTCCCTGCTTAGCAATTGAAATTTTTGGTTGAGCTTGTTCCTCTATTTTTTTCTTATCAGCTTGCCAAGCTAACTAGTTCTGGGACTAGGTGAATACAACATATGATCCATCAAACTCTTCACGTTTACTTCTAGGTTCATCTTGGTAATTTAGGAAACTAATGTTGGAGTCACCAACTGATTCTTCTTGGTTTTCTAAAAAGAGATTAGCATCATCTTCTGGGTTCAGCTCAGGCTAGAAGGAGAAATCAAATTCTATTTCAAGATATCCAATTAATGAATTGGTTGAAGGTGCTTCAATGGCAAGTTTCCCTTGTGGGGGAGGAAGATAATTTGGTTGCCCTTGATTCCTAGTAGTATTGCCTTGGTATGACTGATATGAAAAAGTCCTCCTTGGTATATCTCGGTATGAAGGAGGAGTAGACATTCCTTACACCATTTACTTTCTAAGAGTTAGTAACTCATTTGCCATCTTCTACACCATAGGATTAGTGGTGCCTGTAGATGGATATTCATAATATGAAGAAGATTTACCTCTATTAAGATCTCTCCTTATCTTCTCCAAAAAGATGAGATCATCTTCCACCTTAGTAGCCAAATCTTGCACTATAGTAAGGTCTATGTGGCTAACATGTCTCAGTAGAAAACTCACTTCAGGTAGTTGAGAGTTGATGAAGAAGCATCTGAGATTCATAGCTATTAGCTGAGCAATTATAAGAATCTTGTTCCTCAACTTGTCAAATTTGGCAATGAAGTCCTTCATAGGTTCATGAGGATCCTTCATCTATGTGATTTGGGCCAGTAGGGCATGCACATCTTCTGTAGGCTTGAACTTGGCTTTGAATTTGGCTTTGAGGGTGTTCCAGTCAGTCATAGTTTGGGCCTATAGATGATAAAACTAGTTTTTAGTAGTGCCTTGTAATGTTTCCACAAATATCCTGACTGCTACATCCTCATACACCATGCCTATCACACCATAGGCTATGCTGAAGGCTAAAATATGTTAATCAGGATGAACTCTCCCATCACCAAAAAACTTGAGGAAATTCTTCCTGGAACTACGAGGCAATTCATGTAGAGGTGGGGTTAGACTGAGTGGGCCAAAAGAGTTACCCCAGAGGCCTTGAACTACCATTATTTGACTAATGAAGGGAGGGATAACAAATGTCTGAGGGGTATGTATTGACAAAGCTCTGCTAACAGTAGAAATGGATGCTTTGCCTAGTAATGGAGACCTAATTTTGGTAGAAGGAAAAATCTTGGTTTGTTGGAGGTGAGATGGGGAAGGAAACAGATCAAAATTACTTTGTTGTACCAACTTAAATATAGGGTCAATAATAACTTTGGATCTCTAGCTTCACGTATATTGTGGATTTGCCAGATTGTAAAGTAAAAATGGAAAATAAATGGCACTGCTTGAATTTGAAACTTGAGGCTTCAAACTATGCATTCTTCCCTAGTGGAGTCACTAAATTTTTTTGGGTGAATATTTTATCACCAGATAACTAATGGGAAAAATAGGTTGTTTTAACCACAACATAAGGAGATTGATCAGACAAATGTGTAGGTTTACCACATCAAAAGGGGAAAAATCTCTCCTCTCATCAAGGGGAGGTTCCTTATAACTATGATGTGCTATATATACTATATATATAAGCTAAAAATAACACTCAGGGGTAGGATAACACCATCCATCTCTCTTTTTTTAAAGATGATGTTCACAAATCAAGGAGAAATTTTGGTGAAATGATAGAAGGAACTTCTCTTCTTTCAAAAGTGGTCTACAACAAATAATAGGAATTCTTTCTGGTAGTGATAATTAAATGTAACAGGGTGCAGTAACACAGTAGGATGAAGTGTAGCACAAAGTCTCCACCTCAACTTCCAAAGAGTGAAATATATGAAGGATAATGGGGGCACAAAGTCATCCCAAGATACTTTACACAGAAATAGAAAAATAAACATGCTAAAGACAATTGTGGCAGCACAAAGTCTCTCCACGGTCAACTTCAGGACACCTTCCTGATTACTTCCACTAGTTATGCTTGTTAAATTAAATGGACAAGAATGCTTCTAGGAAATAGACATAAGAAAATTTTTCTAAATAACATAAGCTATTCTAGAACAAAGTTTGAAAGGTCACTTGTTTTCTCATTTAAATAAAGAAATATGATTAACAATCTGAGCTCCAAGTCTCAGTAATGCCTTTCAATTTGGGTAGAGTTTTGCTTCTAATAACAAAAAGATCTCCTTTACGTAAAATAAGAGATTACAATATATAGTACTCCAAAAAAGACTTGGGTGCTTTGTTTCATGGAATGGCTCCTGCTTCATTCAATGCCTTGAATGCATTTTTAGTTCTATTAAGGGGCCATGCTGGAATAGGGCATCGGCCTTAACTATGGTGTGTCAATTCATCTCAAATGTCTCCTCCAAAGTATGGGCCACCTGGTCTTCTTGATATTTGTGTAGCTTTCCACTTCACCTTTTCTTGATGGAGAAAAATAGGCTACATCCTTGAGTGCTTGTGTTCTCAGATGTCCACCTGGTGGACTATTTCACCAACTAGAAATAACTCATGTGCATATATTTCTAGTCTTTCTACATCGTTTCCTCTTTCCTTAATGCATTTTATCTCTTCCTTGTGATCCAAGCTCTTAGGCTATCTCTTCCCTTTCTGCTAGCTCTTTTGGCTTCTTCCTCAGTTGGTCATTGAGTTTGTTTTCAGGTTCCATACCATATTTTAAAATAAACGGGCATTTAATTACCTTGAATTTGACATTCGTGGGGACGTCACTAGTTGTTGGTCGCCTGAACCAAATTAAACCTTAAACCTTTGAACCATGAGATTTCATTGGTTCAATGGTTCAATGGTTTAGGTGGTCCTATTGGCTCCTTAGTTTAATTAGCTCCTTGGTTTAATCAGTTGAACAATTTCTTTGAACTTGTCTCTATAATCTTCCATTTCCTTCCTTCACTCAAAGCTTCCTTGTGAACTTTAAACTTCTTGAACTGGTTGAACTTCTTTGAAACATTTGAACCTATGAACCATTTTAGTTCAAATTTCAATGATTCAATAGTTCATCATCTTTCTTTAAATCCTTTTATTCTCTAAGTCTTTTGAACTTTATTAAACCTTTGAACCTTGAACCATTTTAGTTCAAATTTCAATGGTTAATTATCTTTCTTTGAATCCTTTGAAGTTTTGAACTCTTTAGATTATTTTCTTTTCTATTGAACTCATTGAACCTTTGAACTCATTGAACCATCTTGGTTCAAGGTTCAACGGTTCTATGGTTTAACCTTCACTCTTCGAAGCCTTCTTTCTTTAAGTCCTTTGAAGTCGTTGAACTTTTTGAAGCGGTTAAACTTTAAACTTGCTAAAGCGCTTAATTATTTAAGTATGTCGATGTCATTGAACATTTGAACCCATTAAACCTTTGAACCTTTGGAGGTGGGGTTTAATGGTTTAATGGTTCAATCTTTTGATTGAACTTCGGTGTTGAACTAGCGTTGAAATGCCTAAGTTTTGGGAACTTGTTTCTTTGCGAGAGCTTGCCTATTGAAGTTGTTGAACTTGTTGAACCTATGAGTCCCTTAACTGAAAAATCTTGAATAATTGAAGAATTGGAGCACTCAAAACATTTTTTGAGAAGGGAAGAGAGATTTTTGGCCTACAAGACCAAAATAGTTGATATGTTGTCCCTAAAAATGAGTGACAAATTTTGGGAACAATAGTGAACATGACATATATCACTTGTATAATCACTTATATGAAATTATAATGAATATATATGATCATTAGACATATTTATAACATCTCCAATCATAATTTTATCAGGTCTAATGGAAAATATAAAACATATAGACCAATATCTGAACCTTACTCCTTAACTGTCACAACTTCTCTAGATAGATCATCTTATGAGTATTATTTGCAACATTTTTGATGACCTAAAAATAATATAAACAATGTGGAAATGAAGTATAGGTATTTTAAAAAAACCCCAATAAATTTTATCCATTACTAATCCACTATAACTCATCCCTAAACAAATTCTCACTCTGACTATTTTTTTCACTATCTTCACTATTAGCCTAGTTTAGTGATAGGTAAACTTGAGTGACCAAAATAGTTGACACAAAGGATATATCTTGCCTAAATAAAACCATTAAAAAAAATAATTCGTAAGATTCAACATTCATTGATTTTCATACTTGGTCTAATGCAACTTTTGTCTTATATATCAACTTCTTTAGAAACAAGTATTTTCCTATAGGTTTCACTCATTGTATTGACAAACCACTACCACCTGGAGATTATTTAGGTAATAATATAAAATTTAAAATCATCAAACTATCCTTACCAATCCATTTTGGGCACCAAAAAAAAATCTTCACCATTGGATCACTATAAGGGTTTTGAGAGAGTTTTAGACTGGTTTCCATTCTTAACATTTTTTTCATATAGTTATGTCCCTAAAACAACCTCCTAATGCTTGGAAAAAAATTAGGACATTTTTACATCTCTCCCCAAGATATTATCTTCCCATGAAATATTCACACATGCCAATAAGCAAAATAAGTTCCTTCACAGGTCCTCATATCTTCATTCTACATACATAGAAGACCTTTAAACTCAATTTATTGATTTATCCTATAAATCAAGACCTCAAACTTAGTCAACACACTTGATACATAATTTTAAAACCTAATTCATGCTCACATGAGCATTATTTCCTTATAACCTAAACCTCATACCCCATTTATTCACATTTTATCTCTTTACACTTTAGGCTCTTGAGCTACAGATCATATTAGGCCTAGTAATAGACCTTCTAGCTACTCTTAATTTTCAACCTTATTCACATATTCAAACACCTTCTCACATTCTCTACCACTAGCATTATTCATAGGTATTTTTAAAATCTTATAACCCCTAGTTAGATCTGACAGAGTCTAAGACTAGTTTATTTGCATAATAGACCTATAGGTCTTACCTCTGTAGTCATACTTTGAAACATACTTGGGTGATTCAATGCACTAAATGCATGTTCAAATATTATTAGACATCCTCTTATTCCTCTACACATTCATATACTATAGCAATCATGTTCCTTATTTCACCATACTATGTATCCCATACTCAAGCCTTCACAAGAACCTTTCACTTGAGAACAAGTACATAAACATGCACACCATGTGTCGAGCCTTGACATAAACTTTCATTAAACTTTAGGTTACCTTCAAATTCTCTCTCTCTTACCTCATGAAACAATAAAAATCATATCAATGAGCCACCTTATTATGAAATAATACTTAACCTTAGGATTATTTTGACATTAATGACCATACACAAACACATGACATCAATGACAACTTGCAACAATATACCCCTTTGTCATTGATGGCAAACATACTTAAAGTTGAATATCCTTTAAACAAAAAACTTCTCCATAAATATAATCTCTCTCCCCCTTTGAAATTAATGATAAAGTATCTCTACAACTACCAAAAGGTCATCTACACATAGTCCACTAATCCTTGGACCTGATCATTTCACAAAACAAGTAATCTCCCCCTTTGTCCATACATATTTCTCAAGAGACTTGAGTTAGATCTTCCTAATTTCAAGTTACAATTAGATCATCTCATTTGAAACCACAAACCAAATCTTTATAACATATTTTAGAATAATATTATACCTTGAATGAAGACAAATTCACTTCAAGCATCACAATCCATCATGGCTCAAACCACTACAAAGTACCTTCTCGGTTAACATATAGTCATACTAGGTCTGTGAAAACACTCTGTCTTTATTAGACATCTAATAAGCATTATTTCTATCAATACACACAAAATAAGTTGCCAAATGATTAATCCCATGCTACATGACTCTAAGGTCATAATAATCCTCTTAGGCCACTGATCTCTACATGATACTCTTCAAAATGACTCAAAGAATCAACTTCAACAAAGATTTTCAAGGCCCTATTAAGAATCTTCAGGACTTTGTCATGTTTATATCACTATTAACTTATTCATGGAACTTACATATTTTCAACATGATAAATTTTCCCTTTATGACCTTATGAGGTCACCTTGATATCTAATAAACATTACATTCAATGACACAAACTCAAAGGAACACTACATCTATATTCTTTCAACTTTACAAGATTCATGTGATGATATAGGATAATGATCACTTCCAAAGATTTATGAAAATTATCAAGGCAAAAAAAAAAATCATATCACTTTTATAACACCAAAATACCTTAGATTATATGATCAAATAATCTCTACCTTTAATAGCTTTGGTCTTGTAAACCAATCTTTTACTCTCACATCACTTGTTTTGTATTTGCTACTTAAACAACACCTTGAGCTTGCACATGCATTTCAAGCATGATATCTTATAAATAAAGCATTGTACTCATTCTATATAGTGTTCACTAAGATTCATAGACCATGAATGAGTTTATTTTCTTATTTAAAACATACCTATAGTTTGTAGTCACAATTCATCTTGAAGCCCACATTCCTCTATAAGTCACAACTTGAGCTTGTTCTTCATATTTAGGATCAATATAAACAAATAAAATGTATTTAAAGATGTTATATGACCTTAATAACATCTCCAAATTCTTAGAACAATCACCTTGAGTGACCAAGAACTCTATAAATCTTTGCAAAATATCCATGTCTACCATTTTCAACTAATAATCAATTTTGACCTAAAATAAATGTACCTATAAAGACTTTCACGAGACCTACCACCCAGAATATGATCATCATGGAGTCTACTACAACTTTCTTTTTTATAGCATCTTGATTTGACTAATATCCTACCTTTTACAAGTACTTCTTTGATCTCAAGTATAATACACACACAATCAATTTGAACTCTAACAGTTAGATTTTTTAACTACAACAACTATTTCTTGAGGCTTAGATTTGATGGCCTCTATCACATTACTACACACAGAACCAAATTTGTAAACTAATAAATTGATCTAGGAAATGTTTCATGCCACAAAACTTCTAGAGGATATTCTTTGGACATTAGATAACATCTTCATAAAAACTTTGACTAGACTTTGACTTTCCATTACACATAATAAATGCACCAACATACTAGAATAATCATACCTTCAAGACAAGATGGAATGGTCTAGTGTCTTCTAGGCTAAAATGATGCATTATACTCTCTCCAAATGGTCAAATGAAATACTATAAACTTAAAAATACATATATAGAACTCTCATAACATCCTCTATTACCTCAATGACTTGAAACACTCTTTGCAACTTCTCATGCCTCCTTAACTTCAATATTGACCATGAAGCCTTAACACTATCCAACAAATCCCACAAATCTTCCTTGTGGCTTATCATCTATTATTAATCTTACCTGAACCCATTCATCTCTTCATCTAATTTGATCTTCAAAGTTCTTAGGTTTGATTTTTTATTTGGATTCAATATAAACCTTCTTCTTCTTAGTCAATCTTTAAAGTACCATCATGCAGCCCTCTATGTAAACCTCATTCATGGCCTTCACAAGATTATCCACCTTGTGCTTCTAGGATCACCTTCAAGTTATCAAGCCTTCTTAAAATAACCTAACATGATACCAATTATTATAAGTGAAACCAATAAGAGGGGGGTGTGAATTAGTGTATAATTTTTTCTTTCAAATACATACTTCATTCTTTAATCTTTCAAACTGATAGAGTGATCAAATAATGCATAAAGAAATAATCACATAGATAAGAAAAAAGATATCAACACATGAACATAGGAGATATGTGGAAAACCATCATGGGGGATAAAACCTAATGAAACACCACATGTACTACTATCCTATACATAATGGATAAACATTTAGTGAGGCACCAACCCTAGAAGGAACACCAACCTCTCACTCATCAAGCACCAACTTAACCAATCCTTTATCAAGATATAAATTAAAAAGATGATCCAACCTAATAAGTGACTTCAAAGAAACTTATACAATCTCTAACTTACAAGGTAGCTCCCACTCCCTCTTGACTAAGCACCAACTCAAGCAAGACAACTTTATCACCTCAATACATCTTGTTGTTCAAATAATAGATGGTGACATCATCTTCATCTCTCTATATTCTCTATCTAGATTTAAATCTTTGTCATACACATGGAACACACCTATATTATATCTTAATAGTCTCTCAATATGAAATTAACTCATTCAGCTCTTCTCAACCATCTTTCTCTTTCAAATAACATTCTAAGCTTACTCGCTTAATATGCCTCTTACTAGGCTCATTATGTCAATTAACCTTGAAAATAACACTCAAACCTAATATTATATATTCATGTCTTATCCTTTAATTCATTATTAATGTATCCAAGATCTCCTTATACTCCTCAAGGTGTTCATTTACTCACTTATTTTCTCAACTCCTTAACTAACTCAAATAGGCCTATTATGCATTGTATTTATACCAATCACTTAATCTTATATATATTGGTAAGAAAATAACCTATACATAATTTGATCACATTTTTAATAGGTCAATAAATTATTTTAACAAGTTTAACACTCACTACATAGGTCGATCAAACTCATTTAGACCTTAATCTCTTCTTAGGCCTACTTAGAGACCTAATGCATTAGGTCTTCTCAACCACATGTTACACTTGGACCATATTGAAACATATTTAGCCTAAAAAAACACATGAAATAAATTAAATACACCTTAAATATACTCATGATAAACTCTATATAGTTTCATAACACCATTTAGCTTGTGACTCCTTGAACCACACCATTAGATGTACTCTCCATTAGCCCTTCTCACTACCAAAAAGTCTGTATCACATAACTAAAGCATATGACCAAATTTTACATATAAAAACATGATAAAATAACATTAATATTAATTTAATGACATAAATTTCATCATAATTTAATTTATTCTTCACCACACATGCCAGAAGGCTTCAAGAATACTCCTACAAAAGGCTTACTTAGAACTACCAAATACTACCAACATACAATCAAGAACATTTGAATCCCAAATATTTATAGGTATAAAATCTGAATCTCAATTAAGTTTCATGAACCTAATATACATCTATAAAAACTTCATATATAATAGTTTATTCAACTCTATCCAAAACACTTCAAACTCATCTTTGCAAGATGACTACATAGAACTGCCAATAATCCTATCAAGACAGTCGTGATGAATGATGTTTGTAAAAATTTTAATGTAAATTAAATGAATTATTATTCAAATTAATAGTCACTATATGACATATATATCATTATATAATAGATATATCATTGGTTTTGGTGTCAACCATTGGCCTTATCGGCCAATTTCTTAGGCTTCTCTTTCACAGTGCTTACACAACTAGATACACCATTTTGGATTTCATATATAAAATAATTAAATTTATTTTAAACATTATATAAAGTATTTATATATGATATAAATCTGAAAAAACAATGTGAAGTGCATTGGATACATCATAAAAATTCATAGAGTTTCAAACTATTCACTTCATCTTGCATACCTTTCAAACTATTCACTTCATCTTGCATTCCTGGAACTATCAATCTATCTTAAGAACCAATCATGGTGAACATGACTTAGATAACCTATATAATCACTTATAATGAATTTATATGATTATTATACATATTTATAACATATCTAGTCATAAAATTATAGTTTTCTAAGGAAAATAAATAACATATAGACCATTATCTAAACCTTACTCCACTATCATAACTTTTCTAGATATATCATTTTATGAATAGTATTTTAAATTTTTTTAAATAACTCAAAATAATATAATAAATTTGTACATGAGGTATAGGTATTTTAAAAAAAACTAAATCAATTGGATCTATTACTAATCCACTATAACTCATCTCTAAACACAATCTCAAATCTGACTAGTTTTTCTCACTGTCTTCACTATTAGCCCAATTTAGCAATAGATCAACTTGAGTGAGAAAAATAGTTGAAAAAAAGGATATAAATTTCCAAAATAAAACCATGGATAATAAAAATAAATATTAATCTTCAACCTTCATTAATTTTCATATTTGGTCTAATGTAACTTTTGTCTTCTATATCAACTTCTTCAGAAATAAGCATTTTCTTATAGGTTTTACTCACTGTATTGACAAATCAATGCTACCTAGAGATGCATGAGGGAGTCCCATACAAGGTCCAATCATAAAAATAAAATTATCAATCCATTTTGGGTACTCAAAAAAAATTACCATTGGGTCACTATAAGGTTTTTGAGAGGGTTTTAGATGGGTTTCACTCTTAACATTTGTTAATACAACTCTATCCCTAAAACCACATCCTAATGCTTAGATAAATTAATTAGTACCTTTCCCATTTATACCTAATATCTCAACTTCCAATGCAATATTCACATGTGCCAAAAATTAAAATAAGTTTTTCTTGAGTCCTCATCTCTTCATTCTACATACATATGAGACCTTCAACTCAAGACCTTAGACTTGGTCAAAAAAATAATACATAATTTAAAACCTTAATTAATTCTCACATGAGCATTATTTCCTTATAGCCTAAACCTAATACCCCATTTATTCACATTCTATCTCTTTATACTTTAGGCTCTTGAGCTACAGATCATATTAGGCCTAGTATTACACCCTCTAGATATTATTACTACATTTTCAAATTTATTCACATGTTTAAAGACATTATCACATGATATACCACTACTTTTAATCCTTAATAGGTCTTTCTAACATCTTAGGACCCTTAGTTAGATCAAATAGAGTCTAAGACTAGTTTATTTACATATTATACCTGTAGATCTTATCGAGATATAATCACACTTTGAAATAAATCTGGGTGATTCAATGCCTCAAATGCATCTTCAAATGTTCTTAGATATCCTCTTATACCTTTGTGTATTCATGTCATAGAGCCATCATGATCCTTCTTGCACCAGACTATGTATCCCATACCCAAACCTTCTCAAGAACCTTGCACTCAAGAACAAGTACATAAACATTCATACCATGTGTTGAGCCTTAACATAAAATTTCAAGAAACTTCAAGTTGTATTCAAATTCTCTCTCTTACCTCATGAAACAATCAACCTCATATTAATGAGCCACCTTCTTGTGAGAAAATACTTTACCTTAGGCTTCTTTTGACATCAATGACCATACACAAACACATGCCATTAATGATAACTTGTAAAATCCACCTCTAGTTTTCACAATCAAAATTATATGCTCCATTTTCTCTCTTCTTCTACCACTAAACCCAATGCTAACATTGTGCCAACCAAGGCCAAACTGTCTCATCCTACTATTGAGAAGCCTTATAGTCCATCAAACCAACTAAGTAAAACTCCTACACTAATTTATATTTTTAATATTTTATGTACATTTAAAGTCCATAAAACATTTTTGAATAACATTTTAAAACAATCTACTATTCCCTAAGATATTACTCTTGAACAGTTCCAAACACTAGTAGGATATTTGTCTTCATTTTGATAGCTTACCTTTGATCAAAAAGACATGTCCACCATAGGTCCAAGACATAATAACCCCTTGTATATTGAGGTAGTCATTGAAAAATATAAGATAAAATGAGTTATTAAATACAATGGTTCACTTCTAATCATAATGTCCCTTAAATTGGTACAAAGATTGGGATACACTATGAAAGACATTTAGCTAGAGATGATCACCATAAAGGCTTATGACAATGTTAAGAGTGAATCTTTTGATACTATTTATTTGCCAATCATTGTTGGGTCTATGCCCCATCACAAATTAATACATATTATGGACATTGTGTTGATTTATTACATACTTCTTGGTCATCTTTGAATCCATGAAGTATAAGCCATTCCATCCATCTTGCATTAACACCTTAAGTTTCTCATTAATGGGATTGAGGTCATCATTCTTGCAGATCTATAGCCTTATCGGTATTATAAACATATAAAGGATGAATTTTATAATTATAACTATTGTCTTGGTTCTAAATTAATTACAAATTAAAATAAGAAAATAGTTTTTCAACTCCCAAAATTTAATTATATCAACCCTAGTGACCTTGCTTCTACTTTGGTTGATCCATTTCCTATAACTCTCGCATAATAAGTTGTTATAGAAGACATGGCCATTTCCACATATAATATTAAGGATTCCTTTCATGATTCTAAGTTTTCAAAGTCTCACAAAACATTTATTAAACCCAAACCTTCCAAAATCCCTAACAGACCCAATATGATCTAATAACATAAGAAAGAAACAAAGAAACCACCAATGGTATTTGTACCTACTACTGCACCAAAATAAGATCAAGAGGCTTTCACTGAAGGAGACTGGTTATAATCTAAAGTCATTGTTGATTGTTTTCAGAATCAAAATATCCTATCCCTAATCAAATCATGGATAATTTTGATTATATAAGAAAATTCTTTGGCACACGAGTGCAATGACTCCTTGAACCTTTATCAACTAGTATACCTAATTTAAATCATGGTCTTAGATTTATACTACCTACGGGTGATCTTATGCCTTTTGATAGTGATTATTTTGAATATACTAGTAATGAGACTCTTGGTAGTGACATAACATCCCATTATAGCCTTTTTAATGAGCTTGATAACACACTAATTTTATTCAAATGCCATTTTGACCATAACACCCATTGTTCCTTATGCCTTTGACATCCCAAACTAATTAATTAGGTCATATGCCTTGATAAATTTTATAATGAAGAATCAATTACAAAATATATGGGCCTAAGAGATGGATTTCCCATTGGCAATCGTAAACAAGGCTTTTATTTTTCTTTAGATCCTTCACATATTTTATAGAGTAGGAAAACTTTCTTGGTCATGAAGAAAATAAAACATCAAGATCTTTAGGTGAACCAATTCATGGAAAAAGCAAATAAAAACACAAGCCCTTGAGTGAAAAATTATTTTAGGTACTCTTGGATGGGAAAGTTTGCTCATCACCAAAGTATGTGTAAGGTCCATCAAGTCCTAGCTCTATAGCCAATATTAACATCATGTCAGAAGAACAAAAAATCTTTGAGATTCTCACTCTTAACTTTCCTAAGATTTTTTTTAGTTGGACATTACTCAAATTAGTGGATTTAGATTTATCACATTATATAGAGATTTGGAAGGAACAACAAGAAACTATAGTATAAGAAGTTGATCATGATCACACATTGCCTACTATTATTGAAGATTGTTCTACACTCCTTGTGGAAAACACTATTGAAGTGAACCCTAGAACATTTTATGATCCCAAAATTATTTACCTTGGAGCTTCCCTTACTAAATTAGAATGAGATCACACTATATCCATTTTGATGGATTTCATTTATATTTTTTCATGGGCATATTTTGATATACTAGGCTTAGACCCTCACTTGGTTTTGCATCACCTTGTTGTTCATCCAAATGTCAAACCAGTTAAATAAAAATTGAGGAAGATGCATACACACATTTCTCTATTGGTAAAATAAGAATTATAAGAAGTATTGGTAACATGCTTCATTAGACCACTGGATTATTTTGAATGGATTTAAAACATAGTTCTAGTAAAAAAAAACCACATGGTATATGCATTTATACTTATTTTAGAGATATCAATAAAGCATGCCCCAAAGATGATTTTCCTCTACCCAACATCAACATGATTGTTGATTATACTACTGGGTATGAGATGTTATCCCTCATGGATGGATTTTTTTGGATATAATCAAATTAAGATATCCCAAGAAGATCAACACAGGAATGCATTCACCACTCCGTGTGGAAAATTATGTTATCAAGTCATTCAATTTGGATTAAAGAACACTATAACCACTTATTAGTGTGTTATGAATTTCATCTTCCATGGCATGATTCAAATTTTTTTGATGACTATGTTGATGACATCCTAGTAAATTTAAGAACACGTGCTAGCAATTTTGATGTTCTACGAAGAATCTTTGAGAGACTTCACGAGTATGAAGGTCATTTGAATCCTAAGAAGTGTCTCTTTGACATCACTTGGGTAAAATTGGTAGGGTTTATTATATCACAAAGAAGGATTGAAGTTGACCATGCTAAGGTTAATGCCATTGTTGAAATTCCTCCACCTTCAAATCTTAAATATCTCTAAAGTCTACAAGGAAAGATATAGTCTATCTTTAGGTTCATTTCTCAATTCATAGATAAGTGCCAACCATTTGGACATATCTTGAAGAAAGGGATTAGGTTTAAATGAGATAAATATTGTCAATTATCATTTGTGAAGCTCATAGCATATTTGGCCAACCTACCAATTTTTGAGACTAGTAACACCTAGACAACCACTGATTCTTTATATATCAACAACTAAACATGCACTTGGGGCACTTTGGCCCAATATGATGATCAAGGTAAATAACATGCCTTTATTATTTAAGCCACACACTAGTGGCTTATGAACACAATTATATGCATATTAAGAAGGCATGTTTAGCTATGATGTTTACATCCCAAAATCTATGATAATATATGATGAACAACAAAACCATTGTTATTTCCATAGTGGATCCTCTCAAATTTTTATTATCTAAATCATCTCTCATAGGATGCATGGCTAAATAGGTCATAATCTTAAGTGAGTTTGATGTTGATTATTAGAATCAAAAAGCTATAAAAGTGGCGGGTTATTGTTGATCAACTTATAAAATCCCCTATTACAAACACTCAACCACTCAGATTCGACTTTCGAGATGATTATATTATGAAAATCAAACAAGTGAAATATGAACCCAAATAATGGAAACTATATTTTGATTGTTCCTTCACTTCTAGAGGATCTAAACCTGGCATTTTTTTATTACACTATAAAGGGATTTGATTCCCAAAATATTTCAATCAATTTTTATTGTAATAACAATATGTCTAAGTATGAAGCACTTGTGGCAGGAATTCATCTTATAGAATAGTGGGATATCCAATAATTAATGGTATATATATATATATATATATATATATATATATATATATATATATATATATATTTCTAATTTAATATCAATCAGACCATTGGTAAGTATCAATCTAGAGATGAAAATATTTTACATTACAAGAAGATTGTGGATAATCTCAAAGCTCATTTTAAATATCTACAATTTTGAACAAATACCAAGGGCCAACAATAGATCTACCAATGTAATGAAAATAATTAGGACCATGATAAAAATTTATATTAGTACTCAAAGAGTATTACTTTTTCATTGAAAACCTTCTATAACCTGAACATGTCTTGCTAGATTCAAAAAGGGTATGCACTATTGCTGGTCCTAATCCCTCACCTAAACTACATTGCTATCAATATTTTTATAATTATTTCCATGACCATATTTTTCCACCTAACCTTTCCAATAATCATCATAAACTTTTAATTCACCACATAACTATACCCTCCATTGAAACATGCTTTATCGTAAAGGCTATAATGAAATGCTACTTTTTTGTTTATCTTCGAGAGAATCCAAGATATCGCTTAAGGAGATTCATGAAGGAATGTGTGGGGACAACACTAATAGTGTATTCTTAGAGAAATATCTCCTTAGAAAAAGTTACTATTGGCCCAAAATGGAGATAGATGCTTTCAATTATGTAAGGAAGTGTGTTTCTTGTCAACAACATGGAAATTTGATACACCCAACTTCATTACCACTAAAGTTGATCACTATACCATGGCCATTTTATATATGGGGCCTTGATATCATTAAGAAAATAAACCCAACATCTTCAAATGGCCATAAAAATATTTTAACTACTATAGAGTATTTCACTAAGTATATTGAGGCCATTCATCTCACTTATGTCATCAATAGGTAGATTGCCAAGTTTATACATTACCATATTATCTGTCGATATGGCATCCCAACACACATTATATTTGATAATGACATATTATTTTTAAACTAATAAGTTAAATTTCTTTGTGAAAAAATCAAAATTGATCACAATAAATCCACACCATACAACCCACAAGGCAACTGACAAGCTAAGACATCAAATAAAACCATTGTAGCCATATTAAAAAATATTGTTAGTGATGTTGTCCATAATTGTCACTTATAAATTTTGCCTACCCTCTAGGCTTATTGAACTAGTCATTAAACCCACAAATGATCTAATATGTACTCCATTATTTATGGTATAAAATTTATTATCCTAATTGAGATTGAGTTACCTTAATTATGAGTATATTTGGAGAATATTGAAGATGAAGAAGATTATAGAGTCTCAAGGTTGAAATAACTAAAACTTCTTAATGGTAAGAATTTGGTTGCCTTAGAAAACTTACAAGCCTATCATAACAGATTATGGAGAAGCTACAACAAGAACATTCTCCCTCGGGAGTTTGAGATTGGTGATTTGGTCTTGAAAGAGAACCTAAAGAACACAAATGCTAAATGTAAAAATAAGGGTAAGTTCCAAACCAATTAGCTTGGCCCATATGTGATCACTGTAAATTATGGATCAAGGTCATATTAGCTAGCTACTCTAGTCATTGAATAAATTACAGAGCCCATGAACATTTTTCATCTCAAGTGATTCTACACTTGACAACATTGAACCATTGTCTACAAAACCCATTACATGGGGAAAACTTGTGTTGAAGTCATTTTATCCTACAATTATTTCCTAGACCATCCCATTTTGGACCATATTCATTTTGACATAATGTGGAACATTCTCTTGAGAACCACATTCTTTTATGACTCTATACAGTTGAATCTTTGGACTATTGACACTCTAGATCATTTATATTCTAGTTAGACTCATTTTATCCTACTCTGGACTATCCTCTTTTAGAACCTATTTATTTTGGACCATTCTATTTAGAACCACATTTTTTTCATATCCTCGGCCATTGTAACTTGGACATATTTTATCCCTTGACCAATTATGATCCTCATTATGACTTATAGGTATTATGAACACATTCAATGCCAGTTCTATAAATAAGTTTAGCCTTGATAGTATTTTACAACTTCTTACAAAAAAGTGAACACAAATACATCAGCTCATAGTTTTTGCCTACTGAAAGGTTTTGCAAAATTATCTCATGTTGCATACTAATCTATTATTATTTTGTTATTGTTTGGTAGTCATTGTTGCCTTAGCAGGATCTCTCTCTCACCAATTTGTGATCATGGGCCATTATAGTTGGATTGAGATATTATTGTACCTTATATTCTTAGATGTGTATCTCATTGATTAGTTGGTTCCTTGTTTCATTGTTTATTTTCATGATCCCCATTGTACCCAACTTATCTATTATCTAAAATCTTACTTTTGGTTGTGCATCTCTTCAACTAGGTAGTTCCTTGGACATTTTTTCAATATTTCATTTATGTTGATTATCCTAAAAACATAAAAACACTAGAAAATGATTAAAAAAAAGAATAAAAACATTGTCTTACATTTTTATTTATTCTACATGTCCCACCTCTTTCCATTTTACAAGCATTGATTTGAATGCTCTCACCATTTTGCGTGTTCATTTTCATTATTTCATCTATAACATTAATAATGTTTTCTTATCATCACTTTTTTTTTATCCCATATCCTAGGAGAAATACATTTGTCCTAAAGTTCATGTTGGACCTCACATCTATGGAAATATGTAGGCAACATCCACTTGTCTCGTACATTTTGATTCAGCTCAACCATCCCCCTCCTTTTCTTCTTCTTCCCCCATTTTTTCTTGTGTTATTTCCCTATCACTTAGGGGAAAATTTGTGTCCTTGTTCTTATTATGTTATTATACAAAATAGATCCTCTAATACATGTTCCTAAACAATTATTTTCAAACAACACTAACATTGTGACTAAATCTTCTCTATGTGTGTTTATTTGATTTTTATTGGTGTTTTATTGTGATTTATTAACTCTTATTTTATTCTTTTATCTTCCTTTGTTTTCTTCTTGTTTCTTCTTGGTCTTTTATTTTACCATTTGGTCTAGTTGTTTCTTTTATTTTTTTCCAAGTACATCTTGGTAGTATACATGGAACTTGATTATTCATATAATGCTTTCATGTTGTCTATTATGTTATTTCTACTTTGATTTTATACATTATTGTTACTAATTAAATTCTAATTATTCATATCTTGATTTTGATCTCAATTCATTTATGTTTTCTTTTTGTTTGTTTTCTAAAAATGTAAATAGTTGTAACTCTGGTTTTGGTAGCTCTTATCATTATCCTACATTATAAATATTCACATTTGAATAAGCTCAAAAAAATTTAAATCAAATATCATTATAAGTTCCTCATACTTATGATGCATAATTTCATTTTGCTATAGTAAGAACTATGTGATTTGGATCCAAGTCTTAAAATCAATGCAGCTCCAATGATTAGCTTTCAAGTGCATCAATGAATCTAGGTACCAATGACTTATCTCACACCTGAGTCTATATAAGATGTGCATATCTTGGTATACATTATGAGTCTAATCAAATTGTGATCAATTTTTCTTCTATTTATTCATTCCTAATTCCATTTTATCCCACTTCTAGGTGAACTACATTGGCTTGAAGTCCATTTGGACTATGTAGGCAATGTTTGGATACATGATGTATCTCAGGTCAGATCGAACACTTTTATTATTATATTCATCACTTTGTGCATCCTTGTATGTCTAGTATTTTATGGTGTTTTTAGTCATTCAACCATCACCTCTACATTTAAACCCACTCATATTTTAATCTATGCAATAGGTTATATCATTGATATATGATTACCAATTTGCCCTGCTAGGGAACAACATTTGAACTACTCACAAATCTAAATCAACCCTACTGGGGCACAACTATTTATCAATTATCAAAATTCACCCTACTGGGGAAAAATTGTTTTATCAACCGATCAAATCTGCTCTACTAGGGCACACAATTATTTCCTCTGTTTAGGAAAACATTCTCCTATTTATTCTAATCCCAAAATCTATAGACTTTTGCCCTTGTTTTAGAAATATTTTAGTGTGAAACTTATCTCAAGATCAATTAGTTCTTAGGCACGTAGCTTGTACCCCTATCTTTAGGTGTGTCCTTATATTTTTGGATTGTATCCTTCCCACTTCCCCCCATATTTGGGGCCCAGTTTGTTCTAATTATATTTTGATCATTGAGAATCAATTCATATAAGAATTAGATCATATATATTTAATATATCCCATGGGTTAATTTCACTTTTTTTTCTCTTTTTGAGAGTCCATCACTCTCTTTCATCCTAGTATGCCATTTCAAGTGGGCATCATGGGTCATTTCATTCTAACTTCTTGATAACTATTTTATTTAAAAAGTCATTACTCTATCTTAATTTATCACTATGCTTTCTAAAATATGGGAAAATGTAGACATCCATTTCCTAACACCATTATGTTTAAATTGTCAATCTTATTCAAAATTTGTGAAAATGCATAATTTGAGCCAAAATCACTTTAAAATGTTAAATGGTTTGATATTGTTTTATAGAATTATTGATTTAGGCTAATGTATCTCTAAATGAGGCAATTTATTTTATGTTATCATTAACTTTTCTTAAATCATTTCAATTCAAAATGAGAAAAATGCATTTTGGTGTTCTAAATCATGGAATTCTTCTAATTTGGAAACATATGGCATATACATGTGTTATTTTGTGTCAAAAACACCCTAAATGGAATATTGGTCCATACATACCTAACATCTTCTTCTATTCCACTCTAGTCAAATTACAACCTAGTAATATGACACTCTGACCAATTTGATTAATGGTGTGCAACCAATTTCCAAAGAATTGCATAAAATTTGATTAATCTCACTTAGGAAAATTGATCAAAATCAAAATCTTAAGTCTAAAATTCATGGAAGTTATTCAATATCTTTTAGTTAGAATTTGATTTCTAATATTTGCATCATCAAATGACATCATTTGTGGGGTGGCAACCATAAGCCATAAATGAAACAAATATCAAGTTTAAGGCCTCCTATGCCTCTTGTTTCCAAATATTTATGAGGGAATTTATGGATTAATTATACAATATTGGAATAATTCATGGCCACATATATTAATCTAAAGATAAATAGTCATGGTTGATCCTGATCAAATTCAAAAAAATATAAATAAGAGGGCCAAGACCACCATTTTTAAGCTTAATTTGTGTAAACTTATTATGAAAAATTATCTCCATAAGACATTTTTGTGTGGTTTTTATTATGCTTAATTTTCAATAGGATATCTTCATTGATATGCATAACATTGATTAAATATCATGAGCTTAGTTTCATTGATGTACTTGAGATGATGGAGGAGCCTTGCCTTGCATGATTGATGAATAATTGAGTACCAAATCAAGGGGAAATCATGTTTTGATATTCCTTTGGGTGATGGGATTCTCTTGGGAAGGTATTGTGTATGAGCTTTCTTTCAATAGCTCTTAATTGTCACTTGCCAAACCCTATCGAAAGAGTTGGCTTAACTAGTTATGTTCTTATGCATTTCATTGAGTTTTTATTGACTAATGATTCATATAACTATCTTTAGATCCAATATATATAATTTATATTGAACCCAAATGGTAATATGTAATTTTTAGACTACCTTTTCCTAATATCAAGAAAGAACTTAAATATTTATTTGAGAAAAATAAAATTTGTCCATAAATTTATTTATAGATTTACTAAAATAGTAAAACCCTTAAATTCAATGTTGAACCATGATGAAAAAGTGGAATGGAATATGGAATTAAAAAAAGTGTTTCTATGATATAGAAAATGCAATCATACAAGCCTCCATCCTCATTAGTCTAGACTATATGCAAGATTTATATATCTGTCCCTTTATTTCAGAGCACACCATTGTTGCTTACCTCATCCAAAGGTTATAAAGAGAAGAAAACCCCATGGATTTTATGAGAAATAATATTAATGATGTTGATCTCATATATTATACCCTATAAAAACATGCCTATGCCCTATTTAAGGTAGTGAAGAAATTCATGCATTAAATCCTCTAGAATAGAGTACACACCATTATCTAATACTTGGATATAAAAAAAGATGTTGGGGAAAAATGAACTAGGTAAGAGGTTGATGGATGTTGAAATTACAATAATACAACTTGGAAATCAAGATGGATAAATTTGTTAGAGGACAAGGAATTGCTTAGCTAATAATGGAGATAGACCCAAAGGTTATGATACATTGAGTGGACCAATAGAGTGTACTACAATAAAATTGGTTTGCCCTAATCATGCAATTTTTACTCTATGTAAATGCACCCCTAGGACTCAACCACTCATAGAGAATATCCCTCTAGTTGAATTCCACACAATATATGTTGAATAAGGGAGTTCTATTTAAAATAAACCATGAAGGAATTTACCTCTAGTGTGTGTCACTTGAAAAGTCCAAATAGATAATGGCAAGTATACATGAAATATTGGGATCTAGCCATCTCATAAAAAATTCCATGGCCTAAAAAGTTCTTCAAATAGGTTACTATTAGACCAAACTATTCAAATATGTTCAAACCTATGTCCACTTATGCCATTAATGTCAAACCTTTGCTAAGAGAGAAACACATGTAGTGATGCCACTGTAACCTATAGTGGAGTCTACAATATTTTCATAATGGGGATTGAATATCAAGGGGTCATTAACCCCAATTCATAAACTAGTCATAAGTTCATTCTTATGAGCACAAACTATAGCACCAGGTGGTTTAAGGTAGTTGCAGCCAAAATAAGCATCACTCCAAAGTAATCAAATTAATTGAGAATAACATAACCACCCATTTTAAGGCCCTTATTTATTTATTTATTTATTTATTA
The DNA here is from genome assembly GCA_037957365.1 of Torreya grandis. Lineage (NCBI taxonomy): Eukaryota > Viridiplantae > Streptophyta > Pinopsida > Cupressales > Taxaceae > Torreya > Torreya grandis. The sequence continues at coordinate 63,916 of JARHVA010005552.1, forward strand.
TATGATAATGCTCCTACCTTTAAATCCACATAATTTATATAATGGGCCTATGGTAATTGGATCATGTTGAATTTCTCATATAATCACTATCCACAAGGGAAAGGATCAAAAGAGTCCACTAATAAGAACTTGACCAATGCCATTAAGAAATTAGCTAGATAAAATCCCCAAAAATGGCACTCATTGATAAATTTCACCCTATGATAAAATCAAACTAGGTATAAACAAGCCCTAAAAAGCTCTCCTTTCCTTATAATTTATGTATTAGAGCTCATCATTCTAGTCATGCTGAGGTTGTCAACTTATAAATTCATGAAATAATTCATGAAACTTGATGACAAGGTGAACTCCAGACTCCTCAACCTAATTTAGTTATAATAATATCAAGATGAAACTCTATTGAGTTTTGACAAACACCAAGATATCATCAAAAGGTTGTTTGATAAAAGGCCAAGGATCAAGACCTTTAAAATCTTTAATCTAGTCCTAATGTGGGACAAGGTTCACAAAAAGAAAGGCCAACATTTGAAATACAATACCCTCTAGATTGGACAATACCAAAGAGACAAAATCCTAACCTATAACACCTTTTATCTCAAAGATCTTGAGAGAAATGAGATACCACTTTCATTAAATGGATAGTTCTTGAAGCATTATTTATCTACTATCCCTTCCAATGTAGTTTTTGAGTAACCTAGGCATAGGTGGTAATGTATATATTAGATAAAAAAATATATTGTGTTTTATTTCATGGTTTATTTGTTTTTGTTGTGTGTTTTTATTTTATTTTGTGTTTTTCCCCTCCATCTCTCTCTTTTTCTATGATGTTCCTCTAGCACCCGACCCTTCTTAATAACTGCTCCTAGTGATGGTTGAATCATAAAAGGATTGTTGAGAAGTAGGAAGACCCAAGTTGAAACCTTTGATCTGAGCAACTTTTATATGGTAATTAAAACTTTTAATGCTCTAGATCTGAGATACCAATGAACCTAAGAGAAACATGTGGATTTTATAATAGATTACACCCTGATAGAGCCACCAATGTACACTTAAAATAATGTCTCAAGAAAATACTAGATTATTCTAGCTAATCAAATATTAGTTGGCTATTGAAAACTTCCTCATCATCCATTCACCTTTGGATTTGTCCTAAACCCTTAATGGATAAGACTAATAAATGATAATATTGTCTTGGGATTCTTGGAAAAGAATAAGGAAAGCATACATGATCTAAATTCAGAGTCTACCTAAAAAGGGCTATACAAGCAATCTTCACTATAATCTTTTTGGCTTATCTAGAAGTAGAGCAAGGCCATGAAAGGGACTAGAGGCATCTCTATCAGGGATATGGATTCTCATATAACACCCTAGATGAAGCTTGATAACTTGTCGAACATCAATTACTTACATAAATTTTATGAGAATAGAAAATTAATATAATTTATTATACACACTATTGGTCATTTATTAGGTGGAAGCTCAATATGCCACTTATTATTGTGAGACTATAGTTCCTCATCTATTCTATGGTGATTAAGGATCCCTCTTATGATATCTATGTTGATTAAGTAAAAAAGAATAAATTGGTTGGGTTATAAGTGCTTGTCATTACTTTCCCTATAGAATTTTCCATTTGTTGTGGCCAACAAGCCCCTCATTTTCTCAAAATAAGGATCCCTATAAAAATGTCATGAACCAAAGATTTAGGGTCTTTTGTTTTATTATTATTGATAACATCTGCTTAGATCCTTAGAATATACATTTCCCTAATTTCCCTAAATAGTAACATGCCTCTTTTATTTTTTTATGTCTAGGGTACATTTAATCTTTTGGAAATCATGAAACTAACCTTGTAGGTCCTCTTTTTATAGAAAATTTCAGAGTCTCATTCCCTTCTGATCCAAGATCATCACCTACCACATTATACATATTGGTCAAATTTCATGTTTTCTATTATTTATTAGGTTTCTTAGATCATTTCAGGTTTGTAAGAGTCATTTATTATTGCTTGATCAAATTTAAAGTAGAGGAGTATTGGCATTTTCTTGCCAAAACTTTGGTTTAAATTTTCAAATGCTCTTGTATAGTCTAGGAGATATCAACCTCATTTCAATATGTCTCAATGTTATAAGTTATGTGGTTAGGTAATAATAAATGATTAAGAGTTTTTTAGTACCCACATGACTTATATGATGAATCATTTTGATCAATACGATAGTGGTTAGGTAGTTTGCAACGTAAAAGGGAAGTTAGGAGTTGGTTATGATAGTTTTTGGAGTCCCTTTGATATAGGTTGGTGTTTAAAAGAGTCATTCAAGGTAGAAGAATCAAGGATTGGATTCAAAATGGAAATATGTTATATCTTCAAGTAAATGAATAAAGGTTCTTAGATTGGTAAGACAAAGGGCACAAACCCTATTTTCGTACATCTTTAATAAAATGCCTATGTAAACCAATGATATGGAAAGTATAATGAATAAAAGTTTTTAAATATTTTTTGAAGATATATTTACATATTTTCTATCTTTGAAGACTATTTAAACAAATTTTTTATTGGTCTATATGACCCTTTATGTGAGGTCAGTTTGCAGATTGTTTAGAGAACATTCTGTATGTTAAGATTGAGTACACAATGTTTATGAATCAATATCCTAAGTTACATTGGTTTGGTCACATTTAATTATTGGTAAGAAAAAAGAAAATGATATCAAATCTAGTATGAGTTATAAAGTCACATTATTAACATATTTCATGTAACATTCATTATGGAACCTGTAGTGTCAAACATCTATTCTTACAATCAAAGAAATTTCTTGTTGGAAGAATAGAAAAAAGTGTTATGAATGGTATATGTTGATATATTAATTTTTGGAAAAAATTTGAAGATGTTAACGAAACCTCAATTTGTTTTGAAATACCCTTTGGAATGATTTAGTATAAACAATCCCTTCCCAGGTTCTACATAGTCTACACAAAATTTGTAAGAATTGAGTGTTAATAGTCTAAAAGTGAAATCTCATGATTGGGAAAGTTATAATGGAGGTAGATAGAAATTTTAGAATAATAATAGTACCTTGAAATATGTTATATAACTCATAGTCTTGAAATAAACCCTCAGGCCACTCAAGCATTATACAACCCTACATAAGGGTTTCACAACAAAAAATCAATTTGTGAGACAATCCATTAGTGGAAAACCATGTAATTTGGTGTAAATATAGATATGAGGATTTTTTTAAATATTTTTAAGGTTTATAAGTTTTTTCATACTATATGTATGCTTTTGTTAAGCCTAAGTCTAAATACGGTATGGTATGACCTAATAGGCCTACTCAAAGAGCAAAAGGGACATTAAAAAGTATTAAAAAGGAGGATATAAGCCATGAAACTTTGTATATAGCTATAATTACATATAGGTTATATTAATATAGTCTTTTTTGGTCAATTGAAGACCATAAACTACATAAAACCAAATTAAAAGGCTACTAACAAGACCTAGTCAGTGTGAGGAAAAGGTGATTGGTGTGAACTGTGTATTGAAGAGTTACAATAATTTAATATGTGGTTTTATAGGACTATAATGGAAATGTAAAAGAGAATAATCACTTTTTATGAGAAATATTAATTTTTAACCTTACTTGAAGGACTAATTTACTTTGGTATAAGTATATACAAGTTTTGATTAGACAAGTAAGAGTTTCTAGATATAAGAGTGAGTAAAAGCTTACCATTGGGATGATGTTAAGAAGGTAAACAATACAAGTATAAAACAAGGTCTATGCAGGTAGATCTGAATATTTTTTGAAACCAAAAGGTTAAGAGATAGATTAAAGCAAACTAGAGTTAGATCTAGGAGAAAATAGCAAAGGTAATTTGGTAAGTGTTGGTGAATGGTTTATTATTTTCATTAGTGGATTACATATTATATGATGACATGTGTAGCATGTGGTATCAAAGCCTAAAATTTTATTGGAAAATTATGTTACATGATTTTGAATATGCTAGTTTATGAATACATAGTGTTGAGTACATGTTTAATGTTGTGTTGAGAAAATGCAATTGTGAGATGTTATTGGAAATGGCTAATGAAGGTTACAGGTAAGATTGACAAGGATTTAGGAATGATAGAGAGGTAGAGATAGTTAAAATAAATAAAGTGAGAGGTGGAAAATTCCTTATCCAAGATGGATTAGTGAGAAGAGCCAATGAGAGCTCAAGAGAGAGAGAGAGAGAGGCTAAAAAGTGAGCTTGAATGGAGTCTTAGTGAAAGGACAAGATAAGAGAAGTCCCAAGTGCAGACAAGTGGAGATTAAATCAGAGAGAGAGAGAGAGAGAGAGAGAGAGAGAGAGAGAGAGAGAGAGAGAGAGAGAGAGAGAGAGAGAGAGAGAGAATGGTAAAGAGGATAAGATGGAAGGCTTGTCAAGAAGAGAAGAGATAGTAAAGATGATGAAGGGATTGAAGATTAAATAATGCCACAAGAAGAGGATGGAAAAAAAGAAAATATGGTTAGAGAGAGATAAAGAGATAACATTGATGAAGGAGGTGTTGAAAAGTATAGATAAAATATTTGAAAAGTTGAGACTAAGATTAATTATATGCATAAAAATGAAGGTGAGATGTTTTATAAAGTAGTTGATTGAGAAGAAGAGGTGACAAAATATGAAGCATTTAGGAAGGTAGCCTAGAAGGAGAAGTGAAGGGGAAAACAAGCCTCACATGATTATGACTAATGATTTTTTGACATGTGTACATACAAGTGACAAGTTTCATGAAGGATTGAATCATGTGATGCATGCTAAAATGGATGAACAAGATGATTGGGTAGTGGAGTATGGTGACACAAGTTTTTGTTATCCTAAAGAAGGTGATCTATTAGATGAAGAAGAAGTGGATGAATGTTTAGCAACACCATGCCTCATGACAAGCAAGAAAGAGGAACATTTTAGTCAAGGAGGGATTGAGGAAAGTAAAGAATCATTAGGTATTCATTCCCATGTTGTGTTTGATGAATATGTTGATATGAATATTGAATAATATGAGTTATATGTTAGTACCTTGAAACTAATGAACTTGTTAGTATAATGAAAATAAGGTACAATAGTACCAAATGAGGTGTTTGACACATGTGAATGTGCAGTAGTAGAGAAGGAAGGAGAAACACATGATGAAGTGTTTGTAAAATATATGTTGTAATAGGTAGAGATAATTTTTTTATCACCAATGGGAGATCAAGGAGATGTAGATGAGTACATAATATAAGAATAAGAGATATGGTAACATATCATGGAAGAGACATGTGATTTGAGTCTCATAGGAGACCAAGAGAGAAAGTAAAGATGATGAAGGGATTGAAGATTAAATAATGCCACAAGAAGAGGATGGAAGAAAAGAAAATATGGTTAGAGAGAGATAAAGAGATAACATTGATGAAGGAGTTGTTGAAAATTCTAGATAAAATATTTGAAAAGTTGAGACTAAGATTCATTATATGCATAAAAAGGAAGGTGAGATGGCCTATAAAGTAGTTGATTGAGAAGAAGAGGAGACAAAATATGAAGCAGTTAGCAAGGTAGCCTAGAAGGAGAAGTGAAGGGGAAAACACGCCTCACATGATTATGACTAATGATTTTTTGACATGTGTACATACAAGTGACAAGTTTCATGAAGGATTGAATCATGTGATGCATGCTAAAATGGATGAACAAGATGATTGGGTAGTGGAGTATGGTGACACAAGTTTTTGTTATCCTAAAGAAGGTGATCTATTATATGAAGAAGAAGAAGTATATGAATGTTTATCAACACCATGCCTCATGACAAGCAAGAGAGAGGAACATTTTAGTCAAGGAGGGATTGAGGAAAGTAAAGAATCATTAGGTATTCATTCCCATGTTGTGTTTGATGAATATGTTGATATGAATATTGAATAATATGAGTTATATGTTAGTACCTTGAAACTAATGAACTTGTTAGTATAATGAAAATAAGGTACAATAGTACCAAATGAGGTGTTTGACAAATGTGAAGGTGCAGTAGTAGAGAAGGAAGGAGAAACACATGATGAAGTGTTTGTAAACTATATGTTGTAATAGGTAGAGATAATTTTTTTATCACCAATGGGAGATCAAGGAGATGTATATGAGTACATAATATAAGAATAAGAGATATGGTAACATATCATGGAAGAGACATGTGATTTGAGTCTCATAGGAGACCAAGAGAGAAAGTAAAGATGATGAAGGGATTGAAGATTAAATAATGCCACAAGAAGAGGATGGAAGAAAATAAAATATGGTTAGAGAGAGATAAAGAGATAACATTGATGAAGGAGTTGTTGAAAATTCTAGATAAAATATTTGAAAAGTTGAGACTAAGATTCATTATATGCATAAAAAGGAAGGTGAGATGGCCTATAAAGTAGTTGATTGAGAAGAAGAGGAGACAAAATATGAAGCAGTTAGCAAGGTAGCCTAGAATGAGAAGTGAAGGGGAAAACACGCCTCACATGATTATGACTAATGATTTTTTGACATGTGTACATACAAGTGACAAGTTTCATGAAGGATTGAATCATGTGATGCATGCTAAAATGGATGAACAAGATGATTGGGTAGTGGAGTATGGTGACACAAGTTTTTGTTATCCTAAAGAAGGTGATCTATTATATGAAGAAGAAGAAGTATATGAATGTTTATCAACACCATGCCTCATGACAAGCAAGAGAGAGGAACATTTTAGTCAAGGAGGGATTGAGGAAAGTAAAGAATCATTAGGTATTCATTCCCATGTTGTGTTTGATGAATATGTTGATATGAATATTGAATAATATGAGTTATATGTTAGTACCTTGAAACTAATGAACTTGTTAGTATAATGAAAATAAGGTACAATAGTACCAAATGAGGTGTTTGACAAATGTGAAGGTGCAGTAGTAGAGAAGGAAGGAGAAACACATGATGAAGTGTTTGTAAACTATATGTTGTAATAGGTAGAGATAATTTTTTTATCACCAATGGGAGATCAAGGAGATGTATATGAGTACATAATATAAGAATAAGAGATATGGTAACATATCATGGAAGAGACATGTGATTTGAGTCTCATAGGAGACCAAGAGAGCATCATACCAACTGAGTTGGCATTGGAGACAATTTTGAGGCAAGAAGAAGGAGAGTTGGCAACTAGAGAGCAAGAAAATTAAGAATAAAAAGGTTAAATATAAGGGATAAAATAAGAGAAGGTTTTATTTGACATGTTTTCTTCATGTGCAAGTGTATGGAGGAAAGAGAATGAACATCAATTACCTGTGATTTCTTAGAAGATGAAAAGCAAGAGGAAGAAAAAGAGAAATAAAAACAAAGGAGGATCCATCATTATTAGGCATCCAAAAGGTCTATATGTTTCATATGGCCTTGGGATCTAGGTGGAATAAAGACACTTCAAATAACATCAAAGTCAAATAATTTATAACTTTCATGGGAAATTTTTTCTTGCTCCTTGGTAGTATGATGCAAGAGCATCACCTACCACATTATACATATTAGTCAAATTTAATGTTTTAGAGTCTTTATTAGGTTTTTTACATGATTTTTTGAACTATAGGAGTCATTTATTTTTTCTAGAACTTGATCAAATTTAAATTAGAAGAGTATTGGCATTTTTTCCACCAAAACATTGGTTTGAATTTTCAAATGCTCTTGTATAGTCTAGGAGATCTCAAATTCATTTAAAGAGGTCTCAATGTTATAATTTTGTGTGGTTAGGTACTAATAAAATATTAATAGTGTTTTATTACCCACATGACTCACATGATGAGTCATTTTTATGAATAAGATAGTGGTTGGGTAGTTTGGAACTTACAAGGGCAGTTAGGAATTGGTTATAATAGTTTTTAGAGTCTTTTTGATATAGGTTGGTGTTTAAAATAGTCATTAAAGGTAGATGATTCAAGATTTTGGAAATGGTTTATATTCAAAAAGTAAATATGGTAGAACCATGAGTAAATGAAGAAAGGTTCCTGGATTGGTAAGACAAAGGGCATAAACCCTATTTTTGTACATCTTCAATAAAAACGCATGTGTAAACTAATGATATGGAAAGTATAATGAATAAAAGTTTTTGAAGATTTTATGAAGATATATTTGAAATTTTTTATATCTTTTAATACTTTTAAAACATTTTGGTTGGTGGTCTATTTGACCCTTTGTGTGAGGTCAGTTTGCACACCCTATTAGAGAACATTTTATATGTTAAGACTGAGTACATGATATTTATGAATCAATATGTTGAGTGAAATTGGTTAGGTAACGTTTAAATATTGGTAATTACAATTAAAATTATATAAAATATAGTATGAACTATCTATTCATGTTTTTAACATAATTCATGTAACATCCATTATGGAATGGGTAGTGTTTAATGTCTATTCATATAATCAAAGCAATTTCTTGTTGGAAGTGTAGAAAAAAAGTGTTATGAATGGTATATGTTGATAGATTAAGTTGTGTAAGTATTTTTTAGACATTAACCAAACCTTATTTTGTTTTAAAATACCCTTTGGAATAAATATTATAAATAATCCATTCTCAAGTTAGTGTAACCATATTTCTAATTACATAGTCTACACAGAACATGTAGGAATCAAGTGTTAATAGCATCAAAGCGAAATATAAAGATTGGGGTATTTTTAATGGTGGTAAGAATAAATTATATAATAATCAAAGTGCATTAAAATCTGTTATATAACTCATAATCTTGAAATAAACCCTCTTAGACCAGTCAGACAACATATAACCTTGCATTAGGGTTTCACAACAAAAATTAAATTTATGAGAGAACACATAGGTGAAAAACCATGAAATATTGTGGAAATATTTTTATGAAGGTACTTTATAGTATTTTTTAGGTTTATAAGTTTCCTTATGCTTATGTGTATGGTTTTGTTAAGCCTGAGTCTAAACAGGGTATGGTGAGACCTAATAGGCCTAGTTAGAGAAAAAAAAGTCTTTAAAAGGTAGTCAGAAGGATGAGATAAGTCATGAAACTTTTTATATAGATATAAGGTCATAGAGGGTATCTTAATATGGTATTTATTGGTCAATTGATGACCATACACATCCATACACTTCATAAAACCAAAGAAAAATGATACTAACAAAACCCAGTTAGAGAGAGGAAAAGGTGATTAGTGTGAAGTGTGTATTGAAGAGTTGTAAGAATGTAATATGTTATTTCATAGGATTATAATGGATATGTAAAATATAATAATAAATTTGTATGATCAAGAGTAATTATGAACATTACTTTAAGCACTAATTTGCTTTAGAATAAGTATGTACAAGTTTTGATTAGACAAGTAAGAGTTGTTAGATATAAGAGTGGATAAAAGGTTACAATTGGGATGATGTTTAAAAGGTGAAAAATAAAATTGGAGACTAGGGTGTATGAAGGAATAACTCAAGAGTTTTTGAAACCAAAAGGTTAAGAGCTATAAGCAAATTAGAGTCAAAGCAAGGAGATAACAGTAGAGGTAAGTTGGTATTAGGTGAATGGTTTCTTGTTTTCATTAGTTGATAACATATTATATGATGACCTATGCATCACTTACTAGGGTAATAAACCCATCATGGCTTTCATAAAATCAAAATTTTGGTGACAAATAAGTAAGTGTTCAACGTATTATGTCCTTTTCATTGCTTAGTATCTGTTTGTGAATTTCACAGAGCTTGGGAGAGCCAAAATAAATGAAAATGGTGCTTAATAAATTAGTGTTAAGAGTGGTCAGTACCTTGGACCTATAAACTATGTTAGAGCTTGAGATATCCTAGTCAAATTAAAATGTGCCACATTGTTAAATGTCAGAGAGTCTAGTCCCCTCGACCTCTCAAATATGTTAGATCTTGAGAGAGATTAGTTGAATGAGAAGGCACCACCTCACTAAATGTTAGAATAGATAATACCCTAAACCTATTAGAAACATTAAATCCTAGGAGATCCTAGCCTAAGGAGAATGTACCATGCTACCAAATATCAAAATGGCTAGTCCCTAGAACCTTTCAAAGATGTCATATCCTAATAGAGCCTGACCAAATGAGAAGGTGCCACATTTCTAAATGTCTAAGTGACTAGTCCCCAACACTTATCAGAGATGTTAAAGCTAAAGATAGACTAATTAAATGAGAAGGTGAAACATTACCATGTGTGAGGGAAGCCAATCATCTAGACCTATTAGATATGTTAGAGAGAAGGAAAGCCCAACCAAATGAGAAAGTGCCATGTCTCCATGTGTTAGAGAAGCCAATTTTTGAGTGTGCTATGTCACTAGGTGTTAGAGCATCCAGTCCCCTAGAACCATCAAATATGTTAGAGCCTAGGAGAGCCTGGTTAAATGAGAAGGCACCACATTGATGAATGTTAGAGTGGCTATTACCCTAGACTTTTTTGAGATGTTTGAGCCTAGGAGATCCTATCTAAATGAGAAGTTTCCACATTTATTAGTAGGAAAATGAAATAATAGACACCTAAGGCCCTGAGAACCTCAAATTAAGGTATGGATGAGTCTAGATGGATAATCAGGATGTGTCATGTGTCCCTAGGTGACACATCACCCTTATTAAGATAATGACAAGAATTATGAATCCATGCCTAGGTGCTAACTATTAGTATGAGGACCAATGAGCAATTTCCATGTGTAGGAAGGTATGAGTTAACTAAGAAGTATCTAAGAGATGTGATCACATGCCTACTACCTATTTGGAATTAACATAATGGGAAGTTTGGCCCGATTAGATAGTTTTAAAACATCCTATATCCATTACTATATCTAGCTAGTGGTGGAGTATCATGGGATCTAAATTTAACTTTGGATTTAGAAGTAAAGAGAGCAAATCCAACCACCAACTCAAATTTGAATTAAAAACAAGTGAGCTACCAAACACCACTTATACATGGGGTTATATGCATGTGTTTATAAAATCATAAGGATAATTAATGGTTACCATGGCTATCTTTGAAAAATCTATAACTCCTTGCTTTCTAATTTCCATAGAGTACCTCTGTACTCCATGACTTTTACACTCAAAAATCCCCTATTGCCCATCTATCTTGCTATAATTGTTACATCATACTCAAACCAAAGCATAGAATATGAGTACTAAGATAAAACATTCCTAACTATCTTGACCAAATTCAAGCACTATAATGAATTATTTAAAGTGATCAAATAAGTCCCCAAGGATTCAGGCTTAGATAATGAACATGAAGAGTTTGAGATGCCTTTCGATCCTAAAATAAGTGCAAAATTCATAAATCCAAAGCCAAATATAGAGGCATTTCCATGAATCAAATTATTAAGTGACATCCTTCACAATGCCTTTTGTGTATAAGAAAAATTCCATGACTAGGTATGCTTATCCAACTATCAACACTAGATTGTCGACATATTTAGGAATGTTTTCAATGCATACTACTCCCTCTTGGACTACACCTCTTCCTATGATGAAGTGGTCATAATAGTTTGGATGAGGACCTACTACATATATGATATCCTCCATAATTTTCCTAAGAACCTAGATTCTAAATGGGTTAATAAGGAGGATATCAATGCTTACATAGTCCACACTTTTTGTGAGGAAGTTTGAGTAGGCATGATCTTACCAAACTAACTACTTGGGGTCTATGACTACTTGCACATCAACAAGCTATGATTGACCCTCCTACATATGATACTTACACACTCAAAAGTCTTGGACATGGTAAGATTGATAAAATTCATGTTGGTCAATAACATCATAAATGCTCAACTTGGGGTTTATTTTGACATAATGCGATACATGTTAGATGTAGTTTTTAGGATCCTTTTTAAAAATACTTTATCCTTTATTTTGTGGGTTATTAGGGGGTTAGTGGTCCATGTGGTCTTTTATAAATTGTTTGGCAACCAATTTCACAATCACATACAAAACAAATGCAAGTATTTCTACCTAGTGGTCTACCAAGCCATCAATAAGGCCTCTATGCCATAAATCTCAAAGGTAATTAGGGATTCCATCACTACAATTGGGGATTACTAAATTTATAAGGAAGACACTATGATATAGATTTCAGGTTTCCTCAAGGATCCACTCTACTTATCATATTTCATTTAGGACCATCTAGTAGAGTAGGAGATTGCCTATCAACTAGTGGAGGGCATCTTCAGGTTCTACATCTAACATTAGTAGAAGGTGTGCCCATCACTTATGATCACAATCAAGCACCCTATCTACAAGGAATTCCCTCTAATTTAGAATATGGAGACTATGCAGGACTTTTTCACCCTTGAAAAATGTTAGATATAATAATGTTACCCCAAGGGGATAATTAGAGCTAACATGGCATAGTACTCAATCTACCTCAATATTAAATATAGTCTTTAATATGTCTATGATGATGAGCTCTATTTGAATATCATTGATAACTAAGAGATGATATCCTAAATCATTGAAAATAAGAATGTAAGAAGGCTCAAATGGGCCCATATGTGCCTCCTCCAATTCCTTTTTGGTCTATAGAGGACCTAACTCAGACATCTCTTGCCATCTCCCTGAGAATATTATAAGGAATTTTTCCACCTTCTCCTCCTCATGCCCTAAGTCTAGTTTTACTTCCTTTAGTAGATCCTGTTACTTGTGCCTCAACTCTTCATCCACTTCTTCTATTAACTCATCATACTTCACCTCTACCTCTACCTCCTATGGTATCTCTAGTAGCCTAGCTATTTTAGATCCAATCCCAAGCTACTCAGCCCTAAGTAGCCTAGGTACAACTAGCTCAACCACAAACACCTCAGACCTAAGTGCACAAACCCTAAGGTTTGATGTAGATGAAAGCCTTAGAGTGATCCTAAAGTGAGGCTACTAATAAGTACCCATCCAAATTCCCCCTCTCACACCTAAAACTTCTCCCATTTCCCTTACACCACTCACTCTTGATGCTTTCCTACTCCCAATCTTGGCACCCACCAATTCCACTCCACCCATAAAATTCCCCCAAGTGGTTCTTCCTCTTTTATCTCTCTCACCCACTCCATAATTCACCCATGTACCTTTGGGATTGATATTCTTGAGAATCCTTTCCTCTTAATTCTCTTCTTGTCCTTCTATATCACAAATTAGATCCCTCTCAGTGACTTCAATGGCTTTATTAATAGGTGTGACTATGAATTTCAAGACCATATCAAATATATCAGGGACCCTCTCAATGCCCACTCTATTCATCTTAACACTTACCTCATTATATCCGAGTCATCCACCATCAAACCCCATGATTCATATCATCCTAGTCAAAACATTTAATGTAACATCTCAAGCTAACCCAGGTAAGAGGCTAAAGAAGAATTACAAGACAAATCACACTATGGACCTAGCTCAAATGCCTTCTTATTAGATGAAACCTTATTTGTAAGATTTGAAAGTTACTTTAGACCCATTTAAATGATCTTCACACCTATATTCCCAACCCTCTCTCTCCATCACCCAAGTTCCATGGGACTTACCTTTAATAACCCTTCTCTTCCCTACTCTTTAACAACTCGTTCTTGGGGGAGATTTTTCCTTAAGTGAGCTTAACCCAAGAATAGTGGTGGGCAAAAATGTTCCCTTGGGCCTCCCCTTTCTTTCTCCTTCCTTTTGCTCCCATGTCCCCTTCATCTCCATTACTTTCCTCATTCATTCTTTTCACTTCCTCCATCTCCCTTCCAGTTCATCTTCCACCATTCATTTCCATTTCAACCACCCCTCCTACACCTCCCATAACCTAGGGAATCGTCCCAATGTCATAGGAAATAAAGATTACTACCCAAGCTAACCTAGGCATGTAATGGAGTTTTGATCAATCCTTTAGAATCATGAAGAGGACATGAATGTAGATGTTTTTCCAAGAGGTAAAATTAGTGGTTTGGTAGACCCATCAATATATATTCTTCCTCACCAAGGTGAGGAATTCCATTGAGGAGGAAAGGATGGTTGATAACCCACTATTTAATCTCCAGTCTAGCCATGATATGTCTGAGAAGTTCCTCAAAGAAATGTAGAGCCAGGTTCAAATGTTAGAATCCCAAGTGAAGAGTGCATTTCACATCAGACTGATCGAGCAAGTTAAGGACACCCTCTTACTAATTTTATTATTTCTTGGGAAAGTAATTGAGACTATAGTTTAGACCAATGTACTTGTGTAGTGGGCCTAATATTATATGGAGAGGATTGTAGAGATCAAGGGGAAATGTCATAAGTTTCAATTGGTGGTCAACAAAGGAATTTTCTTGGAGATAAAACTTATGCCTAAATTAGACTTAGGGTTATACCAAACATACATAAATAACATGAGAGTTGTAATGGAGGAGTGGTTAGTTGTGTTTTACATTATAATGGGACCCTTGGAAGAGGGAAAGAATAAGATACTAACCTAATCCAAAGAGGTCAATATCTCTATGTTATTCACTTGAATGGAACCTTGCTTAACCAAGGTGAATTCAAAGTCCACTTGGGTTAATTTGACCAAGTCATAAGGGAAAAGTTTTCTATATCAGACTAGGAAGGGGCCCAAGTAGTGATGGATATATCAACATAGTCTACAGTGAGCATCAACTAAGCCTCCACATTCCAAGCATCAATGGAATTACCCTTACAAGTCTACTATATATTGACAACTCAAGATGAATTAATATTTAGGGAGCCCCTAATAAATCTTGACAATATGAATAAGGAGTTTGACCTTGTGGTTATTGTGTTGGAAGATAGGGATGTGATATAAAATTAATTAGGAGTTGGACCTTCTCATCCATTTCCTTATGTCAATTAAGTGGTCCCCCACAAATTTGGTATGGGTTTGTAGGGATTGTCTTATTTTAAATTTTTAATCATGATTGCAATTATAATGAGTAGTCATCATGGCCTAGGATGACATCCTCATTCTATTTAGAGGTGATACCTAACCTTATCTATATAATGAATAGCCATATTGCATTATAAGTTATACCATAAATTGCTCAAAAGTGTTGTTAGATTATATCCAAGACTTCACCTACTTTTCCTTCATCACTCTAGACTATAAAATCAGCCTAGATTGATTATTTGTAATAGCATTTACTCATTTTAACGAATACAATCTCTATTTTCTATAATAGGGTTTGTTTCATGTTTCTATTCTCTTTCATATTCATGTTTTAATGATTATTAATTATAGTTTAATTGGATTAATCATTTTTTGTTTTATGTGTGCCATGGTTATGATGTTTTTAGTTATTATAATCACTATGTGAGTTCTTTCCGTTCCCCTTTTTTAAATATAATAATTTGTGTGTTAATATACAAATTATCATATGGATTTTATGTGTATTATATTATAAACCCATACTACTCATAGTTTGTGAGAGCTCATATTGAAGGCATTCTCATGGTTCCCTCAGACTCTTCCCACTATATTTTATTGGAAGGAGAAATTTTATGAAACTTGGTATATACTATTATAACTATGGCAGAGTCACTTGGTTAAATGATCAATGAATTGAGTTCATTTTAGACTTGAAGGCTTCCATTTTATGCTTTATCCTTCCCTCTCTTTTTTTCCCTTGAAATTTACCTACCCTTTACAATTATGTTTAGAAATAATAAGCATAATAATCAAATTATCATAACAATCTTTGACTTGTGTGTAAGTCTTTAGATTGAAATTTTAGTGGGGATAGTGCATCTCTTAGAGAATATTCATGCAAACTACATTTATGAAGTTAAATACCCATAATCATGCTCTGGTCTAATCCTAGATTAGTCATAAAATAAAGGATGAAAGATCATAGGTGTCCCCACCTTCCCATTTTAGGTCATGCCCAATCTCATGGGTATTTCATGAAAAGGAGTAGATTGAAGTGAAAAATAGGAAATTTCATTATCCATGGTGTTTGGGGAGAATATTATCCTAATTTTAGACTATGTAATATATTTGAATGCATGCATGGCATTAGAGGAAACATATGGATTGATACTAGTATTGATGGCTCTTTTTGGTGGCATGAAGCTACCTAACAAGAGTGGGATATTTTTTCCCATTACATTACTATATTTTATTGATGGCATGCTAGAGATTATGCATAGTTTACATGGGGACCATTATATTTTCTCACTTGTAAATATAATTGCATGCATCCATGTACAAGGTAGGAACTATCATAAGGCTATACATACTGCTTTAGGTGTGGGTGTGGTAACATATTATGATTGAGAGGCTAGTTGGACAAATGAGATAGAGAGTATATGGAAAACCATTTTATTACAGATGACATATTGTTATAAGTGCACATAGATCTCACTTGGGAGATGCAACATTTTAAAATAAGGCACTTGATGAGTTACAACCTATGGATATTATGTGGAGGATGATCCATAATGGTTACATGATGAATGATATATGGAACTTATGCTAACACATTATATTTTATTGGTAGGCATGAGTACATTATAGATCACTACAAGAAAGATAGGGGTTTGTTATAATTTTGTATATGATAGGATGTATTAGCAGGGATGCATGTTTTTGCATGGGTAATATGAAATAGACCATAATGTGGACTAGGTATATACCTGAGAGTGGCATAGAATAAATGGGTATAGTTTTAAGATATAAACTATCATTCAATGAGAGATATAGGATATGTGTGGGTTATAAAGGCCTACAATGCATTGTGGGAACATATGTGGCCATTAATATTTAGATTTCATCATTAAACGCTCAATACATGAAGAGAGAGGTTAAATAAGGCCTTTAGGGTATGACCATAGAGGAGTGGTCATCAGAGGGCACCTATTTAAGTAGATACCCTAGGACATCAAGAATAAATAGGTGGTGGTGATGGAGAGAGGGGTGAGGATGTTCATATTAAGGAAGTACAGGTGGATGATACTAAGGGAGATAAATCAAGAAGAGTTACACCTATGATTATGTTTGATAGTGAGGGAGATGGGGAGGATATTATGATGTAGATAACACCAAAGATTCACATATGTAGGGAGGATGAGGTGGGGACATTAGGTATGATTTTATGATTAAAATATGAAGCCTCAATTTTGAGGCTTTAGGAGAAGATAAGAATAAGAAATGTGGATATTACATCCATGCAGAGGACATAGTTGATGGTGCTAATCAGAGAGCCATAAATATTTATATATTATAGTCTGATTTTGTTTGGGTAACAATATAGGTTAGGAGTAGAGAGGAGGCCTTGATGACCCAATTTTTGGGTACATAGATGGAGGATGAGATATGGATTCCATAGAGATATTTTAGGGAGTGGGATGAATTTCAAACTATGTTATAGAGAGTGAATGAGATATTACCTACATTGGGCCACTTGAATGCCCTATAAAATTTTGTGAGGGTGATAGAGTAGGTGTATTACTACTAAAATCACTACAAGTGAGTATTTCCCATAGATTAGTAACCACCATCTTAAATAGAGTACCCAAATGCCATGATATTAGTATCAGGGACTAGGATAAAATAAATGATAGTATTAGAGTTTTATGTTGGCCAGTCATCTCATCATGTTATGGGTCCTCAATAGACTACACCATAAACTCTGAGATCACCCCTTGTAGAGGGAAAAAGTGAGATTGGAAATTAATATAATGTATATACATGTTTTATATCCATAAGAGATTATGAGATGTATTTGGTGTATCAATGGACACATTATATTTATATGATTCAGTTTGATATATGATTGTGTATTACATTGTTCATGATTTATGTTTTATGGATATTTCATTATGATTAATTTAGATACATATATGGATATATGGATGCACATGTTATATAATTATCTCTTTTAAATTTCATGTTTGACACATGGCAATCATTTCTTTAGCATTAAAAATGTGTTGAAAGAAAATGAGATTGGTTGATAGTTGTTTTTCATAGTTTCTGCATGAAGTTCCAATAGGATTTTCAATGTGATTGTGAACATGAATTTATCAAACTTATTTTTTATATTTTGCTTGAAAATATTCACCAATGGTATGGAAAAATCATGATGTATATTATGTAATACAATTTGATATTGATATGTTTCCAAGTGCAAGACATAATTCATCATGAAAATGGAGGATCATAATAACATAATTTTTGATGTGAATAGTAAATGTGACTTAAATCAAACAATGAAAAAATTATAAAACAAATGAGAATTGATCAAATAAAATGATAAAATGAGTGATAGAAATAGTGAACACTCAGAGTAAGTAAAAGTAAGTAAACAATTGTATAATCAAGTAAGTTAAAAACTTATTTTTTATATTTTTCTTGACAATATTCACCAATGGTATGGAAAACTCATGATGTATATTATATAATACGAGCTGATATTGATATATTCCCAAGTACAAGACATAATTCATCATGAAAATGGAGGATCATAATAACATCATTTTTGATGTGCATAGTAACTGTGACTCAAATCAAACAATGAAAAAATTATAAAACAAATGACAATTGATCAAATAAAATGATAAAATGAGTGATAAAAATAGTGAACATTCAGAGTAAGTAAAAGTAAGTAAAAAATTGTATAATCAAGTAAGTTAAAAACTATACAAACAAGGAAAATAATTATATTACTGTTATGCCAATTTTAATTAGAAACCTTTTAGTGTATGATATTTGTTAATAATTATAACCTTTTGAAATGTAATATGCATAAGGTAAGATAATGGTATTTACCTAATTAAAATTTACTTTTTTGGAGTGATTTTTTAATTTTTGTGTACATTATGTGTGTATTTTTATTAATAATTTACTTTTAAAGATGTTTTAGGGAAAATTGTTTTAGATACTATAACAAAAAGGAAGAGGGATTTTATTATGGATGGATGAATTTTATTCCAAGGTTTGAAACATAGAATGTTTTGTGTGTGTGTGTGTGTGTGTGTGTGTGTTTCCAAAATAAGATTTGAAGTGTTTTATACATGTGACCATCAAGATCAAACCCTAAACCAAAATGCCATAGGTAACTAGGATGAAATGGAAAGGGGATATATACAACATGATAAGTGATGGTGGTATGTATTGATTTGGGTTTTATGCACACCACATAACCTTATGAGGTAGCCTCTAACATTTTAGGATTAGTGAAACAAAATCACTCCAAGGCATGATTTATAGGGTAAGGTTTTGTAAACAACCTATTGGTGGAATTTCAGTGAGTGAACAAGTTTGTTTACCACAAATGGTTTATCTATGGATGAATATAAATATACTTGATATGGGTGGATCGATGATGGATCTAACTTAAGGTAGGTCTAACCAAAAGAAAACTCAAAAGGAGGGAAAGGTAAGACATAAAATAAGGATTGTGAACCAAATAAGATGAAACCTTTCTAAGCTAGCTATTAAAATAAGGGTTGGACAAGTAGTTAGGAACCAATGTTGTTATAAAATGTTATTATCACACTAATAATCAAGCATAGTTAAGAGTCCAATAAAATAATAATAAAATAAACTTACACATATATAATTAAAGGTTGCCCCGTTTATAATATTGATTTTACACATGTACACAGGGGATTATTATTAATACACAAAAGGCATTAAAATTATCAATAACATAATATAAATATTTTAATTGAAAATATATCTCATTCATAACTAAGAGACTAAGGTGACATAATGATAAGACTTCTTATAAGATTCACAAATTTGGAGAATAATTAGATTTTAATATCAAGAATAATTCTAGAACAATCGATAGAATTTCATAATAGTATTAATAGCCAAAATTCTTATCGAAGGATTCACCAAGGTATGAATAACAAGGATGCATGAGTCGTGGTTGCATGGGATGAAGTAAGTGAATACCAAAAAATGCTAAAGTAAATGAAATCAAACAAGAGACAATTGAATAGATAATTTGGAGAAAAGCCAATATTCCATTAACATAAGATGGTCAAAGTGAAGAATACATATAGGAGAGCACGTAAGTAACTCCTCACAAAAGGTGGTCAAAGCACCCCAAGAATAGACTGTAACTCCTCCATGAAAGGTGGTGGCAGGGTGCTAAGAATAGAGAAGTAACTCCCATACTCGGAATAGTCAATCAAAGGAGTTACTTATGACATTCTTATGACACCTATGACACATCTATGACACACATCTCCACATAAGGTAGCCTATCCCACAAATGTAGGAAAACTCCATGTATGCAAAAATATATAATTTCCCTAATTAAATAATAGGGAAAAATAAAAACCTACACTAACACCCTCCCTCATAAGTGTAGCTTAGGTGGGCAGTGTGGAAATATAAAATGGGTCCCAGTAACTAGGCTTGATGAGGTACCCATGTACAAAAGCAATCTCCCATAAGATAGAGAAAAGGAGAACACCCTTAGAAAAAAACTCCCCCAAAAAGAGAGACATAAATAAATGAGAAGAGGCTAGTGGACCCCCCTTGAAGATGATGCTACTACAAATGTGGACTGCACCCCAAGAAGAGCTCATAGATGAATGAACTTGCTCTCGGTGAAAGGTTTGGTGAAGATGTCTGTAACCTGCTCTAATGACTAGAAAAATATCAAGTCAATGACCTGACTATGAATAAGCTCTTGAATGAAATGCATGTGAATCTCTATGTGCTTGGTCTACTGATGCTGAATCAGATTCCTACAAATATGAATGGTACTCTAGATGTCACAATAAATGATGGTGGGCTACCTAATAGGAATGCCAAACTCAAAAAGTATCCCCTAAAGCTAAATAGCCTCAGTAACTGCATTAATAGCTCCCCTGTACTCTACCTCTATGGATGATATATCAATAGCATTTTTCTTCTTGCTAGACCAACTGATAGGATCAAAACCTAGAGAGAAATTGTAACTAGAAGTATACTTGTGAGTTTGTGAATCACCAGCCCAGTCTGAATTTGTATACCCAATCAAGTTAGCCTCTATGCCAAATCTGTAATGAATCCCATATCTATGTGAACCCTATATGTAATGCAAGATCCTCTTAGCTACTTTCCAATGCAGCTCATGAGGTTCCTACATAAATCTAGAGACAAGTCCCACTGCATATGATATGTCAATCCTGGTGTGAGACTACCAACATGTTGTTGATATCGAGTGGCATCAACCAATGGTGAATAACATTTAGCCTCACGCTTGACTCTTGATAGAAAGGGAGTTGGAGATGGCTTGCAATCAACCATGTGAAAGTGAGCCAATAGGTCAAGAGCATACTTAGGCTGTGAAAGAGAAATCCCTGAATCTGACTATGAGATCTCGATGCCAAAGAAATAGTGCAACAAACCCAAGTCTTTCATCTCAAATCTATCCTAGAGAGATGCCTTCACCATTGTAATAGCTAATGAAGAACTCTCGATGATCAAAAGGTCATCAACATAGAGAACCAAAATTAGGAGTGAATCATCCTATCGCAAGAAGTAGACATTGGGGTCAAAATGGCACCTAGTGAAACCCATTATGAGAAGGAAGGAATCCATCTTGGCATACCAAGCTTGAGGGGCCTGTTTAAGGCCATAGATAGATTTCCTAAGTCTACATACTAAGGAAGAATCTTGAACAAATCTTGGCAGCTGCTCCATGTAGATCTCCTCCTCTAGGTCTCTGTGAAGGAAGGCACTCTTCACATCCATTTGGTGCACATCCCAACCATGTGCTGCAGCAATAGCTAAGGCGAGTTGGAGAGAAGTCATCTTTACAATGGGTGTAAAGGTCTC
Organism: Torreya grandis; assembly: GCA_037957365.1. Taxonomy (NCBI): domain Eukaryota; kingdom Viridiplantae; phylum Streptophyta; class Pinopsida; order Cupressales; family Taxaceae; genus Torreya; species Torreya grandis. Next base: position 85,679 of record JARHVA010005552.1, read on the forward strand.
TAAGTATTCAATGCCTACCACTTATGAGAAACCCTTAGTGACCAATTGTACCTTATACTTATCAACTGACCCATCTGCTACAAACTTGGTCTAATATATCCACCTACATCAAACCATCTTACTTCCCTTAGGAAGGGAAGTCTAGTCCCAAGTGTGATTTTTGATTAAGGAAGAATATTCTTCCTCCATATCACTATCCCACTTAGGTACTCTTGATGCCTATCAAAAAGTCTATAGATCCAAAATTGAGGCAAAGAAGGCATGTGGATCTCTCTGAAAATCCCCCCTAGTATGTCTATCATCTGCAGGATCTCCTGCCCAAGTGTTATCACTCTCAAGTGTCAGTCTGGACCAAAGTGGCCCAAAAGTGGGTGAGTCGGGTGCTAAATCCTCATCCTTTGACTAACTAGAGGTGGATGACTCTGCATCACTATCCTCACTATCTAAACTCAAATAAGAAGAATATGTCTCTAGCTTAGGAACCTATTGTGGCTGATCTGAATTTGAGGAATCATCATGAAGAAGTAGATATGATGAGAGAGAAGAAGTGCCAAGAGTTGATTCTCTAGGACTCTCCTAAAAGTGGACACTTTTCTCAATGAACAACTCATGAGTGGTCAGATCTAGAAGGTGATACCCCTTAACACCATCCAAATATCCTATAAAGATGCAAGGCTTAGACTGACATTCCATAGCTTTGCATTTCTTCTTTGGTATGGAGGCCATGGCTGGGGATCCAAAAACCCTAAGGTACTCAACATCAGGTTTCCTTTTATGCCAAGATTCAAAGGGTGTTATCCCTTTTAAAGCTTTGTCAGGAACCCTATTTTGAATGTAGCAAACATAATTGATGGCTTCGGCCTATTACTATGTGCTAAGGATTTGGAGTGAATCATATAGCCACCCATCTCTTACAAGAACTTATTTTTGTGTTCTACAACCCCATTCTGTGAAGGACTGTAAGTGATTGTGCATTGCAAATCAATCCCCTCTATGGTGAAAAACTACTCAAACCTATTGTTGACATACTCCCCTTCATTATCAGTTTAAAGAAAATTGATGGATTTCTCACTCTATTTCTCAACAAGAGCCTTGAAGTCTAGAAAATTTTCAAATGCTTCAGACTTTTGTTTGGGAAAATATATCCAAGTGTACCTAGATAAATCATCAATGAAAGTGAGGATGTACTTGGCCCTTGTGAAAGATGGTTTGGGAAAGGGTCTTGATACATCACTATGGACTAACTCCAAAGGTTGTGAAGCCCTCCAAGCTTTGCCTTTGTCAAATTTTGCTACGGGATGCTTCCCAAGGGAGTATCCCTCACAAATTCCTTTTGAGAATTGGACACGATGAAAGCCAATGACCATGTCATGTTTACAAAGTTACTCAAGGTAGCGGTAGTTAAGGTGGCCAAACTGCTCATGCCATAATTTGATAACTCCATCTAAATGAGTCAGCAATGTTGTTGGAAAAGAATTAGGTGTAAAATGTGAGAAGGTGTATAACCTTGCTTGGTGATCTATGTCAGGAATCTAAGAACAACAAACATGCTCTGATACCAATTGTCAAGATCCTTCTGCCCACTAAGGGCACACTTGATTACCTTTGTATTAGCAACTAAACATGAAATTTAACCAGAATGATAAGTAACTAGAAATATGAAACAACACAGGATATGAGAGATAATACCCAATTGTATTAATACTCATTCAAAAGAAAATACAATAAAGAAGATGCCACACTTCTTCTTCCCACACCTCTAGAACTCCCACACTTCTAGGGTTCACCTGTAATTCTCCTTGAACACTTCACTCTCTCAATCACGGTCACAATAATCAACTCAAACATAGATATGTTGTTCACCTCCACCAGTCAGTAACAATGCTGCCAGTGCACCAAGTACACAACCATACTCCAAGTAGATCTTCCCTTCTCTTGTTGTCACCTGCAAATCAACAGACCTTACTTACCATGTAGATATCTCTACACCTTGAAGAACCCTTATCCTTGCCTCACCAAGTCCTCATGATTCTTCAACCACTACCCAGGTGGATCTTCTACCAGAACTTGCACAACTTGCAACTCTATCTGATCATACACACTCAGCACCCCTTTGGAACTAGGAGGAGCTACTCTTGCTCTCTCTTCAAGCACAATGGATTTACACACTTTTACAATACAGCCCATGAGTCTATTATATAGATCTCATGCATACAATAATTAGACTTTCTTAATTACAATAATTAGACTCGCAACTCTAAGACCAAAAATAGTCTTTACATGCAAACTGCCTGTCCAAAAATAGACCAGTCCAGAAGCCGCATGCAAACTGTATGCACACATAGGTTACCAACATCGGCTCCTTCATGACCGATGTCGACTGACTCATAACCAACGTCGGTTGCTTCTACACTGTAATATGATTGACGTCGATTGATCAGACTAATGTCAATTGCCCTGTAATTTGTTCTGCAACTCAGTAACCTCTATAACTTCAGTAACCTCCTTCCCTATTTTCATCAGTGAAGCTTTTAGCTCCACAACCTAACAATCTCCCACTTGGAGATAAATAAATACACTGTACCTATACCTGTACATTGTCTAATTTGTTCCCTGGCTTGTATCCCTCTTCAAGCTCAATCTTGAAGACCAACCACCACACAACCTGTGGTGCTACTCCTGTCATCCAAGTAATCTGCCGCATCCACATCTATAAACCCATGTAGAAAAGAACTTGACCCTGCACCACATGTATACCTGCTACTGGTCCATCTCAGGTACCTGAGAATCCACTGAACTACTCTCAAGTACTTCTTCCTTGAATTGGCTCCAAACTTTTTGACAACTCCCACTACTTGGGAAAACTTAGGTCTACACCAGACCTCATGTGATTTCAAACACTGTTCTAAGCTCAGCTTGAACTGTCCAGCCCTTGGTGTGCTTACCAGTTTTACATCTTGCGTATTGAACCCTACCAAGACCTTCTTCACATCATCTCCCACTAGAGATCAACTTGTGATCTTCCATGTCTCTTATGCCAACAAATTTCGCTACTCCCAAATTCTTCATGACATACCTCTAAACTAACTTTACCTTTAGCTCAGAAACTCCCTGCATGTGTAACCCTGTAACAAGCAACCACACCACATATAGTAACAATATAATGTTGTGACCATTATCCAACCCGATAAATAAAACACAACAGTTACATTGACCTTGACCAAATCCATGCTTTATCATACACCTGTCAAACTTGTACCACTATCCTACAGCTTCCTCAAGAATATATACCCTAGCCTTCGGTCTCACATGTCCATTCCTGCTCTTCTTCATCTTGAACATCCATTTGTCTCTCAGTGCTTTCTTCCAGCTGGCAACTCCACCCAAAAAACTCATATTTAGTTCTTCTCCAAGGAATTCATGCCATGCTCCCACTGTTTCCTAGATTCTACCTGCATTGCCTCTTCACATCTTCTTGGTTCTTGGCCATCAGTGAGCAACAAGTAGTGTAAAGAAGGGAAATGATGAATTTGAGGCTTACTTACCCTTTCAGTCCTCCATATGGGCATTTGAGACTCCTTGACAGCTTGCTATCCACCCAAAATCTATCTCAGTGACCGATGTCAGTCACATCTCAGTCTGCATCCGACCGATGTCGGTTCCATGCAACTACCTCATTACCGACGTCGGGTCTCCCTAACTGACGCCAGTGTTTATTGGTCCCTGAGTCATCGATGTTAGTTTGCACATATCAGATGTCAATCCCTGTATGGATGTCGATGTCAATTTTCTAACCAATGTCAGTTTCTGTGTGTTACTTGTGAGCGATGACTTTTACTCGTGAGCTCCTTTTGGGTCAAAATCCTATTGAAATTAACACAGCCCTGCTCAAAATAATTCAGTCCCCTCAATTGATCTCTATTCATCATCTCCTCCATGAACACCAAGGCTTTCTAGTTCTTAAGTTTATCAAAGATATCTATCTTCTGCTTAAGAACATGCATTCCCCTCCTACATATGTGACCAAGCCTACAAAGCCACATCTCTACAACAGAAGGTGAATCAGTAATATATGTAGATAGATAAAGAATACCTACTTTCTTATTACCATCTAATTCAAGTGCATCCACTGTGAGAGTTACTGTGCATCTCTCATCACCCAAATTTCCTGAAGAAATTAGACTCATCTCCAAGACTGGAACCTGCATGACCTTCTCAACACCTGTGTGTTACCCGTCTGTAATTTCAGCTTCACTTCCCCTTTGCCATCAATCTAACAAGGCTCACCAACCCCTAAATAAATCTCTCCAAAGTCTCCTTGGACATACTCATGAAAAAATTCTCTATTTTGGGTAGCATGGAAAGAGGCAACATAATCTATAGACCAAGATTCTACTTTATCCAGAGCAACCTATGCAACAACACCTGCAACATCTGCTTCTACACGCTGATCTTCTACCAACCAACAGTCTTTCTTTACCTACTCTTCCTTTCCATCAATTAGACCATTTGTGCTATTTAGTTTCTCCATTTGTAGCTTACTTTCTTTTGCCATTGCTATACTCCCACTCAATCAGAAATCCTTGTGAGTACCTTGTAATCAACAAACACTAACCAGATCTAAACCACCTATTAGTCAACCCAACCAAAAGCTCTGATACCACTTGTCAGGAATCCAAGAACAACAAACATGCTCTGATACCAACTGTCAAGATCCTGCTACCCACTAAGGGCACACTTGATTACCTTTGTATTATCAACTAAACACAGAATTTAACTAGAATGATAAGTAACTAGAAATATGAAACAACATAGGATATGAGAGACAATACCCAATTATATTAATACTCATTTAGAAGAAAATACAATAAAGAAAATGCCACACTTATTCTTCCCACACCCCTAGAGCTCTCACACTTCTAGGGTTCACCTGTAATTCTCCTTGAACACTTCAGTCTCTCAATCACAGTCACAACAATCAACTCAAAAATAGAGTTGTTCACCTTCACCAGTCAATAACAATGCTACCAGTACATGAAGTACACAACCATAATCCAAGTAGATCTTCTCTTCTCTTGCTGCCACCTGCAAATCAATAGACCTTACTTACCATGTAGATATCTCTACACCCTAAAGAACCCTTGTCCTTGCCTCACCAAGTCCTCATGATTCTTCAACCAGTACCCCAGTGGATCTTCTACCAAAACTTGCACAACCTGTAACTCTATCTGATCATACACACTCAGCACCCCTTTGGAACTAGGAGGAGCTACTCTTGCTCTCTCTTCAAGCACAATGGCTTTCTAGCACACTTTTACAATACAACCCATGAGTCTATTATATAGATCTCATGCATACAATAATTAGACTTTCTTAATTACAATAATTAGACTCGCAACTCTAAGACCAAAAATAGTCTTTACATGCAAACTACCTATCCAAAAATAGACTAGTCTGAAACCCGCATGCAAACTACATGCACACACAGGTTTTTGACATCGGCTCCTTCATGACTGATGTCGACTGACTCATAATCAACGTCAGTTACTTCTGCACTGTAATATGACCAACGTCGATTGATCAGACTGATGTCAGTTGCCCTGCAATTTATTCTAGAAGTCAACAACCTCCACAACTTCAGCAACCTCCTTCCCTATTTGCATTAGTGAAGCTTTTAGCTCCACAACCTAACAATCTACCCTACCCACTGCCACTATAGTATCACTATGCAACTCCCTAATAGCCACTAAATCTAGAAAAAACTCAACTCTCATGCCTAGACCAATGTGATTGATTTGGTACACTGATAGGAGATTGGTTGAAAGAGAAGGAACACTTAGAACATTATTGAATGTTCCTCCTTCCATTTTAATTGACCCTCTCCCTGTAATGGAAACTGATGTGTCATCACCCAAACTAATTGAAATCATGTGACAAGGCTCTAAAGATGAAAAATTAACTAGGGAAGAGCCCATGTGGTGAGAAGCACCTGAGTCAATGACCCATGAAGATTTAGAAGTTATAGCTACAAGGACCTTTCCCTTTTCTTTCTCCTTACCCTTGCCTTTTGCCTTAGTAGAGTCTTGGGTAGATGAATTCTGCTTGATGGACTCAGGAACACCTATGTTGTGCTTCTCTAAAAGATGAGTTAGGTGATTTATTTGTTTCTTCATGCATTTGTTTTCATCATGCCCTATATTCTTATAATAGGCACACTTAACCTTCTCCTTCTTAGGTTTAGCATTGGAGGAGGAAGACTCAATGTTGTTTTTGATAGGATTGTTGTTTTCTTTCTTCTTCTCTTGGTCCTTGTTCTTTTTCTTCTTCTCTTTTGTTGAAGTCTTATCCTTACCATTTCCAAATATCAAAGCTTGGGGTTGAGTAGACTTCATTATGCCCATTTGAATTAGCTTATCTTGCTCCCTAGTCAAGTCGGAAATGAATGAATCCAAAGAAGGCATTTTCCATGTAGTGCCAAGGGTACTTTTTGTGGTATGGAAAGTGAGACAAAGACTAAATAATTTGGACCTAACTTTGTGAGAATAGAAAGGATGAGTTGATCATCTTTATTTTCTATCCTGCATTCTTTCAATTGAAATCTAAGGGCCTTAAACTTAGTGAAGAAGTCCTGTAGGGTGTCAAAGTTGTTAGGACTTAGTCTTATGAGTTCGTTTTTGAGCTCATGACCTCTCATCTCATCAAGCTTCCCAAATAAGGTTTCTAGGGTGTCCCATATGTCTTTGGGAGTCTTGGAGGTTTCTAAATGGAAGAGAATTTCTGGAGACATGGACAAGATTAGTAATCCATAGGCTTCATCACTACAGTTGTACCACTTAACCTTTTCAGCATCAGTGCAAGGTTCTACTTCAGTACCCATGGTGATCCTATACAACCCTTTCCTTCTAAGAATGATTGACATTTTAACCTTACATTCATGATGGTTGAAGGGTGTTAGGATTCTAAGTTGAAAACAATCCATTTTAAGCTGAATTTAGGTGAATTTGTGTTGATTGCAAGTTGTGAAATTATGCAGAAAGGAGAATGAAAGCAAAGATTGCAAGTGCTGAAAAGCAATCACACCCCCCACCCCCAAAATGTTGAGCCCCCCCAAAATATGAAATTTCATGCTCAAAATATGTCGGGCTCAGCTGAGAATGTGTGTTAGAGAAATTAGTGCAAGAATTTAAACAAACAGGACGTCAGACTCAGCCGAAAATGCGTCCCAGGAGACCCAAATTTTAGGCACTTTATAAACTAGTGAATTTTTTAAAAATAAAAAGCCTACACTATGGATAATTGAAATAAAAATACTTTTACAAAAAATGGAACCCGAATCTTAGCTATCGTTTGCAAGATATTAAAGATTCAATTTCCCATAAACTAGTGTTTTTGCAAAAAAATAGCACTAAAACATTAAAAAATACATGTTTTGAGAGATAAAGTGGCCTTCCAACCACTCCTTGGACTCAGCACAGAGTGAGGAATCCAAAGGAGGTCTTTGTGAGGGGTAATTGGCCTCCTTCCAACCTGGGCCTCACCCTTCGTCTTTGATAGGGGAAGATACAAGTTTAAATTTAAACCCCCAAATTATCAAAAATTAAAAATTGTCTAAAATACTCAATACTCAATCAAATTGACTGATTTTTTTTGGACAAGTCAATTTTAACTGAAAAATTAAAGTAAAAGATAGAATTTAATGGATTCCCAAGTACTTAAGGGCCCACATGGGACGCCAAACAAGGAGAGGGGCACCAAAGTTTAAAGAAAGAGCAGATTTAAATTTGTTAGGCAAAAAAGATAGCAGAGACACTGAATTCAAAGTAGATTACAGGTCCAAGGAAGGATTGAATTTAATGAATTTGTCTTGAAAGCATACCATAGCAAATGACTTACGTGGAGAAGGAGAAAATGGCACATAGTTGAATTGAAAAGTTCCAAGGAAAGTGCGCTAAGGTGGACGCACTACTGCATTTTACCATCATGCATTTTTTGAAAGCTCCAATATTGGCATTTTATCACTAGAAAGTGACTTAGCTACGAGCCCAACCATGTTCTTTCCTTCTTCCTGCACAAACTCAGCCTTTATGTGCTCAGATTTCTAGCTTGTTTTGGAACACCATGGCTATAACTCCACACTTCTACACTCATGTCTGAGACAAAATATTATGTAGATCTTGAACACCATGAGACCTTCAAAACCATTCTAAGAGGATCATGATCATAGGCCTGCATGTATATGGAGAGACCAAACAAGCCATGGAAGGAATAATAGCATAGAGAACTAGCAATATCTCCTGGAAATTTTCAAATTTTACAAAAAAAATGCCTTAACAAAGCTCTAGATTTCAATGAAAGCAATAGCAAAATAGACAACCAGTTACCAAGGTGGCTATGATACCATATCAGAGGATTTGTGAAGGTCTAAATAACAAGGATGCACGAGTCATGGTTGCACGGGATGAAGCAAGTGAATACCACAAAATGCTAAAGTAAATGAAATCAAAGAAGAGACAATTGCATAGACAATTTGGAAAAAAGCCAATATTCCATTAACATAAGATGGCCAAAGTGAAGAATACATATAGGAGAGCACGTAAGTAACTCCTCCAAAAAAGGTGGTCAAAGCACCCCAAGAATAGACAATAAATCCTACATGAAAGGTGGTGACAGGTTGCTAAGAATAGATAAGTAACTCCCATACCTGGAATAACCAGTCAAAAGAGTTACTTATGACACCTATGACACATCTATGACAAACATATCCACATATGCTAGCCTATCCCATGAATGTAGGAAAACTCCATGTATGCACAAATATATAATTTCCCTAATTAAATAATAGGAAAAAATAAAAACCTACACTAACAATTCTCTTCCATTTGGGGTAGGTAGGATACGAATATATATAAGATTTCAGGAGGGAAATGCCTCATCCTCTAAGCGAATTCTATTTTTGTATCTCTATAAATAACATTGTGTGTAAAAACCATGTGAAGCATGCATGCTCAAAATTTTCAACCGTAATATAATTCTTTGAATACATGCATACATACATATATACATACATGCTAAATAAATTAGGAAAAAATAGTTACAATTTATCTAAAACATGAAAATATACTTTTATATCTATAGTGGTGATAATGTGGAAAATCTAGGAGGTGGACTTTGCATGCTCATTGATGTATTTGGAACTATAGTAACTTTAGTTACAACTTGAGTTGGCACTATATAAAATTGATATACATGTTGGAGTCATGACATAAGTTGATAATGTAGTTAAAGTAGTGACTATCAGAAGTTGCATGTATGTAGGTCCTTTTAGAAGTTGAAAGGATGTGTTTGTGATGCCCCTAATGCTGAATCAATTACTTTGTTGCCTTTATTTGAAAATATAAGGCATGGATGGACTAGACATCCATATCAATAGTTTTTAAATATAGAAAGCATATATTAAAAATCTATAGAATGTTTTCCATCAAATTATTATGTGGTAAATGTAGATTTCACATTTGTGTGGAGTTTCTCTGTGCCTATAATCTTATCCCTAAAAAATCATTTATTACACGATCTCTTCATTATATCTATAAACCATTTCTTCAATTTTGTTTCAGATTTTATAAGCTATAGATTCAATAAGGTTCTCAAAAAAGTTATTTATAGCTAACTTCCCAAGAGGAGTGCTCATGTTAGTGAACCTTATATATTTAAAAATGGAGACAACATCCCTTTACTAACTTGCAAATTTTAGGACCAAGGTTTACATCTCTCAATGCCGATCAAGTAAGTTATCACTATTAATGGCCACATAATTTTGGGCCCATGCATCCTTTGGTAATGTTATTAAGTTCAAATGGGTGTATGCATTATTCCTTGTTTCTTAGATGATTAAATCAAACTTGCCATCTATATCATTCATTTTATTTAATAATTGAATTATATACCCCCCATTTATGGTAGGATGTCAACCTTATTAGTTGAATGGTGTCATACAACTTCTTAGCTACACTTTGTACATTGTCTATGTTCTATTTTAGATCTTGGATAGTGCTCCTTTCTTTATACCTTTGCATAGACTAGTCATAAATTTTTAACATATATTTTAATACACCCCCAATATCATATACAAAGTTGTAAGGATATTTTTTGTATACATTTGGGTATGAGGGATTTATTTTTCTCTCTTTTGTTAAAGAGAATATATATTATCTCTATTACACCTCAACCTATTCTCATTCAGAAATAATAGTCTTCCTCTTGACCTTACTCATGGTATTTGTTTGTCTATATAAATGATGATTGATTGTCAATTTCTCATCAATCACTAGATCTTTCCTTCTTGTCTCTTCTTGTTTCAGCTAATGGATCCATGAAGGAATAGTAAATGAAACTTTCTAATATAATTTGTATATAACTACAAGAGTAGAATAAGGAGGTGCTCCTAGAGGGTCCATTGTTTTAGGGGAAGATGTCCCCAATGTATGGAAAGAGGGTATAACATTATTCCATCTAGTGACTTATTTTTGTATGGGGATATAAATTATATACTTAGTTTTTACCACTACCTTATCCATTGAAACAATAGGGTAATTTGTTTGAACAACTTGGCCAATAGGAATTCCCAACTATGTAGATAATAGGGAGGGTATATCATGGGTAGAAAAATGGAAGTGGATAATAGGATTTCAAAATGTATGTTTGATGTCTTAGGAGACTAAGGACTAGATCCACCAAAAAATGATTATGTTATTGGGGTGTTAAGTATATTTTGAAAATAATTTTTTACTGATGTATATATGACCCCAATAGTAACAACATTATTAGGAGGGCTCATAGAAAACTAAATTATGGACTATAATATTGACATGTTAGCTTCATGAGGCTTATTAGTTGGGCTTAAATATTTCAAAGAATGAGTACCTCTTACTGCATCAATTGTAGTATCATAAATTGAATAAGTAACCAAAGAATGGGAAATTTGTGTACTTACGCCTTGGTAGGAAATAGTTGGGGCAATTTTTTAAACTTTTATAGTGGTAGCCTAAGAAGGAGGTCTTGGGGGTGTGGTTGATGATGAACCCTATTTAGAGGCTTATAGTTTTGACTTTGTATAACCTTTTAGATATCCATTTTTATCTAACAATAGCTCAATGACCACTGAGATAATGTTCCTAGATCAACCTCCTCAAATTTCACTAGTATCTCAATCTCTCTTAATAGAGAATATACTTCATTCATCCACTCATATTCTTCATCTTGATCTATTGTTTTTATGGTTGATTCAATTTCCTTAGTATATATCTTAGATAACCATTATTACTTAGTTGTCCATTTATTGTCATCTACTTCACTCTCATAGATTTCAACTAGATCTGATCTTTCTCTACATCCTATTTTATCCTTAACCTCCCCTAATACTTTTGTAGGTAACTCCTTTATTTCCATCATCTAGGTGATACTGGAAAAGTCTTTGGACTTCTCTTATAGGTTATTAGAAGTTTAAAATTAATGGTGGATAGCCTTATATAAGATGGAGTGGGAGATGAAGGGATTCATTGGTAACATGTGGTATTGAAGTGGGATTGACCACTAGGGCAATTATGGGAGGTTAATATGGTCACCAAAAGACTAAGGCACTATCATTGGTGGTGTTATCATAACAAGCAGTGATACATGAGGAGAAAAGATATAAACATGAGATAATAAAGTAGGAAGACTTACTATGTTATAATTAACAAAGGTAATGGTAACATATAAAATTACCCAAATGTTTTAGTAAGTCTTACATGTCTCTCCACACTAGTTGGGTGTGGATGAGAAAGTAAAAATAACAAAATGTGTAGGGGAAGACTTAACTATATATTTAACATTTGCTTCCCCAAATGGGCCAGCTTGATTTTGTATGTCTATTTTTATGTGAGGAGGAGGTCCATGAGTAGTTTTATAAACCCATTTTCAACTTAAATCCTCTATTAAGATATGTTCTTAGTTTTGTATTAGGGCATTAATGTTGTCATTGATGTCAAAGTTAAGTTGAATATCTTTCTCATATCAAAAGTTAGAATTGATGTCATAGTTGGTGAAGTTATGTGTGACTAAGAATTTTTGTTTATCTTTTGAGAGAAAATTTGAAGGTGCCCTGATATCCTTTCTAAGCTTGGATGATATGTCAAGATCAGGTACAAAGATTAAGGAAAGCATCTTGGTTTTGAAGAGCATATAAGGTAAGCACATGAATCAACAAGTCCTTACAAAGTCCTAATAAAAAGTTATGATAAGTATAAGACAAATCTCATAATTCTATTGAGAATCAATTTTGATATCATTAGTCAAAATTCTAAGCATGAGGCATCTTGAGTAGCCTGGCCTAGATTTGTGAGAAAATGTATGCATGGTACATGATGTAACTTTATGCTTTAGGTTAGTACAAACATAAGTAAGTATTATAATCTATGAAAACATGGTAAATAAGAAAATATTCCTTTATATGAGTTCTAAGGACAATATTAAAGCTTAGCTCTTGTATGAAGATGCCTAGTGAGAAGTTGCAGACCTAGTATCTTAGTGAGATAAGCTTGGTAGCATGATGAGTTGAGACATTGAAGACCTAAGTGAGAAAGGGTGGTTGTGTGAGATAATTTTATTATTCTTTATGACATGTGGATAAAGTTTTGAATACATTACAAGAGGTTTTAGGTTATGTTCATAGCCCAAATAAGAGTAGCAGTATAAGGCCTAAGTGAATAAAGTGACCTTTAGTGGCCTAAAGAGAGGTCAAGTTAATTTCTAATGATGCCATAGATATTGATATAATATATAGAGGTTTTATGGGTCATGTAAATCATGCTAAATTTTTTAAAGTTATATCTTATAGGAGAATAATAAATTTGATGATAAGGTTGACTATGTTCATAGAATTGAGGGTTGCAGACTTGAGAAGAAGTTTCTCATGCTCATTGGCACATGAAAAATTTGTATGAGATCCTAAAAAATTCATGTTATTTGGGTAAGGTCCATATATTTAATTCATGGCCGTTGGTTTTAGGATTGAGGGGAAATCCTTTATAAATGATTGCTAAGAAGGTAAGGCAGTCAAAACCCCTACACATACTTGATAAGAAAGATATAATAGGTTTCAGCTTAGAATGGTCAAATTAACCTATTTTAGTGTTTTTAAAATATAAATGACTCTTCAATATCTCCTCACGTTGTTTTGGTTTGTCTTAATAGTGAATAGAAGTTATAGGAAAATCCTTATTTTTAGGGTTTTTGATGCTACAGGTAGGGTTGACTAGGTAAAAGTATGCAAGTGGATGTAGGATGATGTTCAATACTCATAATTTATTCTAATTAAATCTAAGTAGGTTTAAAAACAAATTTATGCAAAACTAGTCATGGAAGATAGCCTATTACTAAACTAGCCTAATGAATAGAATAGTGAAAAAACTAAGAGAGAATGAATATAAGTTTGGGGATTGGTTGTAGAGGATTAAGGATAGATCCAAATGCATGGGGTAATAATTAAATAAAAATTACTCATATTTAATTAGTGTTTAAGTGTTTTTCATTCCTATATTCAAGAAAAATATTGTCATCAAACTAGATTGTGTAGCATAGTGGAGTCTGTGTAGAGTGACAAAGTGAGATTAGTCTGTAAGACCAATATTAACACATAACCATGCAATATGTGTGTGTGTGTGTGTGTGTGTGTGTGTGTGTGTGTGTGTGTGTGTGTGTGTGTGTGTGTGTGTGTGTGTGTGTGTGTGTGTGTGTGTGTGTGTGTGTGTGTGTGTGTGTGTGTGTGTGTGTGTGTGTGTGTTTTATAAGGATGATAAATGTTCACAAAAATCCATTTTAATATTACATAAGTACCCCCATAGGTGTTATACAAGTTGATTTTATTGACTATGTTTTTCTATGTGTATGAAAAAGATGTTCCTAAGTCAAATTTCACTAAGATGAATGATATAAATTTATTAGAGGTGTTAAAGGGACTAATAGTATCATGTTAATTAATTTATTCTCATTATAATTCCCTAATCAATTTTTTAAATTCAAATTACTTTGACTATGTTTTGACAGTGTTTGGTGTTTTTGAGTAAGCTATCTGTAGGAATGTTCTTGAAGCCCTTTGGCCTATGTGGTGAATTCCAAATAATTTTGAGAATATTTATAAGTAATTATTAACCTATTAATATTATTTAATTATTTTTTATATTATATACTATTTAATCAATATGTTATGTGTCAAATTTGTGTATATGGTTCATATTTACAAGATAGATTTGCAGGCAATGAAAAGGTCTATTGGCAAAGAGACCTAATTTATAGGTCCAAGTAGTGAAATGGACTAAATGAATTTAGAGACCTAATATAAAATTATAAATGGTATATTTGATGCATTTATTAAATTTTTCATCTATTTCCTAAGATAGGAAGTGTTTTTAAGGGTTTGGATGGTGACATGTGGATATGATAGACCTAATTGCATTAGGTCTCCATTAGGCCTAATTATGAAATTGGTCCTTATGGATTATGAACAGCTAATTTATTATATTTTTCCCACATGAAATGTGTGTATTTATTTATTTCAATAATAATATAAGTGTGGTAAGGATCTTGTTTGACCAAGATGGGTGAAAGAAAGAATTAAGTATAAAGGCAAGGCCTAATAAGGCTATTTGGACTAGTTAGAATATTGAGATATTAAGCAAAGGATATATAATTTTTGAATAGGTTTAAGGATTTAATATGATTAAAATAATGATCTAAATATTTAATTAATTATTAAATATGTTTCTATAGGTTTTGAACAAGGCCAATTGACCTAATATTGCCAAGGAGAGGGCTTATTAAGTGAGAAGCCATGCAAAGTTGGTTGAGTGAGTTTAAAGGGTGAATAGTGAAGGAAAAGGTTTTAATATATATTTGATTTATAAATATATATTATCATGTGAAAAAACATTATATTTAAATTAATTAGGTGCTATGTTAACTAATGGGGTTGGATCCTCCTTGCAAGATTGATCTTGCAAAAGACTAGTTGGGTAGGTGCTCAACTAAGTAGGGGTTGGAACTCCTTGTGAAGTCGGTGCTTCACTAAAATATTAATCTTGAAATTCTAGGATAATATTCCGTGTGCATGTATTTTTTTGTTTTATTGCCCAAGAGGGTTTCCCATATAACTTATGTGTTCTCTTGTGATTTGCTTGTATAGTTGTTTATGTATACATTAATCTTTCATATGAGTGAATGTCTCATGAAGTGTTTAATTAAATTGAATAGACAAATGTTGATCAAAAAATTAAACCCTGCCATAATATTAGTATTTCTTCTAGCATTTTTTATCATATCAGGTCCTTTAGAGGAGCTTTTACAACCTAAAGGAGATTTTTAACAATTTAAGATGGCTAGTCAAGCACAAGGTGGCTTCTCCACATGTAAAGGTCCATCATTAAATGGATCCAATTATGATTATTTTAGTGTGAGTATGATGATATATATGATGTCTCAAGTTCATGATGTTTATATATTAGTCATGGATGGGTATACTATACCCCTATTCCTCTTATGGATGCAGTAGGCAATAAGGTCAATGATATTAACTCAAGAACAATGAATGGGATTATGTGTGGTCTATCTGAAGTGAAACTTGTGAAGGTTATGCACTATATATCTACCAAATAAATTTGGGATAAATTTTAAACTATTCATGAAGGTTACTCCAAATTTAAATTATCCAAGTTGCAAACTCATATAAGATAATTTGAAAGTCTAAAAATGAAAGAAGATGAGACAATTTTTGCCTACTTGTTGAGAGTTGATGAGGTGGTCAACATCAAAAGAGGTATATGAGAATAATTGAAAGAGACTATTGTTTTTCAAAATTTTATAAGGTCTCTAACTCCCAAATTTAATTCCAAGGTATGTGTCATTGAAAAAATGTAGAATCTAGATAAGCTAGAGATGGATGGACTTCATGGAATGTTGACCACCTATTAAATGAGGACAAGTGAAGGAAGACATGTAAATAAGGAATATACATTCAATAAATATAAGAAGATAAAGGAAAATAAGACATAAGGAAATAAGGTTAAATAAAATGATGAATTTTATCTTGATGATGATGAGTTGATAGCTTTGTTCACAAGGAAACTGAAGACAAGCTCAGGTAAATATAAGGGTAAATTACCTTTCAAATGTTTTAATTTTGGAGAGATAGGATATTTTGATAACAAATTCCCTCATAATCATTTGTTAATAATTATTAATAGCATGATGAAGGTCATGATGATGAAAAAAAGTCTTGTAGGTCTGATAAGAGCAATAAAATCTTCAGAAGATATAATAAGAAAATGTTTTTCATAAACAAAAGGAGTCTCTACACCAAAGAAGATTTCAGCTCATCTAATGAGAGTGATCATGAAGATGATTAAATTTATGTTAATTAATTTATTTTCATGGTTAAATAAGTAAGCTACTTAAATCAAGAAGAATCCATATAGATTGGAGGTGTTGTTGATAATTTAGATGAATAAGGTGACAAGGTAGATCTTGAAGTTGAGTTGATGAATACTTTAGAAAAACTAAAGATAGACAAGAAAAAGAATAGAATGATAATATCCCTTATCAAATAATATGAGGATTAAATCAAATTTTTTGAATCTATACTAAGCAACAAATCTAAGGAACAAGAGGAAATAGTCAAACAAGTGGAAAGTCAACTTGAAATTGTGACTGGAGGCTTAGAAGAAAAATAATAAGAATGTGCAAGGTCTGTGGCTAAAGTGAAATATTTGAAAGTTGAATTGAAATAAGCATAAAATAAGGTTATTTCATTTTAAATATTTGAAAATATCACCAATGATCTATACAACCTTCTGAGTAGTCAAAAGATCTTTGATGATAAGATAGGTCTTGGTTTCATTGGAGATCAAGCGAAGGACACAAATGAAGTCAAGAAGCTCAATAATCAACCTAAGAAGGATGGTCCTAATAGAATAAAGGACAACACTTTTATTAAATCTAATATAATAATGTATGATAATCATTTCAATGGATATTGTTATCCATGTAACCAATTTGGTCATAAAGCGAGGCATTGTAGAAGGCAATTCAATAATTAATTTGCATGGAACTATGAGGAGAATCATCAGCCAAGAGTTATGTGTTATGGTGTATTTACATATAGAGGGATAACTTGTTTCAATTTTCATAAGGTTGGTCACATTTCAAGGTACTATAAAAATGATTTCTTAAGACGAGACAAGAATTTTGAGGCTTCTATAACACAAGAAAGAAAAAGTGCAAACCTAAAGTAACTAAAGTGGATAACTAGTCTGCAAATTCAAATGGATTGTTCGCCATGATAAAGCAAAATCAAGATGAAAATGAATGCCAAGAATTTTATCTATCAACATAGTTTTTTGATGAGGGAAAAAAGATCAATGAATCAAGATAAAACAATTCTCAAGAAAATACTGAAGGAGTAAAGTTGGAAGGACAAATCAAACACAAGAGGATTATGAAGGAAGTTTAGTCCTACAAAGACATGGAGATCTTGGAATCTCATGAACTCATGTTTTTATAGATTTCTAGATCAAATTTGACTCCATTAGGTTTCATGGAGGCACTCAACTAACAAACAATAATCATGAAGGATGCTTGGTCATTGGGGGATCTTTGTGGTTTTGATGAGACCTTTCGATTCAAGGTTTAGTCAAAGAAAGCATGCTATAGGTGTAATCACAAGTGATAAGTCACAAAAATATTATTTGATGACTTGATCAAACCAATTCATAGTTTTGAAAATGTATTGAATCTTCATAGAGACAAAAGAAGTCAATCATACATCATGTTTTAATATGTGAGCCTAGTCTGTGTTTAAGAAAGGTTTGCTGAAATGTGTTTACCCAAGGTCCTAGCATCAAATAGCTACCAAGAAGGTGAAAATTTGTCATTAATTTCAAATGGGGAGAAATGTTCTATTTTATTTTCAAGTATTGGAGAATGATCTTCATGATTAGGATTGTTTACTATCAATGAAAAAGGGGAGATTGTTGATATATGTTCCTAATGTTGTATTAAGGCATTAATGTTGTCATTGATGTCAAAGTTAAGTTGAATAACTCTCTCATATCAAAAGTTAGATTGGATGTCATGCATGGTGAAGTTATGTGTGACTAATAAGTTTAGTTTATCTTTAGATAAAAAATTTGAAGGAAACCTAATATCTTTTTTAAGGTTTGATGATATGTTAAGATCAAGTACAAGGTTCGAGGGAAACATCTTGGTTCTGAAGAGCATACAAGGTAAACACATGAGTTAATAGTTCCTTACAAGGTCCTAATATAAAGTTGTGATAAGTCTAAGATAAATATCTTAATTATATTAAGAATAAATATTGAAGATTCATATCATTAAGACTTAGCTTGTTTTTATACAAATTCTGAGCACTAGGCATCTTGAGTAGCCTAGCCTAGATCTATGAGAAAACTTATGCATGGTACATGATGTAATTTTGTGTTTTAGGTCATTAAAATCATAATTAAGAATTATAATTTAAGAGAACATGAAAAATAATCAAATATTCATTTAGATGAGTTCAAAGGATAATATTAAAGCTTAGATCCTATATGAAGAGGCCTTGTGAGAAGTTATAGGCCAGGTGTCTTAGTGAGATAAGCCTAGTATCATGGTGAGTTGAGACATTGAAGACCTGATTTAGTAAGGGTGGAATTGTGATATCATGTTATAATTTTTTATGCCATGTAGATAAAGTGTTTAATATAGTACAATAGGTATCAAGTTGTGTTAATAGCCTAGAAATGATTGGCAGTATAAGGCCTAAGTGCACAAAGTGACCTTTAGTGGTCTAAATAGAGGTCAAGTTAATTTATAAGGATGAAATATCTCTTGATAGCATCTATAGAGGTGTGAGGGGTCATGTAAATCATGTTGACAAAGTTTTGAAGTCATATCCTATAGGAGAAAGTAAGAAATTTGATGATAAGGTTAAATGTGTGAACATAATTGAGGGTTACATACCTAAGAAGAAGTTTCTCATGCTCATTTGAATGTCAAACCATTTCATGAGATCCTAATAACTTAATGGTAGTTGGGTAGGATTCCTAACTTGAATTCATTAGAATTGGTTTTAGGATTTAGGTCAATCCTTTATGAATGATTGCTAAGAAGGAAGGTAGTCAAAACCCTCCTAAAACCCTTACACAAACCCAATGAAAAATATATAATTTGGTTTTAGCTAAAAATGGTAAAATTAACCTATTTTAGTGTTTATAAAATTTAAATTACTCTTCATGATCTCATTAGGTGGTTTTGGTTTGTCTTAATAGTGAATAAAAGCTACAGGAAAACCCTTATTTTTAGTGTTTTTGATGTTACAAGTGAGGTTGAAAATGTCAAAGAATGAAAGCAGATGGAGGGTGATGTTAAATAATCATAATTTATGATAATGAAAGTTTTTAGGAAATTTTTCAACCAATTTTTTGCAAAACCAGTCATGTAAGATAACCTATTGCTAAACTGACCTAATGAGCAAAATAATGAGAAAACTAGGTGAGAATGAAAATAAGTTTAGAGATTGGTTTCAGAGGATTAGGGATATATCCAAAGGCATGGGATCATGATTTGATAACTATTAATCCTATTGAATTGTTTTTTAAGTGTTGATGATGTAGACATCTAAAATTGGCCATCGATAACCTCCAATCAGGCTTTGGCTAGTTTCCATCTAAAACACATAATTTGGCCTAAAAAAACTAAAACATGCTAAAGAATGTGAAATTGACATATTCAAGTGTTGATTTTGGCTAGGTTATCCCTAAATGGGGCAATGAAATTTATGGATGAGCTAACTTTGATCATTTCATTTCAAGTCAAAATGCCAAATTTGTACCTACATGTTTTGGACTACTCTTTCCTATCAAATATTTTACACAAGACATGTGCCTTTGTTATTTGTTGTTGGCAAAATTCTAAATTGTAATACACATCCAATTCATCTAACATGGACTTCTAATTCCAATCTATTCAAATTTAGGACAAATAACAAGGTATTTTGATCAATTTGGGTAATTTGTGCATAATGTGCTTAATCATGCTTAAGAGCTAATTAACCCAAATCAAGGCCTAATAAAAAATTTCCATGGAAACTTGTTGAATACTTATTTTTGGAAATAAATATTTAATATATGCATCATCAAGTGACCTCATTTCTTGGGAAGACATCCTTAGGGCATAAATGCCACAAATATCTAGATTCATGCCCTCCATGCCTCATCAATGCCCTCCATGATGCCCTCCATGCCTCTTAATTTCCCCTTCTTCCAGTGCCATGATGAGGATAGTTACAAAATTAATTCTAAAAATTGAATTAATCCCAAACCGCACATATAAATCTTGAGATGGATGGTTGAGGTTGATTATAATTAATTCCAAAAATCTATAAATAGGAGGCCTCACAACATCATTTCTAATCTTTTTTGATGCAATGTTATAATGTCAAATTGGTTCCAAAAGGTTCAAGAAAATAGTATTACCATGCCAAATTGATTCCAAGCCAAGCCAAGCCATAATATAAAGGTTCCAAGAGGATATGAAATTAGCCACACTCCATTGAAGAAGACCTCTTGAAGTACATGCTGAGCAAGCCACTACTACAAAGGCATTTGGAGCATCCAAGGAAGGCGAAGGAACTCTTATATTTGATTCCTTGATTTTTAGTTGTGTTTGTCATTTGTTTTTGTTGAATAAGCTCTACCTAGTGTCTAATCATAGAGATGTTATGATATTAGTGTGTTTATTTAATTTTGTTTTTATTTTGGAACTAACACCATACTAACCATCCTCTCTTGAGTCAAATTATTATGTCACATTATGGCATGCCCAGTGCGACTAGATGCATCCTACACCTACATGAGATCCTTCTGCAACCTTATAAAAATTATTTGATATTTTAAAACTCTTGTAAATTAGTTTTCTAACATTTTTTGCCATTTTTTTACCATGGTTTTTACATAGTAACTGACATAGGTATAAATATTGACATCAATTACTTAGCTTAATTGACATTGGCCAGCAAAATTGACATTGGTCAGATCTCGGCTAGCCATAACTAAAGTTGGTGGTATTGACCAATGTTGATCACTATGTTTTCCCAAAAACACAAACTTGAGACCTACTTTTCCAAAGTTTCTCGTTTCAAACTCAAAAGAGGTTCAAAGCTAAAAGACATGATAACAATTTTATTGCAGGACCAAGCAGGATATTTGCTCAAAACATGTTTAAATCAAATTTTCATGCTTAAAGTTGGATTAGGAACTTTGTTTTGGTGCTTAAAAAAGAATTTAAGTGTTTTTGGTGAATGTTTTCAAAGTTTACAACTAAGACCAAGGGGTCAAATGAACACCACCAAATGTTTCATTTGGATTTAAGATTAAACACACTTGTCAATTTTTGCTTGCAATAGTTGTTTAGATTAATATTATTTGTCAAAAAGAGGGGTGTTGCATGTATTCTCTTCCATTTGTCACCTATAGGGAACCCTTAGAATCAAAGCACCATTCCTATTACAAATATCCTAGTCTAAGGCTTAGAAAGAATGTCACCTAAAACACTCCCCAAAAACTCACTAAAGTTTGGGTGACCTTGAAAATGACCCTAAAGTCTTTCTAATTTCATGCTTTCTTTATTATTACGTATCTTAGCTTGTGAGGGGGAATTCATCACCTCCCAAAAGTTATTTAGGTAAGCTTTTACTTGGGGTTTCATCTCCTATCATTGACTTCATTTGACTCTTTTAGAGTTACACATGGGATGTAGTGGCACTTTGGACATTGCACTACATTAAGCAAACAACAGGATGTAGTGGTTGTAAAAAGGACTAGAATTTTTTGTAACAAGATGAGTGATACAGACCCAAAATCCATGCTTTTATTTTACATTATTTGGCATGAAATTCATTGTGTAATTGATTCCCGTAGTGACATTTGAAAATTGATAGTTTAGTCAACCCCACATGTCATACCCTTGTTAGGATTTGGATGATTATACTTAGTGTATTATTGTCATTTATCTTACTTGGTGTTTTTGAGACTAAAACTTGTTTGTTTGTGTGTAAACCATTTCAAAACTAATTTTTATATATGTCACTCTTTTGTCTAAAGAGGTGTTATGCTGGCCATTTTACACCACACTTGTGCCTTGAATTTTTTTCTAAACTTTTTTGTGTGTGTGTCATTGGAGTTGTAGAGGGTAAAGTTATGTTTCCCAAATCATGTAAAACCATTTTGAACCTTTTTAGTCTTTGAAAAATAACATTTACCACATCATTCAAGCAAGCTTACACTATTAGGCTGCTCAATTTGTTTCAAGACTTACTTACCATTGTATAAAAAACCATTTTTCAAACCACGTCATGTTTACCATTTAGACCTTTGTCTTGTACTGTCACATTGTCTAATCTTGTCTAGCTTGTTTAGTCAAATCCTAGTTTTCAATGTTGAGTTTTCAATTAGCCTTTTTAATTTTGGATCCAAACACTGATTGATTTCTATTTAGTCCTCAATTAATGGGGTTGATACATAGATCTTTCTGTTTTGGGTTGCATAAATTTGATTAATCGATTACCCAAATTTGAAAACTATTGATAGTTTTTTTGTTCAAAGTCTATCCTCATCATTATTTATGCCTTTGTTTTGGAGAACATAGCCTTTTTCAAAGAGCCTTTTGTCTTATGCCTTTTATGTTTGATTTAGTGTGCCAAGTTAATGTCAAACTTGTTCCCAAAACTTGTTAGATTAAATCAAATCACATCATGCCTATTTGTTTGAGCTTAGATTTTGACTCTGCATTTAGACAAAAGACTTAGAAACTCAACTTTTTCCTTTTTTAGTTTAGACCTTGTTTGGAACACTTTGACGTAGACCTTTGACATGTTGATTTTTATTTAGATGCTTAACCTTTTATGTGTATGATATTTGACATTAGGTTGTTTTATGCCAAGTCTTAACACAAACCATTTTGGGAGATACCACTCCACTTTCAAACCATATTTGAGATACAACTCCACCCCTTCAACCAAGTTAGACCAATTTTGAACCATTTATTCTTTGAACATAGTTTTTTAGAGTTTGTAGAACTCCAAGCCTTTTTGTTTTCAAAGCTTTAATCATTTATGCAAACATGTCTAACTAAACTTATGGTGGAGTCACTTAAAATCTAACTTATGATAGAATGGCTACACAAGATGACTTTTATGGCTTTTGTCAAGACCATAATGACGCTAATATGGTTTGTGAGATAGATTTATATCTGCCTCATATTAATCATTCATGGGAACAAATCCATGAAGCAACTTACAATATAAATCAAGACCGTTATTGGTATGAAGAGACTTATGAAGACCTAACTATAGATAATGTTGTTTGGGATATGAATCCATACTCTCTTTTCAAAAATTAGTACATGGAACATAGTCAAGAACTAGATTATGATCCAACTCATGACTAGGATGATATGGTTTATGAGGAAGATTTGGATGATTTTGCTTATGAAAGGAATCAAGTTTCATGATTTCCTTTTATTATTCAATCATCAGCTACCCCTGACCCTCATTTGGATTATACAAGCCATCAAGCTCTACAATATCCAAAGAATACCATTACCATGCCTAGGCCTAGTCATTTGGCTTGTGTGAGCAACCAAGCTCCACAAAACCCAACCATTTATATACCAGGACATCATTCTTTGGTTTGTGTGAGCAATCAATCTCCATAATTCCCCTTCATCATTCTAGGACCTAGTCCTTTGGCTTGTGTGAGAAATCATGTGCTACACCACCCTATCATTACCATCTTAAGACTTTGTCCTTTGGCTCATATGATCAATCATGATCCCCAAAGTCCTACCATTATCTAACCACAATTCATTCCTCATCTAGTACCAATCCCATCCAAACCTCAACTGATCTAATCCTTTGAAGAGTAAGCTATGTTCAAAACTAGTAATTTCCAACTCATTAGAAACCAAGGCCAAGAAAACCAATCAATCTGAGATTTTGTTTTTGAATAAACCATTTGTGATAAGTCAACTTGTGATGAATCACCTATTGATCCTATACTAATTGTCGATGACTCTCACTTTGACAAGATAGTCTTTATTGAGTCATTTCTTAATGATTATAACTACCTTTGGGCAAATCATTACCTCGACCATGTGCCTATTTTCCAAAAGCCTCTTATTGACAAGCTAGTCTCTAAGGAGTTATCTCTTGACCTATTTCCCATGTTAGTGGAGTCTCACTTTGAAAAACTAGCCTTTAAGGAGCCCATTATGCCATCATAGGCCATTACTTGTCCAAAACCAAATATCCAACAAGACATCATTATAATAGAGTACCCATCAGATGAAGAATCAAAGTTAGAGTTAGGTTATATTCTTGAACCAACATCAGATTTAGCATCAAAATTAGAATCAACATCAATTATGACATCAGATTCAGAGTCCCTTGAGTTAGAATCAGATTCAGAAGAAGAATATGTTCATGATTTTTACAACATTGGTTACACATGCCTCACAAATCAATTTGAATACATTTGTGATCTTTCTATAGTTTTTGAGGATGAGTAATTTAGCTTTGACACAAGTTCTCCCAGTATCTTCTATGAGGATTGTGTGGCCTCTCCCCATTCCATTACCATTCCATAGGCCATTACCATCAACCAAAATAACCATATTATTGACATTCCACCTCTCACAAGTGTCGATTGGGACTGATAGAATCACACTTTGTTGAACTACATCCATGGTGACATAGTAGTTGAAGAAGATAAAGGAGGCCAAGACAACATTCATGTAGTAGAAGAACACTCTCCTAGTGAAACCTTTTTAAAGGCACTAAGGGACAATCAAAGTCATAACTTAGCATCTTCTAGTGAGACTTTTTTGAAAGTGATAAAATAAAATCAAAGTTAAAAGCCAATGTTCATTAGTGAAACCTTCTTGAAGGTGTTATGGGATAATCAAGACAACTTCATTGGTGAAAACCTCTTTGAGGCACCAATGGTTGAGCAGAAAATTTCTTCACTACTTGATGAAGACAAAATCAAAAAGAAAATCAAAATAGCTTCCAATCTACAACCTAATCAGATGGTAGCTACTCTCAAGATCAAACACTAAAAAAATTTGGTGGTCCTATTGAGATAAAAAGTCTTTGGCCCCACCACAACCAAAATATGTCAAATCCAACATCAACAACATTACATGTAACTAAAAGTCTTGATCTTCACCATTATGAATTCCATTATCATCTACCATTCCATTTCACAATGAAACCCACCATCCATTATTTGTCCCTATTTACCATCCATGGCTGCACTTTCCTTTGCAGAGGCTACAAGGATACCTTGTCTTAACACTTAAAGGAATCTGAATCAATAACCAATGAAGATCATAAAAGAATTCTTAACAACCAAATATACAATCCATTCTTGACAAAGCAACTTTTTAGATGAGGTGTGGGCTAGTAATTAACATGATCGAGTATTATATTTGTATCATTTGTTGATTAGGACGTGCATCTCCCCATCAATAAGAACAATATAGTAAAAAACCACACCCAAGCCAAAAACATGTACCATACCATTACCATTGTTACATATCCATTTTAAATTATTGTAGATCCTAACCATTCACCCCACCACTTGGGGGGAAGCCTCTTACCATATTATCCAATCTATAAAAACCCATCATTATCCTTAGCAAGACCATACCATCCTATCATTCCATTCCTATCTAGACCAAAGACTATTTTTAGTCATCTTACCTAATCCTATTTTGATATTGGTTCATTTGGTTCTTCCCACACCTTTTGTGAGATTTTTCTAATCAATTTTAAATAATAAATCCAATCCATGTTTACAATGACAATCTATGAAATTAGTGCGATAGTTGATCAGGTAAGATATCTTTCATCCTATCCACATTTGTTTATGTGAGCTTGATTATAACTAATTATGGGAAAATTAGTGTTTTACAAATCTTGATACTAATTATAACCACCTATGGGAAAATTAGTATCATTTAACTATGCCATTGTTATCCTATTTATAACCACCTATGGGAAAACTAGGGGCAAGACTTGTTTATCATGCATTGTTGCATAACCATGCCATCACTATTTTCATTTGACTGGCCATTTGCTAGATTTGAGAACTTGTTGAGACCTAGTTGGTTTTTCCTCACCTTTTGTATGGATGGAATTACTATGACTTGAGGTCATTTCAAGACTGTATGGGTCATTCTCAATTCATATTGATGTCACCTCAATCCTCCTTTCCAAATGATCTCACCATTTTGTGAGCAACCTAAGCTAAATGCTCTCACCATTTTACATGTAGGTATCATTTCATTCTCTAATGAGTTAAAATACCCTCAAAATTCCAAAAAAATTCATAACATTTCAAAATTACAAAAATATTTGTCTTGTTTAAGCCTGGCCAGTTATCGTTGATCCACCTTACTAGGGCATTTTCATCGTTAGGATGCTTTCTTTGCTTTTGTTTTTAGGATTTCTATTTGTTTATTTATTTCAAGTTGTTTGTTTGTTTTTCTATTTGTTTGTTTATTTGATTACCTATTTGTTTACTTTTAGCACTGTTGCCTTGACTCAGTCTATATGTGTTCATTAAGTGATTCCTTACACATATTACTCTTGAGTCTATCCATATTCATATGTCAACATTATCATCATGGTTTCTATCATTGGTGCATTATTTTCAAGTGTTTATTAGATATCGAGAGTCAGTCCTTATGCATATTTTGGCTAAGTCTTTATGGTATTCTATCATAAATCCTACCATCACATGTTAGAACAAATATTAGCTTCAAGAAGTCTATTCAACAATGGCTACATCTCTTCAACACCAACATCCTGATTCATGCCCAATCATATCCCATCTAGAGTAATTAACCACAAAATAAGTTCAACCTTTATTAATTCAAGTGAACATCTCCCTACTAGTAGGTTGTTCTAATTCATCATTACCCTCTATGTCATGTTATCATCATCCTAAGCTAAGTTTATCATGTTTTCCATAATCAGGGCCCAATTATTATAACCACCTATAGGAAAATCATTGCACACCATCCCACCTACATTTCTCAATGATTATAACTGACTTTGGACAGATAATTGTGTTGTCACCACTTTACTTTTTTTGCCTATACAGGGGCATGTTATTATCTTGTTTATTTTTCCTAACTAGGGAAGTTCCATCTTTTCAATAATTATAACCACCTTTGGGCAAAACATTGTGTTATCATACCATGCTACCATTATCAGGGTATAATGCTTATAACCACCTTTAGGCAAACCATTGTGCATCATCCCACTTACATTCTCAATGATTTTGACTACTATCATTATGTTTTCATCCCATCATCTTTCCTTTCTTTGGTCCCCTCATTTCACTTCTTTCTTTTCAAGGGATCATTTTTGGACCTCCTTGGGCCAACCATTCCCTCGAGGGGGCTTCATAATGTTAGTTTATCATGATTGCAATTATAGGCATACAAGACCTTTTAATTATTTGAGAAGATGTTATTATGCTTATAGCTTGAAATTCCTTCCTAGCTGGGGAAAACTATAGACACCTAAAACTGGCCATCAATAACCTCCAATTAGGCTTTTGGCTACTTTTCATCTAAAATGCACAATTTATCCTAAAAACACTAAGACATGCTAAATGATGTGAAAATGGCATATTTAAGTTCCAATCTTGGCTAGGGTATCCCTAAATGGGGCAATTAAATTTATGGACTAACTAACTTTGATTAGTTCATTTTGAGTCAAAATGCCAATTTTGCACCTGCGTGCTCTAGACTATTTTTTCCTATCAAATCTTTTTCACAAGACTTATGCCTTTATTATTTGTTTTTTTAAACATTCTAAATGGGAATATGCATCTAATGCATCTGATGTGGACTTCCAATTCTAATCCAGTCAAATTTAGGACCAATAACAAGGAATTATAATCAATTTGGGTAATTTGTGCACAATGTGCTTAATCCTGCTTAAGAACTAATTAACCAAAATTAATGCCTAATAAAAAATTCCATGAAAACTTGTTGAATACTAATTTTTAGAAATGAATATTGAATATCTACATCATCAAGTGACCTCATTTATTAAGAAGACATCCTTAGGCCATAAATGCCACAAATATCTAGATTCATGCCCTCCATGCCTCATAAATTCCCTCTATGATGCCCTCTATGCCTCTTAATTGCCACTTCTCCAATGACATGATGAGGATAATTACAATATTACTTCCAAAAATTGAATTAATCCTCAACCACACATCTAAATCTTGAGATGGATGGTTGAGGTTGATTATGATCAAATCCAAAAATCTATAAATAGGAGGCCTCAAAACATCATTTCTAAGCTTTTTTGATGCAAATTTATAATGCCAAATTAGTTCCAAAAGTTTCAAGTAAATAGTGTTACCATGCCAAATTGATTCCAAGCCAAGCCAAGCCACAAGCCAAAGGTGCCAAGAGGAGATGAAGCTATCCACACTCCATTTAAGAATACCTCTTAAAGCACAAGCTAAGAAATCCACTAATACAAAGGCATTTGGAGCATCTAAGGAAGGTGAAGGAACTCTTGTATTTGATTCCTTGATTTTTAGTTGTGTTTGTCATTTATTTTTGTTAACTAAGCTCTCCCTAGTGTCTAGGCCTACAGATGTTATGCTATTAGTGTGTTTATTTATTTTTTTTAAATATTGAAACTAACACCATACTAAAATTTCTCTCTTGAGTCAAATTCCTAGGTCACAGATGATGCCTATATTCAAACAAAATTTTTCCATCAAACTGACATGTCTAGCATAGTGGAGTCTGTGTAGAGTGACAAAGTGAGATTGATATGTATGACCAATATTGACACATGAAAATTCAATATATATATATATATATATATATATATATATATATATATATATATATATATATATATATATATATATATATATATATATATGTTATAATTATGATATAGGTTCACACAAATCCATTAGAATATTACAAAAGTTCCCCCATAGGTGTTTTACAAATTGATTTTCTTGACTATGTTTTTCCAATTTCTCTGTGTATGAAAAAGATGTTCTTAAGTCAAATTTAACTAATATGAATGATCCAAAGTCATAGATTTGTTATAAATGATTAATAAGATTATTTTAATTAATTGTTTCTCATTATAAGTCCCTAATCAAGTTTGTAAAGTCAAATGACTTTAACTATGTTTTGATAGTGTTTGGTGTTTTTGAGTATGTTATCCATATGAGTGTTCTTGAAGCCTTTTAGCCTATGTGGTGAATTATAAATCATTTTGAGAACATTTTTAAGTCATTTTTAGCCTATTAATATGATTTAATTAATTTTTTATGTGTCAAAGTTTTTTACATGGTACAAATTTGCAAGATAGATTTACAGGTAGTGAGAAGGCCTATTAGCGAAGAGATCTAATTGATAGGTCCAAGTAGTGAAATAGACTAAATTAAGTTAGGTAAATAGGTTTAAATTATATTTTGGAGGAAGGTATTAATTTTTTAATCCATTTTATAATATATGAAGTGTTCCTAAGGGTTTAAATGGAAATGTGTGGATAGGATAGACCTAATTACATTAGGTCTTCATTAGGCCTAATTGTGAAATTGGTCCTTATGGACTATGACCAAATAATATCTTGTCCATTTCACTAAATAAACGTGTGTATTTATATATTTTAATAATAATTTGAGTGTGGTAAAGATATTGGCTGACGAAGATGGGTGAAATAAAGAATTGAGTATAAAGGTAAGGCCTAATAAGGCTATTTGGAAAAGTTAGAATATTGAGCTATTAAGTGAAGGATATATAATTTTTGAATAGTGTAAAGGATTTAATATCATTAAAATACTGATTTTAATATTTCATGAATGTTTAAATATATTTATATAGGTTTTGAATAATTCCAATTGACCTAATATTACCAAGGATAGGGCTTATTAAGTGAGAAAGCATGAGAAGTTGGTTGAGTGAGTTTGAAGGGTGAAGAGTGCAAGAAAACGTTGTCATATATAGTTGAGTTAGAAAAATGTATTATAAGGTGACTAAAAATTATATGAGACTTGGTTGGTACTAGTTTACCTAAGGGGGTTGGAGCCTCCTTACAATATTGAACTTGTAAAAGACTAATTGGGTGGGTACTTAACTAGGTAGGGGTTGGAGCTCCTTATGAAGTTGGGGCTTCATTAAAATTTGAATATTGAAATTAGAGGATAGTAGTCCATGTGCATGGTTTAGTGAGTTTTATTCCCAAAGAGGGAATCCCACATAATTTATGTGTTCTCTTGTGATTTTTTTATATAGTTTCTTATGCATACATTAATCTTTCATATGAGTGAATGTCTCATGGAATGTTGAATTGAATTAAATAGACAAATGTTGAGAAACTGATTCACCCCACCTCTCAATAGTTTTTATTTAACATCCTCTTGGAATCTTATTTTGTAATTTTGGGATCATATTAGATTATTTATGCTATAATAATTGATATGTTTACCCTATGCATGTCTCATTATGTGAACTAGGAATTTGACTCAAGAGAGGTGATTAATATTATATTAGTCACAAAATGAAAACAAATTGATAAAAACAAACTAACTAAAATACATATCTAGGCCTAGTTATTAGGGTGAGATTAATAAAAAAACAAATGAAAAACACAATTAAAAAGTAAAGAAAAACAAGAATCCTTCACCTTCTTTGGATGCTTTAAATGCTTGTTGTAGTGGCTTGCAAGGCTTGTGCTCAGAAGTCATATATCCTCTTCTCCTTGGCACCTTGTGCCTTTGGCTTGGATTGGCTCAATATTTTGGAATTATAAATTTGGCATGTGAGAGCTCTTGGAATATATTTGACATGGTAACTTTGAATAAATTAAGCTTAAAATTCAATAGGCAAGGCCTCCTATTTATAGATTTTTGAGGTTGCTTAGAATCAACCTAAACCATCCATTTAAATATTGAGATGTGTGGCTAAGGATTAATCTAATTTTATAATTTAAATTGATAAATAGGCTCATAAATATTTGGGATAGAGGGCATTGATGAGGCATGGGAGGGGTTAACCTTGATATTTTATGAATTTATGGCCTACGGATGTCTTCCCAAGAAATGATGTATATGTTCAATATTCATTTATAAAAATAAGTATTAAATAAGTTTCAATGAAATTATTAATTAGGACGTAATTTGGTTTAATTATCTCTAAAGCATGATTAAGCATTTTGTGCACAAATTACTTAAATTGATTAAAATGCCTTATTATTGGTCTAAAATTTGACTAGATTGGAATTAGAATGTGATGTCAGATGTGTTGGATCCATTATCCCTTTTATGATGTTGCCAAAACCAAATAACAAAGGCATGTGTCTCATGTAAGATATTTGATAGAAAAGAGCAATCCAGAGCACCCAAGTGCAAAATTGGCATTTTGACTCAAAATGATTTGATCAATGTTAGCTAGCCCATAAATTACATTACCCCATTTAGGGATACCCTAACCAAAATTAACACTTGAATATATAAATTTCAACTCATTTAATATGTTTTAATAATTTTAGGCCAAATTGTGCATTTTGGTGGAAATTGGTTAAAAGCCTAGTTGGAGGTCATTGGTGGCCAAATTTAGGTGTCTATAGTTTACCCCTATTTGGGAAGGTGTTGCAAAATTTAGGTATAGAAACATCTTTTCAAATAATGAAAAAAGGCATGTATACCAAAAAGAAGATGATGGTTGAAGAACAAAGCAACAAATAGTTTTGAGAATCCTATGATGATGCCCCTTGAGGGAGTGGCCATCACATTTCTTAATGGACGATACCTTAAAAAGAAACAAGAATAAAGGTGGAACTAACCTATGGTTGAGATTAATCCAAATAAGAAAATGCTTGCATGAATTGAGTTAAAAAAGATACGAAATTTTATAAAGGTAGTTAAAATCAAGAATGAAAGTTAAAATAATGATTTTCCCATAGACGGTTATAATCAATAAGAGGACATAGATTGGCTAAAGATGATGGTGCCCTAGTTAGGGCTGATTAACAATAATAACTCAAGGATACAACCTAAAATATATATTAAAGATGATTAGGCATAAAGTGATGAAATAGATAAATAGAGGAATGAGATTGATCAATAGAAAATGATTTAGTTTTACCTACTAATAAGGAGATGCTCATCATTATTTTTAATGATAAAACTTGAATGGTTAATGGGTTGATTTGATCAAGGGTGGGATGGCAGTATTTTCCAAGGTGTCAAGGAGAAACTTGTATGGCTCCATTGATTTTAGACCTTCTTAAAGCTAATTTTTGTTGTAGCATGTGATGGTAGGCTTCATGATATAACACCATGAAGACTTGGCCAAAATATGCATCAGGATTGACTCCGATCCAATAAACAATAAAAAATAATGCACCAATGGTAAAAACCATGATGATAATGTTAATGGATGAATATGGATAAACTCAAGAATAATGTGCTTGAGAAATCACCCAATGAATGCATATAGACTGAGTCAAGGCAATAGTACTGAAATTAAACAAATAGGCAAGTGAATAAATAAAAAAATAACTCGAAATAAATAGACAAAAAAAATCTTGAAAACAAAAGCAAAAGAAAGCATCCTTACAATTACCATGCCCTAGTAAGGTGGATTGAGGATAACTGACTAAGCTTAGATAGGATAAATATTTTTGTATTTTTGAAATGTTATGAATGTTTTTGGAATTTTGAGGTATCTTAACTTGATCAATAATGACAAGATACTTTCTCATAAAATGGAAAGAGTATTTAGCTTAGGTTGCTCACAAAATGGTGAGAGTGTATGGAAAGGGGGACTAAGGTGACCTCAACATGAATTGATCATGACCCATGTAGTCCTAAAATTACCTCATTTCTAATAATTCCATCCACACAAAAGGTAGGGAAAAACCAACTAGGTTCTAAAAAGTTCTCAAATTTGGCAAATGGCCAGTCAAATGAAAATAATAATGGAAAGGTGATATGGCAATACATGATAAACAAGTGTTGACCCTATTTTTCCCATAGGTGGTTATAACTAGGATACAATGACATAGTTCAATGATAATAATTTTCAAATAGGTGGTTACAATTAGTAGCAAGATTGGTGAAACATTGATTTTCCCATAGGTAGTTATAATGAGGCTCACATAAACAAGCTTGATACATGATGGAAAATGAAAGATATCTTACCAAATCAACTATCAAACTACTTTCATAGACTATCGTTTAAAAAAGGAATTGATTGATTATTGAAATACTCTCAAAAAAAGTGTATGAAGAACCAAAGTAACCAAGATAAAAATAGAATTGGGTAGGATGACTAAAAATAGGCTTTGGTCTAGATAGGAATGGAATGATAAGATGTATAAAATGGTAAGAGGATTTTCCCCCAAGTGATAGGGTGAATATCAAGAATTTACAACAATGGTAAATGGATATTTAATAATGACAATGGCATGGAAATGTGAAATGATATGGTACATATTTTTGGCTTGGGTGTGGTAAATGACAGATGATTCTATTTTTTCTGTTGAGATGGAGATACACATCCTAATCAATAAATGATACAAATAGAATACTTGATCATGTTAATTTCTATCCCACACCTCATCTAAATAACTACTCCATCAAGAATTACCTATAAAGTGTGATTTAAAGAATGTTGTTGTGGTCTTCATTAGTCATTGATTTTGATTCCTTCAAATGTTGAGACAAGGTATCTTTCTAACCTCTACAAAGGAAAGTGTGACCATAAATGGTAAATAAGGAAAAAAAAATGGATGGTGAGTTTGATTGTGAAATGGAATGGTAAATGATAATGGAATGCGGAATGGTTGGAAAACAAATGAAGATTAGGATGTTTAGTCACACGTAATGTTACTAATGTCAGATTCAATATAACTTTGGTTTTGGCTAGGCTGAAGACTTATTCTCTTGATGGAACCACTAGATTTTTCTATTGTTTGATTTTGAGAGTAGCTACCATCCAATTAAGCTGTAGATTGGAAGTTATTTTGAATTGATCTTGGATTTTATCTTCATCAAGTAGTAAAG
This sequence comes from Torreya grandis, assembly GCA_037957365.1. NCBI lineage: Eukaryota > Viridiplantae > Streptophyta > Pinopsida > Cupressales > Taxaceae > Torreya > Torreya grandis. Next base: position 119,890 of record JARHVA010005552.1, read on the forward strand.
AATTTTTAAGCTCAGCTATTGGTGCCTCAAAGAGGTTTTCACCAATGAAGTTGTATTGATTGTCTCATAGCAACTTTGAGAAGGTTTCACTAAGAAATGTTGACTTTTAACTTTGATTATCTTCTAGTGATTATAAAAAAGTTTCACTAGAAGATGCTGAGTTTAGACTTTGACTATCCCCTAATGGCTCCAAAAAGGTCTCACTAGGAGAGTGTCTTTCTACTATATGAATGTGGTCTTGGCCTCCTTTCTCTTCTTCAACTACTATGTCACCATGGATGAAGTTTAACAAAGTGCGATTCTATCAATCCCAATCAACACTTATGGGAGATGAAATATCAATGATATGGATATTTTGGTTGATGGTAATGGCCTATGGAATGGTAGTGGAATGGGGAGAGGTTTAGAAATCCACATAGAAGATACTAGGACAACTTGTGTTGAAGTTGAATTACTCATCCTCAAAAACCATAGAAGTATCACAAATATATTCAAATTAATCTGCAAGGCATGCGTAACCAATGTTGTAACATCTATGAACATATTCTTCTTCTAAATTTGATTCTAACTCAAGGGACTCTGAATCCAATGTTGAGACTGATGTTGATTCAGATTCTAATGGTAAATTTGATGTTGGTTCAAGAATAGAACCTAAATATAACTCTTATTCTTCATTTTATGGGTACTCTATTATAATAATGTCTTGTTGAATATTTGGTTTTAGATAAGTAATGGCCTGTGATGGCATAATGGGCTCCACAAAATTGGTTTGTCAGAGTGGGACTCCTCTAGGATGGGAAAAAGGTCAAGAGATAACTCCTCAAAGACTAGCTTATCAATAAGAGGCTCTTAAAAAATAGGCACATATTTGAGGTAATGATTTGGCCAAAGGTGGTTATAATCATTAAGAAGTGACTCGATAAATATTGGATCATCAGTGTGAGACTCCTCAATAACTGGTATATGATCAATAGCTGATTCATCATAAGTTGACTTATCATAAGTGGTTGGTTCAATAAAAGTATATTAGATTGGTTGGTTGTCTTGGATTTGGTTTCTAATGAGTTGAAAAATACCAGTTTTGAACATAGCTTGGTCTTTGAAGGATTGGATTGGTTGAGGTTTGGATGGGATTAGTTTTGGATGAGGAATGGCTTATGGTTGGATAATGGTAGGGCATTGGGGAGCATGATTGCTTTCATGAGCCAAAGGATGAAGTCCTAAAATGGTAATGATAGGGTGTTATGGGGCTTTATTGCATGCACAAGCTAAATGAATAGGTCTTGGAATGATGAAGGGGTGTTTTGGAGCTTGATCTCTCACACAAGCCAAAGGATGAGGTAGTAGTATAGAAATGGTTTGGCATTGTGGAACTTGATTGTTTGCACAAATTGAAGGATGAGGTCTTAGTATGGAAATGGTGAAACATTGTGGTCTTGAAATAAAAATGGTATGATGTGGTGGAGCTTTATTAATTTCACAATCCAAAGCATCTAAGTCATCCTCATAAACCATATCATCCCAATCTTGAGTTAGATCATAAGCTAGTTTTTGACTATGTTCTGTGTAGTGATTATCATAAAGAGGGTATGGATTTGTATCATAAATGACATTATCTATAGTTGGGTCTTCAAAGTCCTCCTCATAAACCATATCAACTCAATTGGTAATTTGATTTGGATTTTTTGGTTTTTGAATATGTTGCCCATATGGAGTATTGTAAGGTTAATAATAAAACTCCTTAGAAAATCAATAATTCTATCATAAGTTGAAACTCTATAGGGGTTCCTAGTGGGATTCTATGCAACAATTCTATCATAAGTTGGATTGTACATGACTCCAACATAAGTGTAGTTAGACATATCTACATAAATGATGAAATATATGAAACAAAAAGTTTTAGAGTTATACAAACTCTAAAAAATATGTCCAAATGATAAATTGTTCAAACTTGATCTAACTTGGTCAAAAGTGTGGAGCTATTTCTCTAAAAATGGTTTGAAAGTGGAGTTGTTTATTCAAAATTATTTGTATAAAACTTGACATAAAATAGTCTAACATCAAATGTCTAACATAAAATATCATACACACAAAAGGTCAAGCATTTGAATAAATACTAACATGTCAAATGTCTAGGTCAAAGTGTTCCAAATAAGGTCTAAACTAGGAAAGGGAAAAGTTGAATTATTAGGTGTTTTGTCCAAATGTGGAGTCAAAAAATAGGCTAAAATAGGATATGCTAGGAATTTTGGCTAAATGACATAAAAATAGACTTGAAACAAAGTCATGATGTGATTTGATTTAACCTAACAAGTTTTGGAAACATCTTTGACATAGACTTGACACGCAAACTCAAACATAAACATGATCATTTGGCATAAGGCATAAGACAAAAAGGATATTTTAATAAAGGTTGTGTTTTCCCAAATAAATTCACAAAAAATGATGAGGATAGACTCTAAACAAAAAAATAATCAATAGTTTTCAAATTTGGGTAATCAATTAACTGAAGTTATGCAACCCAAAAGAGAAAGATCTGTGTATCAGCCCCATGAATTGAGGCTTAAATAGAAATCAATCAATGTTTGAATCCAAAATTTATAAGTCTAATTGAAAACTCAACATTGAAAACTAGGATTTGATCAAAAAATCTAGACAAGATTGGATAGCATGATAGCACAAGACAAAGGTCTAAATGGTATACATGACATGGTTTGAAACAAACAATTTTTGAGACAAGGTAAACTAGTCTTGAAATAAATTAAGTAGTCTAATGACATAAGTATGTTTGAATGATGTGGTCAATTTTATGTTTCAAAAAACTCATAGGAAAAATGGTTTTGACATGTTTTGGGTAGCATAATTCTACCCTTATCAACTCAAATGACACACACACAAACAAGTTTAACAAAAAATTCAAGGCATAAGTGTGGTGTAAAATGACCAGCATAATACCTCCTTAGACAAAAGAGTGACATATAAATAAATTGATTTTCCATGGCTTTATGAATAAAAAAACAAGTTTTAGTCCAAAACATATCAAGCAAAAATGACCAAAATACTCTAAGTATAATTTTCCAAATTCTAGCAAGGGTATGGCAATGTGGGGTTGACTAAACTATCAAGATTTTGAATGTTTCCAGGGGAATAAATTGCATTATGAATTTCATGTCAAAAAATTTAAAATAAAATCATATAAATTGGGTGTTTGTGGCATTGGCTAGTTTTAAAAAGGTCTAGTTTTGTTTACAACCACTACATCCTATTATTTGCTCAGTGTAGTGTGATGTCTAAATGCAGATACGTCCCGTGAAAAAATTAAGAGTGGATGAAATCAATGCCAAAAGATGAAACCCAGGGTCAAATATTCCCTAAAAATATTGTAGGAGGTAAATAATTCCCCATCATAAGCCAAGTTTGCATGAAATAAAAGACTAATAGAAAGATTTTAGGATCATTTTCAAGGTCACCCAAACTTTGATGAGTTTTTAGGGAATGCTTTAGACAACATTATTAATAAGCCTTGGACTAGGATTTTTATAATAAGGATGGTGTTTTTGATTCCAAGGCTTCTCTAAATGGGAAAAATGGAATAGCATATAGGCATAAACCTTCTCTTTGCTAAACAATTTTTAATTAAACAACTATTGAAAAAAAGAATTGACAAGTGTGTTCAATTTTAGAACCCAAATGAAATATGTGGTGGTGTTCTTTTGACCCCTTGGTCTTAATTCGTAACTTTGAAATGATAAATATCAAAAATTTATAGCACCTAAATGTTCCATTAATTACTAAAACACAGTTTCTAGTTCATTTTAAAAGCATATAAAGATGGTCTAAAATATGTTTTAACAAATTTGAAGTCTGTCGGTTACCTGTCTACCCTTGAGGCATCACCCCAAAAGAAAATGTGTTAGGTTAGAAAATGTTAACAAAAAATATAATGAAAATAGTTTAAAAAATAATATTAAATATATGAACACCTACAAACAAAAAATTAGAAGGCTAAAAATAAAATATAACACATAACACAAAATCCTGCACATAAAATATAAAAACCTAAAATTAGTATTTTTAACATAAATTTTAAAATATAGATCTATTTTCCACAAAATTTTTATATGTTGTTAATAATGCAATGAATCATATCAAATAAAAAATTTAAGTTCGAAAATTCAATACAAAAATTTTTATAAACTCTGTTCATTTTTACCAAATAAATTAAAAACAAAAAGTGACAGTTACTAAAATAGCTATAACTTCTAAAGTATTAAAAAAAAAAGAAATATTTAGATAATATCAATGACTTATATATCTATATTCATTAAAAAATGTATACAAAAAAATTAAGTAAATAAAAATTTATGACTTCTTTATTGGCCATTTTTACTCAAAACAAAAACAACAAAAAAAAGAATCATAACTATGAAACACAAAAACATTTATGGATTACGCTCTAATGAAGATGGTCGCACCAGGTGTGCCATTATGTGAAATAGGAATTTGACTCAAGAGAGGTGATTAATATTGTGTTAGTCCCAAAATGAAAACAATTTGATAAAACACTCTAACTAGCATACATCTATAATCCTAGTTACTAGGGTGAGCTTAATAACAAAAAAAAATGAAAAACACAACTAAAAAGTAAAGAAAAATAGGAATCCTTCACCTTCCTTGGATGATTCAAATTATTTTTGTAGTGGCTTTCTCAGATTGTGCTCATGAAGTCTTCATCAAAGGTGACTTGGCTATCTCCTCTTCTCCTTGGCACCTTGTGGCTTTGGCTTGGCTTTGCTCAATATTTTGGTATCATAACTTTGGCATCTGAGATCTCTTGGAATAAATTTTACATGGTATCTTTTCATAAATTAAGCTTAAAATTCAATAGGAAAGGCCTATTATTTATAGATTTTTGATATTGCAAAGAATCAACCTAAACCATCTATCTCAAGATTGAGATGTGTGGCTAAGGATTAATCTAATTTTGCAATTAAGATTCATAAATAGGATCATAAATATTTGGGATTGAGGGGAATTTAAGAGGAATGGGAGGCATTGATGAGGCAAGGAAGGGGTTAACCTTGATATTTTATGCATTTATGGCCTAGGGATGTCTTCTCAAGAAATGATGTCACCTAATGATGTAGATATTTAATATTCATTTCTAAAAATAAGTATTCAACAAGTTTCCATGAAATTATTAATTAGTCTCTAATTTAGTTTAATTGTCTCTAAATCATGTTTAAGCACCTTTTGTATAAATTAATCAAATTGATTAAAATGCCTTGTTATTAGTCTAAATTTTGATTGGATTGGAATTAGAATGTGATGTCATATGTGTTAGATCTATTATCCCATTTAGAATGTTGCCAACACAAAATAACAAAGGCACATGTCTCATGCAAGATATTTGATAGAAAAGAGAAATCCAGAGTACTCAGGTGCAAAATTAGCATTTTGACTCAAAATGATTTGATCAAAGTTAGCTAGTCCATAAATTGCATTACCCCATTTAGGGGTACCCTAACCAAAATTATCATGTGAATATATAAATTTAAAATAATTTAATATGTTTTAGTGTTTTTAGGCCAAATTGTGCATTTTGGTAGAAATTGGTTAAAATCATGGTTGGAGGTCATTGGTGACCAAATTTAGGTGTCTATAGGTGATTCACTAAAATTTGAATATTGACATTAGAGGATAGTAGTCCATGTGCATGGTTTAGTGGGTTTTTTTCCTAAAGAGGGTTTCCCACATAACTTATGTGTTCTCTTATGATTTTCTTATATAGTTTCTTATGTATACATTAATCTTTCATATGAGTGAATATCTCATTGAATGTAAAATTGGATTGAATAGACAAATGTTGAGCAAATGATTCACCCCACCTCTTAGTAGTCTTTGTTTTAAAATCCTCTTGGAATCTTATTTTATAATTTTGGGATCATAGTATATTATTTATGATATAATAATTGACATTTTTACTTTGTGCATTCTTGTAACAACATCAGTGTCATCCTCTACATTCATGAACAGACTATCATGACTTTAGGATTGGTGTCTATAGTTGATTTTCACCTTCCTTTCATACTTATCTATATGTCCCATGATTATTTATATAAGGTCAAAATGTATAAATGGTTCTCATTTCAATCCATATTACACCATAATATTCTCCATGGACTCAAAGTGTTCCCATCTTATATATTGTATTCACCCAATGCTAAGAGGGGTTAGGTGAATAGCTTCTAGGTTAGCCATTTTTAACTTGACATCAAAATTGTTGGCCAATTGAGAATAAATATCAATTTAATATAATTTTTAAATACTAATATGTGATAAATACAAAGGGTATGCCTTGGTACTCTCTATCATAATTATATTGCACTTAGGATAGAACATGTAGTTGCTCATTTTCTAGATAGTCTTCTTTATGGAGTCTGATAACCTAGGCATGTTATTATTTTATATGGTTTAGTAAACCATAGGATAAAAGGTCTTTATCAACATTTTTATTTTATTCCTAAACTTTTGAACATGGAGAGCCTTGAAATCATCACAAATCATTTATTTGGATATCATATAAATGGTTGCCAAGGTTTTTCATATGTTGATTGCATTGTTACAGTCATAAAATCTACCACATAAGGCATCATATATAAGCTACCATATATTAAACTTATTGGATTGGTGATTCATTAAATAAAATTTTAGTTGATTATCTCCCTAGGGGTGATTATTTTATTAGAAGTGAGGATGATATCCAAGAAAGGGATCCATATCTCATTGATTTAATAAATGATTGGGAATCCATATATTCTATTTAATAAAGTCATGAAAATCCTTACCCCTAGTATAAAAATGTCTATGGTAACAAAAAACTTATGGTATTTAATAAAAAAATTGATTATATTGTCAACCCCATTCTTTCAATTTAATGTGGATGTTGTTCGTTAGGAGCCATTAATTGACATGGTCATACCTACAGGTCATCTCTAGAAAAGGGATCCTATAGTGTATTTCAAATGCATTTGCACATATATATGCCATAAGAGTCTTGATAAGTTAGAAATATAATATCTTTCAATTTATTTTACCATTCAAAAACAAATTAAACAATAATTCAGTGTAGGGCATTATCTTGGGTTTGCCTACAACATTATGTAGGTCGATTACTTTTATTTCCAGAAGGTCACCTTTATATCTCTATGTGAAAAATTGAAAGAAGTTCTTCCACTCTACATGGTTTTACAACCTCAACCTCATCCCAAATATCTATTTAATGTTTGAAATCATAGTTAAGAGCTATTGATTCAAAGATGTGTCAGTATAGTCAGTTGGTCCTTTAATTGAACATGTAGAAGGAGGAGCATGAGATGAGGGAGCCATTGAAACTCAAGTAGGAATATGCATGTTCTCTAAGTAGCCTAAAATTTCTTTATCATTTTTTGGTATTAAATTCACAATTTACACTTGATACTTAGGATACAATATGATCACATTGAGTATGGTGGCTTTAATTATATTTATTTAGATTTGGTATTTTATTGAATTGAATGCATTAAGTTTCCAATTCCTACAAATTAATGGTAACATATTTCACTCCATTTCTATTCTAATTTTTATTTTTAATTTCACAGTTTTGACTTCCATATATTTTATTACCATGTAGCTTACTTCTTTTTTTTGGGTGCCTAGGCAACATAATAGTATAGATGTCCCTTTTCCCCACTCTTAGGTTATTCATGTCTTTGTTATTTTATTATGTGGTTGAGTGACATGTGTCTGCATATTGTTTTCTTGATTATAATTGAGATATGTCCTATTGTAATTCATTCTTATGGTCATAGGTTAGTAGGAAGATGAGACATGTAATGATCGTGGTGATCCACTTTCATAGAGACCAAAAGTTATTATCAAGTAGTAACCCACCTTTGAATTATTGAGATGTTGACACATGGATATATCTCACTACTATGATTAATATTTAGGCTTCATACACTATGTAATGATTTAGGGATCCTAGGCTAGTGGGATGATGACATATGGAAAGATCCCAATGATTTGCTTGCTTGAGTGACTTATATTCTTCACTTGCACTCTAGGTAAGTGGAATGATTCCAAATCCTAAAAATAGATTGAGATAAGCACAAAACAACCTGTTCAAGACACATCATAGCCAAATAATAAACTAAATTAATATGCATCAAATTGGTTACCCTTTAAATTAGAAAAAAATATAACATGTATATATAAGGTTTTAAAATTTCAAATGAAAATTATAAATCATGTATATGGATTATTCAAATATTTTATTTATCTTATCTTAAATTTGAAACATACTATATATTTTGAAAATAACCTCAAAATTATCCTTTTAAAACCAATGTTGAATATATCTAAGGATCATAAGACCTCGAATAAATATATTGAATCGTAGTGTGTCCCAATTTGAATTTTAAAATTTGGTTTGTATATTAGGTCATAATAAATGGTGACTCAGTGGGTAAAATACGCATTAGTATTTGATAAACTATAATATTATAAATTCACCATAATAAAATTACAATCCAAATAAGAAATGAATAAGTCATTTCATGAAAATTACTCCTACTTCCCCATGCAACATATGAACCCTTTACATTCCTTAGATCTATTGTGAAATTTATTTCCACTTATTTTGATAATTTTTAAAAAGTCATGGATAAGCAATATATGTTTTATTTCAAATTCATATTTATAACCAAACTTTAAGGGAAGATTGGGCATTACTCTATTGCCAGCTAAGCATCCATAACCCTGATAGAGATACTTTATTTCCACTCCAAGCCTTGATATACTACCATTTAGGAATCCACATATCTGGTAGAGATTAATTTGATCACCCATCTTCTATCAATTTTCATGATGATGTTTTTTCAAACACAAATAGAACGAAATATGGGAACCACCATTAGTTGGGTGTATGTATAACAAAATTTATTTTAATCAATATGTCCTTATTAGTGTGCATCGATTTATATGTTTATTATCTCCCATATAATTTTTAACATATAATAGTGTATTTGATCTTTGCAATGGAAATTATTTCTAAATTTTTCATGATTATATCAGATTAAATCTAAAATATCAATTAGGTTCACTCATTCCAAGAAAACTGGATTTAGTCAGTACATATACCTCAATCCTAGAAGCTTGAGAACTATTATAATAAACCCTTGTGAAAACAAATTATGAATAATTTTATATTATACCTTTGATTTGGAATGTCATTTTCACTTCTAACATAGGAAATTAGTTTATATGTTCTACATTTTAGAAACATAATCTAGAAACATAATGACTAATCTACTGAAAGAAAACATAGAAAATAGGAAACATTAATCTAGTAAAGCAAGAAACACTAATCTATTAAAGTAATAAGAACTATTATAGAAAGAAAAAAATTTATTATATAAATTAGGAATCCTACTCTACTCCTCCATCTATATATCCACTTACCATCACTTAGAAACATCTCCAATTGGAACAGCTATGAAATAGTGTTCTAAAAACTATCCATTCACTAGAAAGGTAAGTAAACTACCTTGAAGGTCCTTCAAGTGGAAGGAATTGTTACCTAATATCTAAAATATTTGATATGGTCCAATCCCTAAATGAGTGAACTTATCATGTTTTCCTTTCTTTTCATGTGCTTTATCCCATAATAGCACTAGGTTTGAAATCTTGAAGGCTTTGATTTTAAATCTATTGTCAAACCACCTCTTAAATATGTCTTGGTGTTTTTTGAAACTATGAAGTGATTTAGTTCTTGTATCTTCATATGGAATATGTCAACTAGTATAGATTATATTATTTTATCTTCCCCCATGTACTCTGGTATACGTTAGAACATTAGGATTTTAAGAGTTATGGGGAATACTGGTTGTTGCCCTTACATTATCAGAAAAGGTGAAGCCTTGAGGGATTTCTTTTATCTTATTTGATCTACCCATAATGCATATTTTAGTAGTATATTCCTTTCTATTGGATTATCTTGGGTTGAATTATTAATGGCATACATCATATTCTTATTTGTGGATTCAACTACCCTATTACCTTCTGAATAGTAGTTCTAAAAGAATTTAATGGTGATTTGGTTGTTGTTAACCCACTATATCAATTTAGTAGACTAGAAAATTGGACCATTTTCAGAAACCAAATAAATTAGAGTGTCAAACCTAGTCAGTATGTTTTCTTCTAAAAACTTGATGACATCTAATTCTATGAAATTATTTGTGGCCATAAATTCTATCCACCTGGTGCAATAGTAAGAAGCTTTTAGGGAAAATTTGTTCCCTAATAAAGAGTTTGGGTTGATCTCCCCATTGAATTAAATATATGATTGAGTAAAGAGCATCCTTCAATGATTGGTTTTAGTGGCATGACAACATTCACATATCTATTCAAAAATACATAGCATTTATGGTAGCTTATAACATGGTTGTCATCATATTTGAAGATCATAGGCCAATAGTATCTCATCCTCAAAAAAAATTGAGTTTTAGCATTATATGAGGGATGTTCACTACCTATATTCTAATGTAAATTATATAGGATGTCCAAAACATATTCTATTGAGACATACCTCAAGTAGATTACCTCATATTTATTTTGATATAGGATTCCTTTCTTTATCATATAATTAGTTGATTTGAGCATAAGGGATTATATTTTATCTCTATTTAGCTTAGGTTGCATATGTTTTTGATAAAATAATGAATGATAGGAGCATACCATTCACTAATGGCTACCTGAATCTCATTAAATTATTCAATACAAATGTGTGGATCAATATCAATCATGAGATGGATGATTCCCTATCCTCTCACCATCTTGGACGGTCTGATTTCAACATTAAACTCTTGTAACTTTACCATATTATTACCTCTTCTTTCACCCAACTCATTCTATCTAATTTTAAGCTTGACAACTGGGTCTATAATAATTATGTATGTCTTATTTATCAAAATATAATTCTTGATGTTTTTCACATCTTTACTCAGTGAATATATGTACTTGTTAATCATTGATTACTCCAATTCTACATCCTTTATATTGGTGATCATGAACACAATTAGATGTTCATTGTCATCTACATTTTATGTGAGTATAGCTATTATAGTTTTATTAGAGGTAAATAAATAAAGGTATAAGTCCTTGTTGAATTTTAGGTTGATCAGAACTAGAGATTGATTAATGGTAGTCTTAATGTCTTGAAATTTTTTCTTAGCCTCTGTTATCCACTCTATCTTGTCATCTTACTTTGGCATAGCATTTAATGGTTTGAAAATATTTACAACTCTATAAATGAATTTCCTTATAAATTTTATCTTTCCAAAGAAAGACTTCAATTATTTCTTGTTATTGGGGGGGGGTATCAACTTAGAAATAGCCTAGACTAGTTCTATATCAATAGAGATACCTTATTTAGTGATGGTATGGATTGATAATTTTACTTAATTGACTATGAATATTCTCTTATTTGGATTAAGAGAGAATCCATAACTTCTACATCTTTCAAATAATCTTTGAAGATGATCTTCATGATAAACTCTACCTTTAGAATACATTGTCAAGTCATCAATGTAGATGATGATATATTTGGCAAAAAGTACCTGAAAGGTGAATTCCATCACTCATTCAAATGTTGATCCTACATTGATTATGCCAAAAAGCATCATTTTATTTATAAAATTCCCCCACTTGGTTGTGAAGGTAGTATTCATTATGTCTTGTGCTACTACTAGAAATTGATTGTATCTTAAGAATCCATCCACAAAAGACATCATCTCAGACCCACTCACCATTTGAATTACTTCATAAAGTGAAGGAAAAGGATAGTTATCCTTTTATAATGCTCGATTTAGGTTCTTGAATTCAACACAAAGACTAATTTACACATTCTTGTTTTTGATTGATACTATATTGGATACTTAATTAAAAGGGTTGATTGAGAAGATAACCTTGGCATCTTATAGATTCTATACCTTTGTTTGGGTGATAGGTTACATTAATGGATTTATCGGCCTTTTTTTATACCTAAAAGGCACATGTTCTATCTTCAATGGAATGTTATGTGATGAATTTGGGATCAAAGACTTTAAAATCTTGATATGTCCAGGTAATCACATCCTTGTATTATATACATAAATTCTTCATATTTTATTACTCTCGTTTAGTATAACTCATACAAATATTCAAATACTTAATGTGTTGGTTAGTGCCTATATTCTCGTTGATAAAATTAAACTTAGTTAATTTAATTTATTTCCTAATTTTGACATTGTGGATATACATACAAAACTTTCTCTAGATAAAACATCTCAAGAAGGATGTAGTTCTCTTTCAACTATCAGACACCATCTTCTCCTAGATATTCAATATGCATGGGTTCAACATCCTTCTCATATATTAGCTAAGATTTGAAGGTTCTATAACAACTCATAAATTTCCATAATTTGTTGATCATCCTCAAATACTTAGTTTTTGTCCACATTGTATATGATAGAGGGGGAAATAACTAGCTTCACTAATATTATTTGCATCTTAGATAATTAGAATAGTGCCATATTGGTAGTTGAAGATATTGGTGAATGTGTTATCTAGTTTTTATCCTTTGGTATAGCCTTGATGTTGAATACCTCAAAGGACTTGACCAGGTCCCATGATTGGTGTTTGTAATTCTTGAAGTAGGTGAGATTGCATTGATACATATTTCTAATCTAGTTACAATTTAGATCTGAATCTCTAAAGATTTGAAATAAATTGATGTTAGTCTTTAGTGAAAACTACAAGCTAAGGATTAGAGTTCCATACTCAACTCTATTATTAGTTTAGGGGATCTGCAATCTATAGGCATCTAGTTACTACTTCCCATCTAGATCAATCAAGCTATGCTGACACTTGAACCTTATTTTAATCTAGTTTTATTGAAATTAATTCTATAAGTAATAAAGACCTTTAAATTCTTACTCATGAATTTATTTATTAGTATTCAATGTGTACACTCTTGGATGTAGCTATGTAAAGTCAAACTTTTCATTCTTGGCATTGTACTTGGTGATCAATTATTTCATCTTTGTTTCTCTATCTACTTAGATTTGGTTGGATACTTCTTTCCAAGGCAACCATATGTGTGATAAATTTATGGAAATGTACCCATTCAATATCTCTGATAAATCTCAACTTAGTTATAGGCCATAAGCTTCTGAAATGTCAACAAATAGAATATCTATATATTTGTCTACTCATGGCTCATACACAATCTATATGTTTACATTAGTCAACTCAAAAATACATGGGACAAAAGAATTGTCCAACTACAAGACCAAAATTTTGACTTATTTAGGTTTAACCCCAATTTCTTGCATATAGTTATAGGCATCACTTTGGTTGAGGAACCTAAGTCAACTAGGTAGTTGTGAACATTCTTTTCAAACATTCTAATAGTCAACATAAAAAGTGTTACTTCAGGCTTATTTTTATATGTCATCATATTTGTATGGGCATAATTTGACTTATTAGTGGATGACCTTCCAGTTAATTCTTTAAGTAGAAAATATTTTTTCTTAGTGATGTACGTTAGCTCATAAAGGCTGATGTTAGCTTTGATCTTCTTCATGTCCTCAATAGTATTTTACCCTCCTCTATCAAGTTATTCTACATTTTATAAATGATCATACCTTTTGGGAGGATGTGGATTATTTTTGGCCTTAGAATCTAGAGGATTTGTAACATTGTTATTTAGGGGTGTTGAAGTAGTAATATGTTTCTTGTTCTTAAAACTGTAATTATTTCTATGGAACTAATAGAAGTCATGGATGTCATCAATATTATCCTCTATTTCATTATCATCCTCTATTAGGAATGGGAAGTCATAGATATCAATGAACATTATTGTATTAGGATGTCCTAGAGTGGTAGAGGAAGATGATTTTATTGGACTTACAAAAACTTATTGTTTATCCATTTGATTCTAAAAGATATCAAAGGTAGTATTGAACTCTATGTAGTTTTTCTAACCATTTTGTATTGTTTTATGAACTCAACACCAACTAGGAAGTGTTGCTTTCATGATACTTATCTATGAAACCTTGTTGGTTGGCTATTACTCTAAATTGCCTCTAGACCTATTGAAAGGCATGTTGTATCTTTGTAATACAAAGATCTGGATGATATTATGTCCACTAGTATTCCCCATGCTTTTCTTCTTCTTTAAGAACTCATTACTTAAATTTAGCACCATCTATTGAATAGTTTTTAATTTTATTTTTCAGAGTTAGAAATAGTACCATGTGTAGTAGTAGTACTAATGAGTATCAAATACTGAATCTGGCATCATGATTAGATGAATGCCTATACTTATTTAGGAAACTAAGGTTTTGGTTAGGTGGAACATGGGCCAAATGAAAATGGGTATACACCTAGATTTGGTTTTGAGCCATAGTATTTTGATTAGAATTTGGAATTGGGATGAAGGCCAAAAATAGAAGACAAAGATTAAGTAGTGATAATGATTTTAACTAGGGATTCAATTGGTTATCAACATTGATAGCTTCAACATAAGCCAAAGGTAACATATCAACATCGATAGCTTTATAGATAAAGACACCAGTCATGGGGTCTATGGCACTCTTCTACATTTCAAGGAATAATAATTCAGTAGGTTGATAAGTAATTTCAAGTCTAGTGTACATATTTTAGAATTTAGCATTGAAGGCCCAAATTTGTCTATTTGGTTTTCTTCTCATGCTTGTAAAGTTTTGGTATACAACACTGGTGCTAGTGACTTGTCCAAATTGTACTAAAAAAGGCATGTTGAAATTTTCCTAGGATGTAGATAAAACTATTAGGATATTAAGAAACCAATCATAGAAAATATATTTTAATGTAAAGGGGAAGAATTTGCATACCATGTCTTTGTGGGTTACATTAAGTATTCATGAAGTAGTTTTAAAATCCTTGATATGCTCTTCAAAATTCCTACATCCTAAGGGATAAAAGTAAGGAATATGCTTCTCAAGATTTCTAGGTAGATCATGAATGTATCTAGCGATGTTGGTATCATATACAATCAACCAAGTTTGGGCCATTTGATGTAAAATAAAATGGGGTCATCTATTTGGAGAATATGATTGATCCCAATGTCTTCTCTTGACACCTTTATCAGACTTAAATTTTTTATGGATTTTCAAAGGTGGGTATAGTAAATTAGTGTCTGAGCTTGATATTGTTAATCTCATGAGTACATCCTATCTAAATCAAGTGATTCTTTAAAAAAAAATAGAGGTGGAGGTTTGACCCTCCTACAACCAAATAAATTCATGTTGATGTGGGTTTATGCACACTAGGGAATCTTATGAGGTATCCTCTAAAATTTCATGATCAATAAAATAAACTCTATGGTATGAGTTGTGGAGTATTAGGTTTTTAAAATAACATGTCAGTGTAATAATAGTGAATGAAGTAGTTTGTTTACCAAGAATGGTTTGCCTATGTATGAATCTAAATATACTTGAGATGGGTGGATGGATTATGGATCTAAAAAAAGGTGTGTATGACCAAAATAAAACTCAAATAGAGGAAAAGGTACGGTAGAAAAGAAGGCTTGTAGACCAAACAAGATGAAACTTTTCTAAGTTAGCTCTTGAACTAGGGTTTGGATAAGTAATCAAGAACCAATGTCTAATGCAACCTACTATAATTAGACCAATAATCAAGCATAATTAATATTCTAAATAAATAATGATAAAATAAAATTAAGCATATAAAATCAAATTTTATCATGTTTTTAAGATTGTGATTGCATATCTATAAGGGGGATTATGATTAATACATAAATGAATTTCAAATTAGAAATAACACAATATTAATAACTATATTAAAAATACAACTCATGTAAAATAAAGAGACTAAGGTACCAGACTGACAAAGCTTATTACAAGATTCACAAGGTTGTAAAAGGATTATATTTAAACATCAATAATAACTGTGGAATAATCCATATATTTTCCTATTAATCTTAATATCCCAAATTCTCATCTCTTTAGGATAAGGAGTATACATACATACATACATACATACATACATACATACATACATATATATATATATAGACACACACACACACACATATATATACATATACATAAATATATATATACACACACACATGTCAGGGGATCTATAGCTCTACCAATTAGAGCACAATTGATTAATTTCTTATATGCAATTAAACACGAAATTATACCAGAATGATAAAGTAGCTAGAAACTTGAGACAACAAAGAATTTGAGAGACAATACACACTCTTGTATTAAATACTACTAGAAGAAAATACAATAAGGAAGATGCCACTTCTTCCTCCACCTCAAAGGCTTGCCACACCTCAAGACCTTCTTCCCTCTCTCTCTTTCTCAACACAACAACTCTAAAGCCTGAGTTGCTATCCCTCCTTGAATGCTTCAGCTGATCTCCTTGACCTTGCTTGCTTCAATGCTTTTACTTGCCTTAGAATAATTACAATACATGCCTTATGGGTCTTTAAATAGGATCTCATGCTTACAAAAATAGAACTCTAACTACTAAAATTATACACATAACCCATGACTTAAATTAGCCCCTTAGCATGCAAACACTCGGTTCAACTAACTAACTATTCGTGCAACGAACAGTTCTGGACCGCACAGGCGACCGACACTGGTCCCTGCTAGTCTGGTGCTGCCGACGTCGGCTGACTGCCTGACGTCACCAGTCTTCTTCTCCACTACACTTGACCAACGTCGGTCATACTACTGACACTGGTGGCTCTGGTTCTTCAGCATCCTTTCTCTTGTGTCTACAAATAGTTGAAGCTTTTAGCTCCACACCATAACAATCTCCCACTTGGAGATAAATAGCTGTAACTTGTACCTGTACCTATACACCATCTATTTTGTTCCTTAGGCTCTGTATCCCTCTTCAATGTCACTCTTGAAGACCAACCACCACGTAAACCTGTGATGCAATACCTGTATCTTATGCCACAAGAATTTTGCTACTCCCAAATTCTCCATGACATACTTCTGAACCAACTCTACCCTTAGCTCAAAAAACTCCCTGTATATGAAACCCTACAACAAGTAACACAATACAGTAACAGGATAATGTAGCTAATATTATCCAACCTGGTAAAGATAAAATACAATGGTCAAACCTCCATTGTTCTGCAGCATAATCAAGACCATATACCATAGCCTTCTGTCTCATGTGTCCATCCACTCTCTTCTCTAAAACGAGAATCCTTCCCTCTATCCAGTGCTTCCTTCTAGCTGACAACACTACCAACAAATACGTGTTTGGTTCTCCAAGGACTCACACTCCTCATCCATGCCAAGCTCCCACTGTTTCTGGATTCTACCTGCATTGCTTCTTCCATCTTCCTAGTTCATGACTATCAATAAGCAATATAAAGAAGGTGAACAATGAATATGAGGTTCACATACCTTTCCTGACCTCCACATGGGTGTTTGAGACCTATTAATTCACCCAACATCCGTTCCAATGACTGATCTAGGCCATCTCCCAGTCTGCTTCTGCCGATGTCGGTTCCCTGCACTGATCCTGACTACCGATGTCGTTTCCCTTGCCGACGCTGGTGTCCCTCCTGCCGACGTCGGTCCTTATGACCAACGTCAGACTTCTCCTGTCTGACCTATCGACCCTGCTGGTCTGCACATGACCGATGTCGGTATCTGGATGACTGACGTCGGTGCCAAGCTACTGACATCGGTGTCTGTGTGTTCCTGTAAGTGATGAAATTTTCATCCACGAGCTCTTCTTGGATCAAACCTCTGTCCATGCTGCCTTGCTTAGATTTATTTAGCCCCTGTGACTGGTCTCTGTCCTTCATCTCCTCCATAAACACCAAGGCTTCTTTGTTCCTGTCAAAAGCATCAAATTTCCTCTTTCTGCAATGAACTATATTTATGCTTTCCAAATTTGAACACATACCTTTTGAATCAAGAACTTCCATTCCCTTCATGTTCTTGTGACCAAGCCTATTAGGCCACATCTTCAAATCTACACCAAAAGTAGAATCAGTAATACAAGTAGACAGATAAAGAGTATCTACTTTCTTACCTCTTGCTAGAACAAGTGCTCCCTTGGTAACCTTCCAAGAATCTGTTGTGAGGGTTATTGTGCATCCCTCATTTCCCAACCTTCCTATAGAAATTAGACTCTACTTCAGAATTGGAACATGCATGACCTCTTTCAACACCCACGTGTTGTTAATCTATAATTTCAGCTACACTTTCCCTTTGCCAACTATCTGACAAGGCGTACCATCCCCTAAATAAAGAACTCCAAAGTCTCCCTGTTCATACTCGTAGAAAAAATCTCTGTTTGGGGATGCATGGAAAGATGAAACAGAATCTAAAATCCATGATCCTACCTGACTATCCAAAGAAAGTATGAGAGCATCCTGCATCACAATATTTGCATCCTTTGCTTCTTCCATACCTGCATGTTGATTCTCTTTATCTCTCAACCAACACTCCTTCTTTGTATGTTCTTTCTTTCCACAAAACCAGCAGGTAATACCTTTGGACTCGGATCTCCTTCCCGACCTTGATTTCCCTTGCTTAACCTTCTCCCTTTGCCTTTCCCTGCTTTCTGCACTTAGAGCATTCCCTGATGATTCACCTGTGCTTCTCCTGCGTATTTCTTCATTCAAGATCACACTCACAACATCATCAACTTTTAAGATTTTAGAAGCAGATGCAGAATTACTTACTGCCATAACCAAACTATCCCAACTTTCAGGCAAAGAACATAAAATCAAGAGAGCCTTTACCTCATCATCAAAAATAATATTGACTGAAGCTAGTTGGTTTACCAAACCATGGAAATCACTGAGATGAGTATGTACCGATCCACCTTCTTGCATTTACAAAGTAAATAGCTGCTTCATAAGATATACCTTATTAGAAGCCGAGGGCTTTTCGTATAAATTTGCCAAGGACTTTATCAACTCTTCCGTTGTCTTGCACTATGATAAGCTGGAAATCATAGATGATGCAAGGCTCAACCTTATGGAACCAAGAGCCTTCCAATCAAGAACATTCCATTCTTCATCCTTCATATCTGTGGGCTTGCATGCAACCCCACCCAATGGTAAGTAGAAATCCTTCTAATACAGATAGTCCTCAATCTGCATCCTCCAATGTTGATAATTCTTGCCGTTAAACTTCTCCATTTGTAGCCTACTTTCTTCTGCCATTGCTAAACTCCCACTCAATCAGAAAACCCTGTGAATGACCTGTAATCAAAAAACAATACCTTGCTTCCTACAAACCATAGCTCTAATACCACTTGTCAGGGGATCTATAGCTCTACCAATTAGAGCACAATTGATTACTTTCTTATATGTAATTAAACACAGAATTATACCAGAATGATAAAGTAGCTAGAAACTTGAGATAGCAAAGAATTTGAGAGACAATACACACTCTTGTATTAAATACTACTAGAAGAAAATACAATAAGGAAGATGCCACTTCTTCCTCCACCTCAAAGGCTTGCCACACCTCAAGACCTTCTTCCCTCTCTCTCTTGCTCAACACAACAACTCTAAAACCTGAGTTGCTATCCCTCCTTGAATGCTTCAGCTGATCTCCTTGACCTTACACCTGTAGATCTCCTTGACCTTGCTTGCTTCAATGCTTTTACTTGCCTTAGAATAATTACAATACATGCCTTATGGGTCTTTAAATAGGATCCCATGCTTACAAAAATAGAACTCTAACTACTAAAATTAGACACATAGCCCGCGACTTAAATTAGCCCCTTAGCATGCAAACACTCGGTTCAACTAACTGTTCGTTCAACGAACAGTTCTGGACCGCACAGGCGACCGACGCCAGTCCCTGCTAGTCTGGTGCTGCCGACGTCGGCCGACTGCCTGCCATCGCTGGTCTTCTTCTCCACTACACTAGACCGACGTCGGTCATACTACCGACGCCGATGGCTCTGGTTCTTCAGCATCCTTTCTCTTGTGTCTGCAAATAGTTGAAGCTTTTAGCTCCACA
>JARHVA010005552.1:142500-167500 GCA_037957365.1 Torreya grandis
TCAGTGACCCACATATATTTCAAAATGGAGACAACCTCCCTTTATTGAATTGTAAATTGCAACACTAAGGTTTGCATCTCTCAATGGTAGTCAATCAAGTTATTCTTCTTAATGGCCACATAATCATGGTCCCATGTATCCTCTATTAATTTTATTAATTTCAAATGGACATATGTCTTATTCCTTGTTTTATTGGTTGAGGAAAATTACCCTTCCATCCATATCCTTAATTTTATTAAATAATTGAATTGTATCCCCTCTATTTAGGCTGAGATGTAGCCTTTACAGACCTTATTAGTTAAATGGTGTCATACAACTTATTATATGTGACCCATATATTATTTATGGTTTATTTTTGAGATGGGATAGTGATTTTTTCTTAGAACCTTTGGATAGACTGGTCATAACATTTGAACATCTATTTTAATACTCCCATTATAACATCTAAAAAGTTGTAAGGATCTTCCTTGTATCGATATGGGTTTGAGGGATTTATTTTTGTTATAGAGAATATATATTCTCTCTATTCCACCTTGAATTATTCTCCTTTAACAACCATAATATTCCTCTTGATCTTATTCGAGGTTTTTTTTCTATAAAATGAAATTAGACTATTGGTTGCTCAGTAATCACTAAGCCTTTCCTTCCTACCTCTTCTTGTTAATTTTTTGATCCATGAAGGAACACTCAATTCAAATTATTTCTCTACTTATCATGTAACTTTAGGATTAGAAGGAGGTTATCTTGGAGGGTGCATTATTTTAGGATAATATGTCCCTAATGTAGGAAAAGGGGGTATAACCTTACTTTATCCAGTGACTTGTTTCTAAGTAGGGGTATCAATAAATGTATTTAGTCTTCCATAATAACTTATACACTAAAATCATAGGGTAATCTATCTTATCAGCTTGGCCAATGTGATTTTTTAACTATGTAGATAATTTAGGGGGTGTAGCCTAGGTATAAAAAATGGAAGTGGTTAGTAGGATTTCAACATGGATTTTTAATGTCCTAGGAGACTAGAGAATAGATCCACTAAATAAAGAATGTGTTATTAGGGTGATACGTATATTTTAAAAAATAATTTGTGACTTATGTATGTGATACTTTAGTAGTAACAATAGTAGTAAGAGGTTTATCTAAGGAATCAAAGTAAAAACAAGGTTAGCTTCTCTTTATTAGTCCAAATAAATAAAATAAACCAAACAAGGCTATATTTCTAATCCTAGAATCTAAGGCAAGCTAAATAATAAATTAAAATAAATAAAAACTAAAAGACAAATTACAAAAACACTTACCTTCCTTTGTATATTTTTATAACTTGTTGGCATGAGGTTGGGATTGAGCTTAGCTTGTGGGCAATGGTTCTTTGTCAATGGTGCTCTTGAAACATTTCCCTTTGTCCACCTGGTGTATGGCCTTTGAAATTGGTCTTGTTTAAAGCTTATGTAAGAGTAAATCAACATTATAACACTGCATAAAAAATCTTGTTTAAAGAGAGTTATAAATCTCTTAACTAGAGGTTGAAAAAATCAATTATGGCCTTTGCATCATAAATGAGATATGTAGTGGAACTTGAGTAAAAAATACAATTAATATGTTCCAATTAATAAGCATGTCTCACAAATCTAGATATTTATTTGATATATTGTGAGTGCTTGACAACTCACAAAAGATGAAGTCATGATGATGACATCATTTCAAATATTTTTATGATGTCATGATGATGTCATCAATATGTATTTATGAATTTATAAAAATATAAAATTATTAATTATCCAATGCATTTAATTGATTTTAATCAATTAAGCAATCCTAATCAGGTTAATTGCCATTTTTTTATTTTGATAAGTTGTCCTTCGCACTTAGTTGAAAAGGGTTAACTTTATATGTTGAAACTTAACCAAAGATTAATTATAGGAATATGATGATTTCATGTAGTGAATTACCATAGTTAGGGGTCTATTGACATGGTTTAAAAGATACACATGATATATGCTAATAAATCAGATAATTCTGATGATTTATAGCCTTAACTTGCATTATTTCAAAGAAGTCATTCCTATGTCCATTTAGACAAAAAAGTGGACAAAAAGGAGTGTCTTAATTTTTCCCTTATTTGAGTAGGCATTACAAGACATAGTCACAACAACATATTATCAAGAACTTAAAATGTTGTTAAAAATAAAAAGAAGATAATGATTGAGGAATGATGCTTCAAAAACATTTTGGAAAGCCTATGATGCCCCCTTAAGGGAGTGGTTAAAACATATGATTGATGGATGGTCCATCATAAATAAGAAAGAAGAAGAATGTAAGTAACCCATGGATGAGATTATTCCAAATGATTTAGTGCTTTAAATCATCTATTAAAAGATAAATTTACCCAAAGGTGGTTATAAGAAGTAGCACAATGATGTGCCTTAGTAGGGAAGATGAGTTGAGATACAAATATTTTAAAAGGTGATTATAATTATTGGCATTATAATGTGACCCAACGTAATAGATTACTCATGAAACAAGATAATTTTTTTCCAAATAAGACATAATATCTCATTGATCATGATAAATTAATTATTCCCTAATAGGGTGGATTGGTAATCATAACTCAAGGATATAACCTATCACACATATTAAATATGAGTGGTGAAAACATAGGTGTGATGGTCTAATGACTTTTCAAAGATTGAAGACTCCTAAAACAACTAGGCACATGAGGATGTGCCAAGTTATTAAAGAGATGATTATAGGGAAATAATGGAGATGAAATTATAATGGTGGTTAAGATGACCTCAGGATACATCATGTATCCAAGTGTCACCTACATAGTCCAAATGGACCCAGGGATAATGTAATTCTCCCAAAAGTGGGAGAAAATAGAATGAGGAATAGAATAAAATAATAAAAATTGATCAATTTGGATTTATTTTTACCTACTAATGCAAATATGTTCATCCTTATTAGAATTGATACAACCAGGATAATCAATGAGTTCATTTGATCAAGGATTAGGAGATAATTGCCAAGGTGAACAAGGGGTATAACCATGTTGTTGAAGTTAAGGTTATGTCTAAGGTCATAATTTGAAATATAAATCACAATGTAAATAGATCCAAGTTACACAATATAAACATAAAAAGGTGAATAACTAAATCCCAAGTTATAGGCAACACTCAAGTGTAGTATTTAGATATGAACTTTGAAAGATGAGTTTTAAACTTTGGTTTGAAAGACTTGGATTTTTCAAATAAGCAATGGTTTAGACTAAATCAGGAAGCATAATAATGCTCTTTAAGAATAAAGACACAAATTAGTTTTTACCTCGATTTGAACAAAGGAAAATGGTTGAAATAATTTGGATAGTGTAACAACATCTTTCATAAAAAATAGCATGAATTGGTTTTTTAGTTTTTTGGTGAAGACAAATGGTTGGAATGATTTTGATGGCATAACCCTTCTTTGTGAAAATGGTTTGTGTAACATGTGTTTGTTTGATGTTATGATTTTAACAAAGTGACTTTTAGACTTAAATAACACAAATGAAATAAATGTTGCACCTAAGTTCATGCTCCTACTCAAAAAATGAGAAAAGGTATGAATAATATCTATCAAAGTTTCCATTGATATACTAATCTTGAAAGGAACTAATTTTTAATCTGATAAAGGAAGTGTACTTGTATGTAGAGGTTTTTAGACCCCCTCTATCTCTCAAGAACTAGTATGTGATGAGGATCTTAAAGTGCCAAATGAACTTGACATTTGGCAAGATATTTTAGGTAAGTGGGGGTCAAATATGTATAAAATATATCACATTTGTATTTCTAAATGGTATAGAAGTATTCAAAAATACTTGTGAAAAATTAACAATATATGCTAATGGATTCAAACTACCTAGCTTGTTTTTAGAGGGTCTTGTCCCTTGAAAAATGACTTCAACCATGTAATGCTTAGTGAAGTTTGATGTCTACACTACCACTTAACTTGAGTCCTATTATATCTGGTCAGGCTAACCGCTCAGTCACTATCCCATCCATTTAGAATGCTTTTCTTATAAACCCCATTGAAATGAGTGTGGTTGGTATGATGCTAGGAGATGAAACTCCAGGTCACCACACCCCTAAAGAAATTATGAGGAAATGATGAACTCCCACTTATACGCCAATACAAGAAATAAAAATGAAAAACTCAATCATTTTTGAGTCACTCAAGTTATTAGGAACATAATACCCAACATTTCTTAGAGTGTTTTGACTCTAACAAATAGGTAAAATAACTGTGTTTTTGGTCACCAATTTCCCTAATGGAGACAAGGGGAGAGAATACATGCAAAAGATATACTAAAAAGGAAACTATTCTCTTAATAAGACTAGTTAGGTGCTTTTAGAAATGAATAACAAGAAATTAAAGTGCTCTTAGAAGTGCTAAATATAAACATGATTGTTCCGTTTAAGCACTAATAAAAATGTGAATGAAATTTAACCTTTGTGAAAACTTAAATGAAGAAAATGAAATTTGTTTTGTTCAAGTTTTAAAAAGCACCAAAATAAAGTGTTAAATACCTTTATCATCATGTACAACCTATTCATTCCACTTAGGGAAACTTGAAAAATAATTTAAAATTTCTATAGTGATCTTCGAGGAACCCCCTACAAATAAACAAGTTAGAACTCATTTAATTTCCATTTTTTCAAAAATATATGCACAATGTTTTATTATTTTTAGAATAATGAGGATTTATTCCTAATTAAATAAACAAGTCTGAGCAAAGTAAATCAGTAAATAATATGTTGGAATTAAGCTACTAATTTGTGTAAATAGATTTGTATTTCACCTTTTTTAAATATAGTAATAAATAAGAGAAATCTAACTTAGCTTATTCTAAATGATCTAGACTAAGAAAGGGTCTGATATTAGAGGAGCAAGACTGGGAAACTATCAAAAATTAGATCCTGAGGTTCATTTTTGGATTGGACATTAGCACCAAAAGTGAGACACCTTATTGTTCAGTGTTATAGTCATTTTTTGGCACTATTGTCCAGGTGGTCTGAGCTTTTTGGGTTCTATTCAGTACACCTGTGTTACCCTATTAGTGAAATATTGAAGGCTAGAAACCTATAAATCTCGTTGTGCATCTATTTTTAATCTTCAAAGCCATATGAGCTCTTTGTTCTTGAAATTGAATGGAAACTTGAAAAAGATAGATAAGGAGTTAGTGTGTAAAGGATACATTGAATGCACTTCACACCCTATGTGTGGGCACGCTGCCTACATACCAATACTCTTAGGAGGGATTTAACTAATGTAGTTATCCCATTAAAGTGTTTGGTGTAATTTTGTATGATAAATTCAACTAGATGTGAAACTAGATGGCTAGAGACTGGTGTAAAGGTTTTAATAAACATGAAATGATCTTGAAAGGCTATATGTAGAGAATAGGGAAGAGTGCTTGAGCATAATTATTTGTATTCTTGTTTTTTCCCTATAAATGAGTACTAACCCTTCTAAATGTACTTTGAATGGCATTTTATAGGAAAATTATTGATCATGGGTTACATGAATTCACATTAGGCTGACAAGAAGAAGGATAGAGATCTAAAATAATCTAACCATTAGGAACAATTTTGCACTTGGCCAACAGTGTCAAAATCATGGCACCCTAGGTTTTATCACTCCTATCCAAGTTGGGCACTATTTTCTAAAGGGAATGAGACCTAGGGGTAGATTTGGGCCTAAAAGAGATACTTGGGTCTATAAGGGTTATGTCTAAAAGGTTGTGGATGATTGGGAATTCGTGAAAGAATATCCTAGAACGGTTGTGTAAGCAAGTAGGATGGCCTATAGATTGGGTGTCATTATCCATGCTTAAGTCATCTAATTTCACATTTTATATGACTAAATTTTCTCCCCCTTTATTCTAATGATGTAGAAAATTAAAATACTAGGATAAAGGAAAGTAAAAAGTGTACCTCAACTTACTTGTAAGGGACAATCTCATGAAGTTATGTGATGTTGGATGTGCATAAAGAGCACATTTTGAAGTGTGAATCTGAAATGGAAACATAAAAGTAGATCACTTCTTACTAGATATAGTTTTTCTTATATAAGAATGTATGAAATCTGAGTAATAGGAAGAGAGAGGAATGAATGCACTAGACTAGTTACATGAACTAATATAAAACTTGTTGTGATGATATATTGTGATGGATCATGTTAGGTATATGTTGAATCAAGAGTAATATCATGAATGAAGTTGAGTGCTCAATTCTATAGAAGGTGTCTCAAGAATGTAAAGGCTGGCCCTTTGGATCCATCATCACCAACTAAGTGAAGTTTAATGAATCATGCATGTGTTAATCAATGTTTGGACTATGTGTCCAATCCCCCTAAATAGGTGGCTCAAGAATATAGAGGCTATCTCTTTGGATCCATCTGTAATTAAATTACTTATATCTTCACATAGAATGATTTTATATCATATAAAATAATCAAATATGAGAGATCACATAGAAATAATTGATAGCAGAGAAAAATAATGGATAATATGGAAAAGCCACTTTGAGGGGTCAACCTCCACAACAATGCACTAATAGTAGAATACTTAACATAATAGTAAAGACTAACTACTACTTCCTATATATAGTCTACATAGCCAAGGTTATTTTGTAGGCTGAATTATCTAAGAACATAGAGAAATGTAACAAGTATATAAAAGAGGTATGTAAGCCACAAGTTGGCCACATAACCCTAGATGAACTAATGGTTAAGTGTGTAGCATTCCCTTCCCCTTCAAAGCAGCATTTTACTCAATGTTTTGGAAACTCTGGATGTTGCTACACAAAGGATTCATCCTCTCAAGTGGCATCTTCACATGGAAGATTCTTCCATTTGATTAGGTACTCTATAATTGCTCTGGAATGCAATTGCTTAGTGCACATATGAAGGATCACCTCAGGATCAAGAACAAATCTACCTTCCTCATTTAATTCTAGTATTTTTGTTTGAATGGAAACTCTATGTCCAATGACTTTCTTTAGGAATGATAAATGAAATACTAGATATATGTGTGTGGATGAAACAAACTCTAATTTTTAGGCCACACTACCAATTTTTTGAAAGATATGATAAGGGCCATAATACTTAGGGGACAACTTGCTATCCTTTTTTTGCTTTAATGACATCTACTTATAGGGTTTCAAGTGAACAAAGACTAAATCACCAATGTCAAAATGCCTCTCACTTTTGTGTTGATATACCTATTGATTTATGTGATTATGGGCCATAGCTAAATTTTCATGAAAACTTACAAGGACCTCCTATTAATGGTAAATATGTTATTCAACTACACGAACCTTAGGATAAACCTTCAAGGTTGAAGTGATGGATGGAGGGTGGTATCCATATAGTGAGACAAAGGGAGACATTTGGAAGAACTATGAACAAAAGTATTATACCACCATTCAACAAGTGGCAACCAATTAACCAATTTATCCTATTTATCAAAAACAAAACAATAGAGATATCCTTATAGACATTTTTTGACTACCTTAGTTTGTCCATCAGATTGAGGATGATAGAAGGAATTATGATCTAAATGGGTACCCAAACATGTAAATAACTTAGTCCAAAAAATACTAATGAAAATGGGATCTTTATCATTGACAATGATCTTAGGGGTCCCATGCAATTTCTAAACTATATTTAGAAAAGTAGTAGCTATTTTACTAGCAATAAATGGCTATGATAAAGAACAAAAATGAGCATACTTACTAAGATGATTCACAACAACCATGATAAAATTTTCACCATTAGATATTGGTAACCCTATAATGAAATATATATATACCTCTTCCTAATGCTAGCAAGGTATGGATAAAGGATGTAAAATACTTGGGGTTTTGATGGTTTCACCTTTGTTTTGTTGACAGATCATACATTCAGCCACATACTTCTAGACATCCCCCTTGAGTCCTTCCCAAAAAAATCCTACTTGATTATATGATAGGTTTTCAAAAATATTGAATGACCCTTAATTGGATTTTCATGAAGTTCCTAAAGGATTTTTTGTTTAAGAAGAGAATCCTTACATAAGTACAATCTGTCTTTATACCACAATATATTACCCTTCCATGTGATTTTTTTCAAATCCATCTAAACCTTGCTGATGATTTTGAATCAAATCATGGGTAGCACTGTCATGTTCCCATTCTAATCATGCTTCGTCTAGCCAATCTACCTACAAAATGGTTATGGCACATAGTAATGTCTCAAGTACTTCATCCTTTCCAAATAGTGCATCTACTACCACATTGTCCTTGCCTTTTTTGTAGACTATTTCAAAATCATAGCCTAACATCTTAGTTACCCACTTCTATTGTTCTTCAGATGAAAACCATTGTTCTAAAAAATATTTGAGACTATCATGATCATTCTTTGCCTGAAAGTGATGACCCATCAAATAAGGTCTCCATTTTTTTACTGCATGTAAAATGGCCGTCATTTCCTTCTCATAGATGGGCTTGTGCTGATTTTTACTCTTTAGCTGACAACTTTTAAATACAAGTGGCCTACCTTCTTGCTTGAGTACAACACCCATATCATACAATGATGCATCACATTT
Organism: Torreya grandis; assembly: GCA_037957365.1. Taxonomy (NCBI): domain Eukaryota; kingdom Viridiplantae; phylum Streptophyta; class Pinopsida; order Cupressales; family Taxaceae; genus Torreya; species Torreya grandis. Next base: position 151,118 of record JARHVA010005552.1, read on the forward strand.
AATAACAAAAATCTTTCAAAAATTAGGAGTGGCCAATACTAGAGTTGTGCACATAGCCAATTTCAAATGTTCAAATGTCTGAGTAGTTACATTAGTCCACTAAAAGGAGTTTTTATTCAACAAAGAGATGAGGGGCTCTAATACTACCATAATTTTTGACAAACCTATAATAGTAACTAGTTAGCCCCAAAAATTGTTATAGTTACTTGAGTGTCTTAGGAATTGGCCAGTCCACCATTGCTTGAATTTTTTTAGGATCCACTTTCACTCATTAATAATAAACTATATGACCCAAGTATTCAGCCTCACAAGCCCCAAAAGTACATTTGGAAGGTTTGGCATACAATTGATGTTGTTCCAAAATGGAGAGTACCTATTTCACATGTTGCAAATGGTCTTCCCAATTTTTAATATAAATGAGGATAACATCAAATAATACTATAACAAATTTCTTAAAAAATTGCCTAAAAATAATATTCATCAAACTCTAAAAAGTAGATGGTGTATTTTTTAGACCAAAAGGCATAAACAAAAAATCATAATGGCCCTCATAAGTCCTAAAATCTGTTTTGGGTATGTCTTCATAACAAATCTAGATTTGATGATACCTAGAATATAGATCTAACTTGGTAAAATAAAAATCACCATTCAATTCATCTAGAAAATAATCAATGACAAGAATAGGAAACTTATCTTTGATAGTGTAGTTGTTGATTTCTCTATAGTCAGGGCACATCCTCCAGATGTCATCTTTCTTTCTCACCATGAAAACTAGTGAAGAATATTCACTTTGGCTATGGTGAATGATTCCTACATGTAACATCTCATATACCATCTTTTAAATTTCACTTTTTTGGGTATAGGGATACTTGTATAGCTTGATGTTGGGTAATGTACTACTAGGAATAAGTTTGATAGCATGATCATTCATGCAACTAGGTGGAAGTCCTTTTGGCATGTCACTAAAAATAACATAATGGGCATCAATTTCTTGTTGTCGATCAAGAGATGGAGATGGTTGAGTTGGCTATACTTCTATGGAAAATAAGTGAGCTATAAATCCTTCAACACCCTTATGGAGAATCTTTTTCATTTGATGGGAGCTAAGAAGTTGTGGAGATTTATCCCTTAGTCCCCTTATCTCAAATGTCCTTTCCTCTAAAGGAAAATTCATGAATAATTCTTGAAAATTCATCTCAATAGTGCCTAAAGTGGTGATCCACTATAATCCCATAACAATATCAGTGACACCCATGGCAATCACAAACATAAGATAATCTAACAAGTAGTCTCCCATGGCCAACTTAATACTATGACATTTTTCTTGAATAATTGATAGTGCCACCATCTACAATGATAACCTAAAATTATGGAGCTAGATAAATGAAATAATTTAAACGAGAAGCCAACTTACTTTTGATGAAGTTATGTGTGCTCCTAGAATCAATCAATATAGTGACCTTCTATTTCTTAAGGAAACCTATCACCTTAAGAGTTTGGGGAGTACTAATGCCTAAAAGGGAATGACAAGAAATAGTAGGCTAAGATTCTTCAGATTCTTCCTCAAAACCTTCTACATACTCACCATGTACTTCTTCATCATCATTGGCACCTTCAATGTAAAATAACTTATTTTTAGAATAATGATGGTCTTTGATCCATTTTCTATCATAACCATAACACAACCCTTTAGCTTATTTATCCTTAATTTGTCATTGTGTTAATCTAGTGGGTTGTGGAAATGATGGTGCTAGAAAGGTGTGATCATGATTACTAGTGAAAATTTTCCTTTGACCATCTCTTATTCTTCTACCATATGTGCCTTAGGGATAGATTTTGATATAGATGATATGTTAAACATTTGAACCTTGAATTGGATGTTATCTTTGAGGCCACCCAAAAATAGATCAGTCAAATTGTCCTCAGTCATATCTTTCACCCATAAAGAAAGATTTTAAAAATGATGAGTATAATCCTTCATAGTTCTTGATTGTCACAGTTTGGATAATTGGCTAAAATAGTTCTTAGAGACATTATTCTGATAATGAGTCAATAACTCCTCAGTGAAAATAGACCATATAACAAGAACACCATTCTTTTTATTTTAAGCACATAACCAATGATACCAAGTTAATTGCTTAGGTTCCAAATATAGAGATGCCAATATCACCTTCTGAGAACCATGGGTTTGATGTAGCTCAAATAAATTCTTAATTTGGGTAATCCAAGTGAGAGGATCTTTACCATTGAACTTATACATTTCCACTTTTGGAAACATCAATTTCATACTAGCATGGGAGTTATTGAGAGGAGGATTTGAATGTTGAAGTGGAGGGTTGTTGGGTTGTAACTGTGATGTAAGGGTAGCTAATTATGTAGTGATATGATGCAATTAATTATGACCCCCATTAATATATTTGCACATCCATAAAACATTAGCTTGGACTAAAACAAAGTCATCATTCCTCACCAATTTCTTTATGTCTACCTGAACCTAAGAAATCACTGGATCTAAAGTATTAGATTCCATGTCATTGACAAAAGGAGTCTTAGGATTTTATTGTCCCCCTTTTCTTCTCTGAGTACTAGGGCCTACCATATACAAACCTTAGGAGGGTTTTTTTACCCCAAAAAAAGTGTACTAGGAAATGGTACCATTGACATCGCCTTGCCAAGATGAATCCAATGACTACCTTTGTGCACTAGGGTAAAAATTTTGGCATAAAAAAAGTGTACCAATAGAATATACCATTGGCATCATCTCACCAAGATGAATCCAATGACTGCAATTTTGTAAATGGAATTTTTTTAAGACTCTTTTTTTAAAAATATTATTTTTTTCAAAATTGTGTTTTGAGAAATACTACGCTGATAGAAAAAATTAATTCTTCCTAGATTGCAAGTTATATTTTTTTTATTCCCATCACTCCTAAAATCCACACCTCAATAGATCTAAAAAAAACACCACAATAAACTTTCCCAAATTGAAGCTATGATACCACTTGTAATTAAATTACTTAGATCTTCACACAAAATGATTATATATCACATAGAATAAGAAAATATGAGAGATCACACTAAAAATTGATAGCAGAGTAAAATACTAGATAATATAGCAAAGCGACTTTGAGGGGGAAAACTTTATACTAATGCACTAATAGAAAAATAATTAACATAATAATAAAAACTAAACATTACCTCCTATATATAGTTTACTTAGCCAAGGTTATTCCATAGGCTGACCTATCTAAGAACATAAAGAAATGTAAAAAGTATATAAAAGAGGTATGTAAAGCATATCCCTAGGCACACTAATGGTTAAGGGCATAGCATCATCATTTCCACATGAAGTGAAGCTATTAAGTGATACCAAAATAAAATAGATGTCATATGAGATGGCTCATGGAGCCCATGGATGTTTTGGAAATCTAACATTGTGGCATGGATAGCCTAAATGTATGATGGAAACTAGGCCACCCTTGGCCATTTTGAAAGATGGAGGTTAGGATTGTATGAAAGCCACTCCAAAACTGATGTATTAGGCTTATGTGAAAGATAACTTGGGAACACATGTACTCAAAAAGTTACACTTGTATGAAATATCAACTTGAAAGTGATGTCAACCACCTATAGATGGAGTAAGGCATGTAACTACTGAGAATGTCTAGATAATAAGCTAAAATCAAAAATAAAATAACACCAATGTGCCTGCACATTGCTCCCAATAATTGGTGTTTGGAACATGAATTTTGACATAGAAGTTATGTCAACTACCTAATCTAAAACTAAAAGTGAGAACCATCATGCCGCACATGATAACCCCCTATATCTAAATTCTTTAAGAAAGTTGTACTGAACTAATGATTTTGATTGATCTGAATGTGCAAAAACTATATCTAAACTAATTTTTTTTCCTATTTATAGAAAACCTAAGTGTTTTTCTTCTGATAAAATATCACCAAAATTAGGACACCCCTATATTTGTCATTAATGTCAGTTTTTGTTGTTGCTGTCCTATGCTAAAATTGGTTGTTGATTTGGAATTGTCACTATTGTTTTACTCTATTTTAACTGGTTTGAAGTTTGTATTCTAAACTAGGTGATTTGAATGTTGTTTCAACTATTAGGATATGTGATCTCAATGACAAAACCATTGTTTGTTACCCACTATTTTGAGGGTAGGAATGATGAACCTACAATGATTACCCACAAAAGAAAGAGTCCTACAAGTGTGTTAAGCTATATAGATATATGATATAGTAGTGATATTTGATAAGATATTTGTAGATATATCAATGTTTGTATTGATATATTATTAGATCAAAAATGGTATACCTAGATAGATATAACAATATAAAAGCATGTGTGAAGTACTGAACTAGAAATGTTATATGTTAGTTGTTAGTTGGAGGGATGAAGCATGATGTCCATCATGGCATCTAAGAAAGTAAGGGAATTGCATGATGTGGATCATGGCATTTCACACATTGAGAAGTAAACAAGAAATCAAATAAACAAGAAAAAAAGAAGAAGCATACTAGTATGACCAAGGGGCCATGCTAACAAGGGACATGAGCACATGTCACTCAAACTAGAAAGTAATCATAGAAGGCATGTTCAAATGCCACATACACATACAAATGATATAAGAATAGTTGTCACAAGGGTCATAGGCACATGGAAGAGTACAAGAAAAGAACATTTACAAATATCCTAAGGCACACACACAAATAGAAGCAAAGGACATTGAAAAATGTCTTAGAGACACACATGAATAGAAGAAAAGGACATTAGCAAATGTCTTAAGGCACAAACAAGAGACAAGTAGGAACTAAAAATGTAATCACACAATCTAAGCTAAGAGGAGAAAGCATGTAATAAATGGAAAGGTAGAATCACATCTAACTAATCAAAGTAAATGTGAAAGTATCAAAAACATGTGTAGTACAAGACTAGGTATATACTAAGAAATACATAAATTCTAGATATTAGTGAAATGTTGATATATTAATTTATGTAATCTAGAAAGGAATGTACATCAACATAATAAATCAAGTTGTATAGTGTAAGAATGACATAACCTAGATGTAGTCATGTATAATATGCCCCTAGTGGGTAGGTATATCAATGTGTGTCTTGAATGTAGTAGTAGGAATTCACCCTTAATGGGTTGAGTGAAACAATCAAGTAGCTGGATGGTACTGTACACACTCAAAGGAGATCAAGTGAAGCATGTTAATGTAGAAAAATCAACATATAATAACATGAAATAACAAATGTAAGTCTTAGCATGATACTAGTAATGAAAAGTATGGATGATGCATACAACCAATTTTTTTGATATTTTGATATATTTGATTATTTTTGTATTTTAATATAAGATATGTATAGGTAAAACTTGGAATAAATGATACTAACCAATGAGTCTTGGATGATACTCCCTATCAGGTGTTCTGTATCAAACAACTAAATCATGTATGATCATGAGGCACAATTAAATGTCTGAGATTGTGAAGCTAAAATCTATTTACATTGTAACTACTCTAAAATATCTAAAGTTGAAACTGAATGTGTATTCCCCCTATAACTTTGAGAAGTGGATGTAACTATATGGCTCTTAGGGACCCATCTATAAGTAGAAGAATCTCTCTAAATAGGTGCTCTTTGTGTAGCTGCATGAGACCTTAATGTTACTGCTCTAGGTGTGAACATTGTAACTAGAAGCTATCTAGAATATTGAAACTATGGAGGTGTGTGAACCCTCTATATTGGCAATGGATTTTGTGACTATGGTTGGATCTAAAGTGGAAGCAAAACTAAAAATAGAGGAAAAACTAAAATAGGTGGAAGAATTTGAGCTAGTGTTTATAAGTTGGTAGATGGCTCTATAGTGGGTAGTGGTGACTCATAAGGAACTCCATTGATTGTAATAACTTGATTATCATGATTGAATTTCATGCATTTATGAACTATAGAGGGTAATGTCCTAATTTTTTGAATCCATGGTCAACCAAGTAATATGCCAAAAACTCCTACATTGGGAACTATAGTGAATGGTGTTACCAAATATGTAGGACCAACTTGTAGTGGAAGTACTATCTTTCCTAATGAAATTTATATATTCCCATTGAAACCATTAATAACTATGTCTATTGGAGTGATATCTTACTCTAAATAACCCAAATGTTGTAGTAGTGCCAATGTGCACATGTTAAGGCTAGAACCATTGTCAATAAGCACACTATGAATAGGTTGATTATGAATATGTGATCTGATAAAAAATGCATTATAACCTATATTATCCTCCATAGTATCTTGATCTAAAAAAGATATCAAAGGTCTAGCTAGAACTCTAGACTCATACACACCTATCATACCTCAAAGGATGATCCTCAACTAAAGATGCCTAGTATGTTGCTGGTAGAGGATGTGCATGGTATGTATGGTGAACACCTAAGCTATCCTCTTTCTCCTATTTAGAATGCTATGGAAATGTATTTGAGAATGTTTTAATGTTTTTTTTTATATTGGTTTTTCCTTTGGAGGCTCAACTGAAGTTCCCAGATCAAGTAGATTTTCATCTATCAAGTCTTATATCTTATGTTTCAAATTGATGCATCTATTTGTTGTGTTTTAGTACCCTATAAAAATCACAAAATCATGCTAATCATATCCATATGGAAGAGACTTTGCTGGGTCAGCTTCCTACATAAGAGGGAGAGTGATGATGTTATATTCCAATAACTATTGTAAAACCCTAGCTAGAGAAACTAGTAGATTGGTGAATTCATGATGAGGAGGTGTTGATAAAACCAAATGCTGAGGGGGTTCTGAAGTCGTAATGACTATTGGTTGATTTTGATTCTTATTTTCATTGATTTTAACCTTGTAGGTGACATTATTATTATTCTTATTTGTTCTGTCTGAGATACTTGAGTACTTAATTTTGCCCATTAAATTTAGCTTGATTTCTCTTTCCTTGAGTGTATGACATAATTGGGTGAAGGAAGATAATCTTTTAAGCATAATATATTTATGCAATGCTTGTAGAAGGCTCTGTTTAAAGATATCCTATAACTCTTGATTAGCCATGGAGCTAGTTAACTTAGCCAGAATATTATTGTATCTAAGAACATAATTTATGAAGGGCTCATTTGACCTTTGTTTTTTTTTTGATAAATTTATGCATAAGAAACCTTATCACCAATGTTGATACTAAAATGTGCTAAGAACATGTTTGTTAAAGGATTGAATGATGTGACTGACTGATTCCATAGAATATAAAACCATTGTAAAGCATAATCCTTTAGACTCCATGGAAATAACTTGGTAAGTGGCTAGTCATTGTGTATATAATCCAAACATGCTATGTGAAAATCTATAAAATGTGTCTCTGGATCACCCTTTCCATCATATAGAGTGAGCTTGGGTTGAACAAAACTTTGTGGCAAGGGTGTAGAAGCAATGTGGCATACCAATGGTGTATGTAGTAAAGAGAAAAAATCTAATGCCTATGTAGTTATAGAGACACGTTGATTAATATGTTGCACCTTGGATTGAAGATATCTTATCTCTTGCACAAGGGCTACCACATCAAGAGATAGGGATGTACTAGTTATAACTGGTGGCATAGAAGAAGGTTGGGTTGCTATAGGGGGTTATTGAGATATAGTTACCCCTATAGTGTCATTTATAATTGGATTCTCTATGGGAATGGAAGATTAAACTTGCTTATCTTTTTAAATTTCCATGATAGATTGAAAAATTAGTGAATGATCTCTAGGCTATTCCTTAAGTCTTTCTCTAAAATTTTGTAAAATCAAATATTTGTTGATGAAAACTTCATTATCAATAATAGGTGAAAGTGGATTAGTAGTCCAATGTGGTAGAGTATGAGAATCGGTGTCTGCATAATCATTAGTATTTTCATACTTCTCATTATCAAGGTTATCCTCATGAAAATTTGTGTAATCTAGATGTGTAGAATCTATAACAGGAGTATGATCTAGTTGTTTATCCATGGTATATGGTCAAGTTGAGGGGATTTGAGTGAACTTAGGAGGATTTCCACTAAGTCTTGCACTTCATCTTGAGGGAAGAGATGCAAGGAAATTAGGTGGCATAAGGAAAACAACTTGGATAATGGTAGAAAAGATTAAATTGATATAATCTACACAAGGAACTAGAATATGCATAAAAAGGATATAGAGCTTCCAAATATATAAGGTGATACCTCAAGAATAAAATAGGTGATAGTATATGTAAATAAGGATTTTTAAAAAATATGTATGCAAAATACTATGAATTTTTTATTTTGAAATTGATTTTTTTGAGTTTGATATGTAACTAAAAATTCAAAAAATGATTTGAAAAGTAATGGAAAGTAACTGGGAATTTAGTTGATGTAATTTAGGGATTTTAAACAAATTTTTAAAACTAGTGTGATAATTTTAAAATTTTAATATAAATTTATATAAAAATTGTAGAATTTTGCTTAGAAAATTAAGGAAAAATTAGAGAATATTTTAAAAATTAGCAATATATTTTTCCTAGTGTTTGGAATGTGTTTGTATGCGAGAAGGACCTATTATGTGCAAATTAGGGTTTTAACAAAATATTTGATATTTTTTCAATTAATTTATATTTTTTATTTTTAAATGAAATAAAAATTAATAAATTATGGAAAATTTTTAGAACTAATTATCCCTAAGGTTTCTAAGGTTTTTGTGTGAAATTTGAAGTTGGGTTCACCAAATGTTTTATTATTTTTAGAATAATGGGCTTTTATTCCTAATTAAATAAATAGGTATAAGAAAAGAACATCAATAAATAATATGTAGGAATTAAGCTACTAATTTGTGTAAATAGATTTGTTTTTTTGTCTTTTCTAAATATAGTAATGAATAAGAGAAATCTAACTTAGCTTATTCTGAATGATCCAGACTGAGATAGGGTCTGATACTAGAGGAGAAATACTAGGAAACCATCAAAACTAGATCTTGAGGTTCATTGTTAGATTGGATAGGAGCACCAAAAGTGGGACGCCCTACTATTTGATGTTGTAGTCCCTTCCCAATGCTATTGTCTAGGTGGTCTGAGTTTTTTGGGTTTTGTTTGGTAGGCTTGTGTTACCTCTTTAGTGAAATATCAGAGCTTGGAAGCCTATGGAGCTCACTGTGTGTCTATTTTTAATCTTTAAAGCACTAAGAGCTCTTTATGTTTTAACTTGAATATAAACTTATAAAATATAGAGAAGGGGTTAGTGTGTAAAGGATACACTAGATGCACTTCACACCCCATGTGTGGGTATGATACCTACATACCAATACTCTAAGGAGGGGTCAAGCTAATGTAGTACTCCCATTACAGTGCTTGGTGTAATTATGTATGATAAATATGACTAGATGAAAAATTGGATGTTCTTCAGATGGCTAGGGATTGGTGCAAAGGTTTGAATAAGCTTGAAATGATCTTGGAAGGATGTATATAGAGAATAGGGAAGAGTGCTTGAGCTTACTTTCTTGTATTCTTTCCTTTTTCTTGTAAATGAGTGTCAACCCTTCTAAATAGACTTTGAATGGATTTTTATAGGGATATTAATGATCATAGGTTGAATGAATTCATGTTAGGTTAACAAGAAAAAGGATAAGGATACAAAATAATCTAATCATTAGGACCAATTTTGCACTTGGAAAATAACACCAAAACTAAGACACCCTTTATTTTAGTGCTCTTATCTAAGTTGGGCACTATTGTCTTGAGGGAATGAGACCTAGGGGGATAGATCTGGGCTTCAAAGCACTGCCTGGGTCTATAAGGGTTATTTCCAAAATGTTGTGGATGATTGGAAATTAGTGAAAGGATAGCCTAGAAGGGTTTGTAAGCAAGTAGGAAGACCTATGGATTGGGTGTCATTATCCATGCTTAAGTCATCTAGTTTCACATTTTATATGACTACACACAACTAAGATAAAATAACCACATATGCTAAAATTTTAAGATAAAATACATGGTTTAGATAACTAATCATAAAAAACAAATTATAAATGACCTTCAACGATCCTCATGAAGTTGGGTAGTTTTTGTAGGGATGAAGTTTCCAATACACAGTCTGCAAAGTCATCAATCACATGCAAAGTGATTATTTTTAGGTAAAGTCACTGATTTTAGGTGAAGTCATCATTTTTAGGTGAGGTCATTATTTTTAGGATAATTCATCAATACATAATGTCCAAGTCACCATTTTCCCTAAAAAAAATATAAAAATAGAATACATGAAAAATGGTGAAGTCATTGATTTATAGGGGCAAATTTGTTGATTAGTAGTCAACAAAAACATAGAAATTTTAAAGGAAAAAAGGAAAAATTAAGGTCTAAATGGACTTTTTATTTTATGAATCCCAAAGTACTCCCATGATGATTTATTGGTTGCATATGGTCTCACTAGGTGTTACATTATGTATCCAAGGAATCCATGGAAAAACAAGGTTATTTTCTCTTTCTTAATCAAAAAAAAAAAAAAAAAAAACAAGCAAAGCTATATTTTCAAGCCTAGGATCTAGAAAGAGATAAATAATAAAGTAAAAAAAACATCTAAATGAAAAATGACAAATACATTTACATTCCTTACAAAATTATAAAACTTGTTGGTATGAGGTTGGGATTTATCTCAACTTGTGAGAAATGGTTTTTTATCAATGGTGCTCTTACATCATTTCCCTTTGTCCACTTGGTCTATGGCCTTAGAAATTAGTCTTGTTTATAGCTTCTTTAGGAGCAATTTAACATTATAACATTGTAAAATAAATATTATTTAAATAGAGTGATAACTCTCTTATTTATAGGTTAGGTCAATCAATTATGGCCTTTGGATAAAAAATGAGATGTGTGGTGAAGCTTGAGTCAAAAATACAATTAACATATTTCAATTAATAATCATGGCTTGTAAATCTTTCTATTTGTTTGATACTTTGTGATTTCTTGACAACTCACAAAAGATGATTCCATGATGATGATATAATTTCATATATTTATATGATGTCATGATGATATCATCAATCCAGATTTATGAATTTTTAAAAATAGAAATCTATTAATCATCCATGGGATTTTCACCTATGCATTTAATTAGGTTTAAAAAATTAAGAAATATTGATTAGGTTAATTACTATTTTTAAATTTTGACAAGTTGTCCTTTGTAATTGGTAAAAAAGGATCAATTTTCTAGGTCATAACTTGACTAGAGATGAATTAGGGGAACATGATGATTACATGTAGTGCATTTCCATTTTTAGGGATACATTAACATCGTTTATAATATGTACATGATGTGAACTAATGAACTAGAGAATTCAAATTATTTGTAAGTTTAACTTGCATTATTTGCAAGAAGCTGTTCTAATGTCTTTTTATACATGGAAGTGGCCAAAAAAGAGTGTCTACAAGAGGGATCATATAAAAGTGAATTGTGGTCAGTAAAATTGGCATGTAGCTACATGAGGCTTATTAGTTTGGATTAAATAATTAAAATAATGAGTAGCTCCTACTACATTAATTGTAGTAGCAGTAATTGAAGAAGTAACCAAATAATGGGGACTTTGTGTACTTACATCCTGTGAGGAAATAGCTAGGGCAATTATTATTGTATTTTTTACAATGTTCACTTTAGATGGAGAGCCTAGGGGTGTGGTTGATGATGTCCCATATTTTTATGCTTGTAGTTTTGAATTTTCCTCTCCTTCCAAGTCTCCCTCTTTAGTTGATAATAGCTTAGTGGACACTAAACTAAAATTTATTTGATCAACCTCTTTAGATTCCCCTTGTATCTTAGTCCCTCTAGGTTGAACATCTTCTTCAGTCATGAACTCATCTTCTTCATCTTCCTATTTTATTTTTTTAATGATTTAATTTACTTAATATATATATTAGACAACCATTCTTATTTAGTTTCCCATTTCTTATCCTCCTCTTCTTCTTTATCATGGATTTCAATTGGATGTGATCTTTTTCTACCACTTATTTTATCCTTTTCCTCCCCAAACACTTTTATATGTCTCTAATTTATTTCCACCTTCTAGGGTGATAACGGAGGAGTATTGGGCCTTCTATTATATATTATTGGAGATTTAAAAATAGTAGAGGGTGGAGTGGAATATGAAGGGATTACAGTGGTAACAAGTGGAAATGAAGTGGGAATGACCACTAGGGGAATCATAGGAGGTGAAAATGGTCACCCTAAAGATTAAGGCATTATCATTGGTGGTTTTTTCACAACATGTAGTGACACTAGAGGAGAAATGATATAAACACGAGATAATAAAGTAGAAAGACTTACTATGTTATAGATAATAGAGGCAATGGTAACATAAAAAATAGATAATATGTTGTATTAGGACTTCAAAGTCTCTATACACTAGTTGGATGTTGAGGAGAAGTAGTAGAAACTAAATGTGAAGGGGAATTATCAACTATATCTTCAACATTTGCTTCCCCATATGGGTTAATTTACTCTTGTATGTTTTCATCTATGTGAATAAGAGGTCCATGAATAGGTTTATAAATCCATTCTCCCCTTTCAATCCTCTTAGCATATTCCTCCATAATTGTGGGATCATATTAGATCATCTATGCAAAAATCATTGACATGTTTACCTTTTGAATTCTTATAGCAACCTCAATTCCATCCTCTACATTCATGAACGCACTATCATGACTATAGGATTATTGTCCACAGTTGTTTTTCACCTTCCTTTCACACTTATATATATGACCTTTGACACTTTTTTTGAGGTTATAATGTCTAAATGGTTCCCATTTCAATCCATAGTGAACCTTGATCTTCCCCATAGACTAAAAGTGTTCCCATCTAAGGTATTGTTTTTCCCAATGCAAAAAAAAGTTGGGTGAATAGATGTTTGCTTAGCCCTCCACAACTTGACATCAACACTATTAGGTAATGGAGTGGTAATCTCATGCTCATACAATTTTTTAGGAAAAATAAATGGTAAATATAAAGGCTGTGCCTTGGTTCCCTCTATCCATATTTTAGTGCACTCAAGATAGAAACAATAGTCACCCATTTTTTGGATAGTGTTTGTATGGATTTTAATAACCTAGGTATGGTATACTCATATATGGCATCATACACCATAGAATAAAAGTTATTTGTAAATTTTTTTATTTGATTCCTAAACCTATCAATATAGATAATGTTTAGCTCATCATAAATCCTTTTCTTTGGATATTTTGTACATGGTTGCCAGGTTTATTCATAAGGTGAATGCACTATTGTAATCACATCATCTAATAGATAAGACATAATATAGAAGTTTTTATCTATTAATATCCTTGGATTGGTGATATTTTGAATCAAATTTTAGTGAATTATCTCCTCGAGGGTGATGATTTTGTTGGAAGTTAGGATGATATCTAGTAAAGGGACCCATATCTCATTGACATAAGAAATGTTTGGGATTCCATATATTATATTTAATAAATCCATGGAAATCCATACCACTAGTGTAAAATTAGCTATGGAAAAAGTATAAGTGGATCCTTTAATCACAAATCTTCTTTGGTTGATAGCCCATTATTTCAATTTATTATGGATATTGTTCATAAGGAACCATGAATTGACCATGTCCTTCGTAATGGTCATCTCTAGAAAAAGGGATCATGTAGTATTTTTTGAATGTATTTACAATTAAATATGCCACATGAATCTTTTTATGTCATAAATGTAGTATATTTATAAATATTTTACCATTCATAAATAAATCAAATAGTAAATTAGTATAGGGCATTACCTCAAGTTTGGTTGTAACATTGTGTAGGCCAATTGATTTTATTTCCAAAGGTCATCTTGTTGTCCATATTATTATCATTGATTTTAAAATGGGAATTATGGATGCCATTGATGTCAAAGGATCATGCATGATTGATGGAGAAAAGAGCATGTTTTAAAGTTGCTCAATGAAAAGTTGTCATGCTTTTATAGAGACCATTTCTAGAGGATTGAAGAGTAATTGATTGAAGATCTATTATGGTTTTTTCAAGTGCATTATATATATATAGTTCATAGGTTTAGATGAATATAAATGAGATCAATAATGATTTATTTTATCTCTTGGCCATATCAAAGTTTCTCAGTTAAACCCTAAGGGTTTAAGCCATGGCATTCATAGGCATGTTCTATTTTTATGTTGACTAGCTATAAATGGGATCCAGTTACTTAAGTTATAAATTAAGTCTTCCTCATCATTGTGAAACTAGCCCATTCAACATAGTAATTACCATCTCAAGCAAATTTTCTAAGAATTTATATTTCTTAAGTCCTCAACTTAAGATTTATCCCATCTTGATCAATGGTTAGTGATTAATCATATGATGAAGATCCAATGAAGTATAACAAAGTCAATTTGTCAAAGGCACCTTCGAGTAAATGTGATAGTGATAAGTGTCATAATCATGAATCTTGCATAAAAAATCTATGGAGTAGTTTAAAGTCAAATAGTCAAGGATGAATGTGAGGATGACAAGTGTCACAAGCATGAGCACTAACAAGTGTATAGAAGGCACATAAGGGTGCTAAGTGTGACATTTATGGATTTAATTATAGATAAATTTAAATATTATTATAATATTAAATGGTGAGCATGTGATCATTTAATGTAGATCTAATAGAATGAGTGGACTCAATGGGATCAAGTGCTCAATGTTTAATGAGATAGAGGTGAGCAAAAGACTGACCTATTTTGATGAGATTAACAGAGTGTATTCATTCCAAAGACTCAAGAAGAAGTGAGATGATATTAATAGATCAATGTTTAATGTTAGATAGAGGTAAAATTTTTACAACTTTGGAGATCCAACAACATGCAGGAGCTCAGATCAAAACATCCAATAGATGCATTTTAAAGTTAGAACATTAAAGCTTGAAATCATATAAGGATACAATAGAGAGTGTGATCCCGTCAAAAATTGATCCAATAGATGTATTTTAAAGTTGAATAAATTTAATGAGGATCATCAGATCATGGCATGAAACTTAAGATCTATGGTTAATATTTAAAGATATGATCATCCCATTGGTCAAGTGGAGAAACATTCAGGTAAGCCATAAAATATGACACAAATAATGAAATTGATTATTTTGATCAATCAAATTTATGTAATATGGCATGAAAATCAAAATTAGATCCCAATATAAGTTAAAAATAGTAACAAGACAAAAAATCATGGTGGTGGAGCATGAATTCAAGAGCAGGAAACTAGCAAGAGTGTGATTTGTTATAGACTAAGTGTGAACATAGAAAAGAAGTGAAACCTAGATCAAATGCTTATATATGTGTCATCTAGGATATAGGAAAATATAGCTAGTGTAATTGAATTATTTTTAGTAGAGAAATATATATACATAGAGATAAAGGGGCAGAGATGAGAAGAGAAGAGGAAAGGAGAGAGGAGAGAGATGTGCAAAGCATGAGAAGTTATAGACAAGACATTTAATAGAGAATTGAATTGGATTCATTTATGAATCAAATTTTTAATTTGGATTTGTAGCTCCATAGTATAGATCTAATTGATAGGTGCCATTAAAAGAGCTAAGTTAGTGTTCAATTAGGGAGTTTGTACTTCCTTAGAGTAGTTATTCTTAAATCAAGGGACTGGTCTCCCCTTAGGGTCAATTCCCTCAAACATTACAACCATTGAGGTTCTTGATTATGAGGTTGGATTAGAATAGTAGCTTCTAGCAGATATTCTCATGGTGGTTTTGCCCATATTGGGTTTTCCATGATATATCTAGTGTTGTGTCTATTTGTGTGTGTGATCTATACATATATTATTAATTTGCATTAAACGTTAAAAAAGGGACTAAGTTAGTCAATCTATTGAGTCACCCCCCTCTCAATAGATAGTTGTGTTCCAACACATATTTATATCTCTATGTGAAATTTTAAATAGGTTCTTTCACCCTGTATTATTCCATAGCCTCAAGCTAATTCAAAATAACTTATTAGTGTTTGAAATCATGGTTAAAAACTATAGAATCTAATGTTGTGTAGTTATATTTAGTTATTCGTAAAATTGAATATTCAAAAGGAGGAGGAATGTGATATGAGAAAGCCATTGAAACTTAACTAGGAATATGCATGTTATCTTAATTTCTTGAAAGTTCTTGGTCATTGTGGGCATTTAAATGTAGTTTGTACTTGATAGTTAGGAGGCAATGTGGTTTTATTGAGTATGGTGAATTAAATTATATTGGTTAATATTTATTAGTTTCATAAATTGAATGCATTAAGTCACCAATTTGGGTGAATTAATGGTAACGATGAATTTATCTCCATTCCCAATATAATTTTCTTATTTTAGTTTCACAAT
>JARHVA010005552.1:172500-247500 GCA_037957365.1 Torreya grandis
GAACACTTCTTAGTTATATGGAAATCTCACTTGATTTAAAATCTTACTAGTTTCACTAGACATTTTACCCTCATGTAGCATGTCAAGTTTCTACTAGAATTTACACCTACTTCAAGCACCTACAAACCCCACCAGCTCTTGTAATTGGTTTTCTCCAATATTTTTTTCCATATTCCATGTCTCATAAAGATATGAAGTTTAAATAAAAAGACCCTAGGATGACTCTCAACTTAGACTCAAAAACTATAGAGATAACTGACACAAACCTAGGTCACATTTACCTAGGGGACTTCTAGACCCACATATAT
Organism: Torreya grandis; assembly: GCA_037957365.1. Lineage (NCBI taxonomy): Eukaryota > Viridiplantae > Streptophyta > Pinopsida > Cupressales > Taxaceae > Torreya > Torreya grandis. The sequence goes on from JARHVA010005552.1 coordinate 172,809, forward strand.
GTAGAGTTTAAGAATGATTGGATCTAGGGTATCTATGACTCTAGGCTTCCATAGGAAGTATATTTCTCTCTTATGATCCAAGGCCTTGAGTTTGTGATAACACTAGCCCAACATTATGATCATGATAGATGAGAGGTTGTGAATGCCAAAGGGGAAAATATTTTGAATCTAGACCTCAATTTCATTAATTCAGTGTTTCTAATACTAGAATTTGAGAGCTATCTTGATATAAATCTAGACACATCCCATAAATTCTTCTAAGATAATAGAGATGGATGTAAGAATATGGTAAATATATAATATATTAAATTACCCCAAGGCTACCTCCACAAGATTACCAAAAACATTGGCAAAAATTGACTTTAATGATGAGGTATGGGATATTATAACATTGTTTTATAAGATTACTAGTAGTCCTGATGCTAAGACCTTCTAAGAGTGGATGTACCAATATATTTAGGTCATCCATCAAAATTACCAATACATCAACTAGGCTTAGTTATAAGTGATTCCCTTCACAAATAATTAATGGAGGTGAAAACAACTAGAAAGTTCTTCATGACTTCTTACCTTGTATACACTTTGGCCAAAGGGAGATCTTTCCCAGGCCTTAACACAATACCTAGTTAAATAAGTAGAGTATAAAATTACTATCTCAAACTCACATTAGAGTCTATTAGACAATAATTTAGAAGATTCAATGGTAAATTTATCTATTGAATCATCATAATGTTTTGTAAGGAACTAGGGAAAATGAGATTATCACAAGTAACAACAACAAAGATCACAAAATGGGGATCTTACTTGATCCAAAACTCAGAATTTCTAGTTGATAAATATTTAAAGAACATAGAAATAACATAGTAACAATGAATTCTATGAGAAGAGATGTTTTATTACTCAAGATCGCAATATAACTATATGTTTATCTCTAGGAAGAGATGTCTCATTTTCCATTTCAAGTCACATCTTCATTTATACACATTTTGAAATCAGGGGGAGGATGTGGAAGGTCACCAATGTTGAGGGAGATTAAGTGGTTTGACTTCCATGATTCAAAAAAATACAAAATTTGAGGAATTATTATTTTTAGAAACTTACTATTTTTAGACTGTGCTACTAAGATTGAAATTTGGGGCACTTCCATTGGGTTTTAGGGGGTAAAACATCATCAAGAAAATATCCATGCCATCTCACCACATTCTCCTTGTTATTATTTTTCTAATGGTTCAAATGATAAGTCAATTGGAGCTACAGTGCAAAAGTTATGGCTCCCAAAAGTTCTATCATCAATTGGGGTGGAATTGTCCCCTGAATTGTCACCTAAATTATTACCTAGATAATTCCTCCCTCCTTGAAAATCAATGGTCCCCATTGCCAATGTTCCTCATTAGGTGTGGCAATTTTTTCTTGATTTGATTCTTTGTGAGCCAATCACCTTGGTGGCTAATCTGGCCCCTTTTGACCACTCGATAAAGTGAAATAGAGCATCCTCTTGTTTTCTTCATCCAGGTGTCCACAATCTAATCCTCCTCCACTGGAGAAAAACTCTGTGGATCAAGCTCATCAATGTCTATTTGTTTTGCTATAACTGAAGTGTCCATCAGAGATGGATGATATGGTTTGAGGAGCTCCACATTGAATATTAGATGTAGACCAAGGTAGGCTGGTAGGTTCAACTCAAAAGCATTTTATCCAAGTTTTATGGTGATGGTGTAGGGACCATATCGTAGAGGCAAAAATTTTATATATGTGCCTACAAGTCATTCCTTCTGAATCTACAATCAAACCTTATAACTCATAGAAAAATGGTGTGCAATCCTATGTTTGTCATGGTGTTGCTTATACTTCTGATTCATCTTCTCTAGAATGTCATGAACTTGTTGTTGGATGTGTTGCATTTGTTTAATGAACTTTGTTGCTTTTTTGCCTTAGATATTCCATGAGGTGTGTATTCCATGGTGGAGAATGGATTGGATGTATCAATTGGTGCCATGGGTTGGAACCTGAAGCATACTTGGAATGGACTGTGCTTGGTCAAGTTGTGTAGGGCCCAATTATTTCCATGTGGTATGAAAAGAAGCCCCTCATCCCATGTGCATGGATGTTTCGAGTGATACATCTGAATCATGTCAACAATCAAGTGGTTCACCACCTCTTTCTAGCCATTAGTTTGTGGACAGAAGGCTATGGATTTCATCAGCTTGGTATCCATCATCTTCCATAGAGTGGACCAAAAGATGCTCAAGAACCTACTATCTTGATATGAGATAATGGACATGGGGAGATCAAAATGGAGCCATACATGTCTAAAATATAGTTGAGTAGTTTCTTTAGAACACAAAATTTTATTACAAGAAATCATCATAGCCATTTTTGAAAAACTATCAACTACCACAAAAATACAATCCTTACCATGTTTTGAAGTGGAAAAACCTGAGAGAAAATCCATTGAGATAAATACCCAAGGCCTAGTTGGTTCTGATAATGGCATGTACAATCCTTACTTCTTATTTGTTGGCTATTACATAATGGGTGGAATATTTGAGATATATTTCCACATAATTTTGCAATGGGGCCAGTAAAAATGTTTTTGAAGAACTAACAATGTATTTTATATACCAAAGTGTCCATCTATCCTACTAAAATGTGATTCCTATATCATCATTTTGTTGCTCTATAGTTGGAACATATATGTGCCCCATATGATAGAGGACATTATCTTGAAAGTAGAAATTAGAAACATGTTTACCTTTATGAATCACCTAATATGTATCAACAAAGGTAGGATATGCTTCATATAGAGTACCCCAAGTGGCAGTGTCATATCTGCATAAGTCAAGAACTATTGTGAGTGCAGTAATTAGTAGGCAGCTCAGACAATCTATAGTCATATTTGAGCTCCCCTTTTTGTGTTTTATTATTAGATGGAATTGATGAAGATATGTGGCCCACTTTTGGTGCCTCTCATTTTGTAGTTTTCTCTATGTCTAGATGAATATTATGGTCTATTGTTAGTGTGGATGACCGTCTCTTTACCCAAGATATAGTGTTTCTATTGTTTGTAGGCTTGCACAATGGCATATAAAACCTTATCATATGTTGGATATTTATTGGCTATATCAATGAAATTTTCACTATGATATGAAATAAGATGGCCATGTTTCATGATGACAACTCCCATGGCATATTCAGATGCATCTATCATCAACTCAAAAGTCGACACAAAGCTGGCAAGGTAAGAATAGGGGCTGAGCAAAGTCTATTATTCAAATTCTCAAATTCCCTTTGTTGTATTTCACCCCACTAAAATATAGCTTTAGCTCCTCCTTTAGTCACTTGGGTTAGTAACCAAGCAACATGTGAAAATCCAAGAACAAATGTGTGATCAAAATTTGCAAGACCCAAGAAGCTGTGAAGTTTTGTGAGTGTCCTTGGTGTGGGCCATTCTTGAACAAAACTAAATCTTTTCTGGATCAACATGGACCCCTTCTTCATTCACAACATACCCAATGTAATAAATTTTTGTCATCCTAAATGTGTATTTATCAATATTTACATACAACTTGTGCTCCCAAAGAGTTTGAATCACCTTATGAACATGTTGCAAATATTCCTCCCATGTTCTATTGTAAATGAGTATGTCATCTAGGTAGACAACCATGAATGAGTTTTTGAAGGGTCGTAGGATGTCATACATCATCCTCATGAAGGTTCCAAGTGTGTTAGTTAAGTTGAAAGGCATAACCAACCATTCAAACAACCCCTTCTTAGATTTGAGTGCAGTCTTCTAGACATCGGTGGGATTGATGGGAATTTGGTGATAGTTAGATTTGAGATAAATTTTGGTGAAGAAATTCACACCATGGAGTTGGTCCAATAGGTCATCAATCTTGGGGAGAGGGTAGCAATTCTTCACAGTGATTTTAATTAGGGTTTGATAGTTAATGAAGAGCCTCCATGTTCCATATTTCTTTGGTGACAAGACAATTGGGCTACCATAGGGTGAAGAGCTTAGCCTGATGTGATCCTTTTGGATCAATTCTTGAATTTATCTTTTTATTTCATCATTCTCAAAAACTAATATGTGATACACAAGACTGTTAGGTAAAGGTGATCCTGAGATCAAATCAATAGAATGTTTTACCTGGCAATGTAGTGAAACTCCTGTAGGTGACATTAATAAATCATCATATTATCCTATGATTCATTATATCTAATTTTATTGTTGTTTTGATTGTGTATTCAGGACTACAACATCGTCCTTCTTGGATTTTTGTGGTTTGACCACCATGAGAATGAATTACTTTGTCTTCTCCACTAATCTCATACATTACTTGGTACTAATCAGGGAGATAGATGTGGGAGGTGGTACCTCTAGTACCCTATAACACTATGTTCCAAGATTAAGGGTGATTCTTTAGGTTCATGATTCATAGATGCCATGTCACTCATACATGAATGGCCGACCAAGGAGCACATCAAAAACATCTAGATTGACCACATCACACAAGACTTCATCTTGGAAAGGTTTTATTGCATATGAAAGAAGACACTGATGGGTGACATGAAGGTCTCTCCCTGGGCTCAACCATCCAATACTATATGGCTTTGGATTAGGCTTCATGGATAGATTTAGAATTTTCACAACTTTAGTAGAGATTAAATTCTTTTGACTCCCACTATCAAGAATGAAATGTAGAGGATTACCTTTTACCCATAATTTGGAGTGAAATAATCTTTCCTTGTCATTTGGCCTTTCCTCACGAGTCTATGATGAAGTGATAATGGTGTTAGGCTTAGCATCTTCAACTTCTATTTTATCCTCTTTGACTGTAGGTTGGGTATGAGACAGAGTAGTAGGTGTCAAGTATTGTGACTCAAAAAGCAGTGAATTGTTGGCTTGACATTCTTCTTTGGAGTGAGTTCTAGTTTTGTGGTAATCACACCATTTTCTATCTTTCCCCTTTTGGGGTTTCTTATCTTGAAACTCCTTTTGCTTCTAATTTTGGCCTCTTATTTAAACTTCCTTGTCACTTTTCCATCACTATGAACTTGTATGCCTCACTGAGGGTTTCCAAATTGAAGAGTTCCATTTCCCCTCATATGTACCATTGTAGTCCACCATGATATTTGAGAGTCTTATGTTTCTCACTTTCTTGGATTCCCAATCTTGAAGATAAAGAATGAAAAATGTCTATTTAATCTTGAATAGATTGGTCCTTACCTTGGTGAAGTTGTTGCCATTATATGTACAGATCATCATATGCTCCAATGGGATAGTATTCTTTTTCACTACTTCCATGAAATCATCCCAGGTAGTTTCTACCTCAAGTCCAATGTCATTTGCACTAAACCTCTTTTTTTACACTTCCCACCAGTTTTTCATGGGCAATGATGCTTTCAAAAGAGTAAAAGTGATCTTTTCCCCATCGGTGAATTTATCTACAAAGAAGTAGGAAGACAATTGGTCTAACCAATTTTCTACTACATCAACATTGATTTTGACTTCAAATGTAGGAATATAAAAATTCACCTGAACCTTGAATGGTGTTGGGGCACTGAAAGGGTGTTCCCTAGATGAGGAGCCAAGAAGTGTAGCTGAGGAGCTAGAATTTCCCATCAAGAGTTATTGAAGAATTTGGAAAAATTGTTGTAGCATCTATGCTTGTTTCCATTGGAGGGTTTCATTCACCATTTACTTTAAAGGATTAGATGTCTCAATGTCATCCACCATTTGAAGTCATTTGGAGAGAATAGGTGGATAGTTTAGAAGCTCTATTATTTTCTACCCAAGCTTCTTATAGCCTGACCTCATCCTCAGGATCATACACTCTCAAGAAAAACTGCTCTGATAGCACTGATCCAAAACTCAAAAGTTCTGGTTGATAAATATTTAAAGAACATAGAAATAACATAGTAATGATGAATTCTCTGATAAGAGATGTTTTATTACTCAAGATCATAATATAACTATATGCTTATCTCTGGAAAGAGATGTCTCATTTTCAATTTCAGGTTACATCTTCATTTATACACATTTTTAAAGTAGGGGGAGGATGTGGAAGGTCACCAATATTGAGGGAGATTAAGGGGTTTGAATTCCATGATTCAAAATAATACAAAATTTGAGGAATTACTATTTTTAGACTGCACTACTAAAATTGAAATTTGGGGCACTTCCATTAGATTTTCAAGTGTCAAACTTCATTGAGAAAATATCCATGCCATCTCACCACATTATCCTCATTATTATCTTTCCAATAGTTCAAATGGTGAGTCTATTGGAGCGACAATACAAAAGTTATGGCTCCCAAAAGTTTCATCATCAATTGGGGTGGAACTCTCACCTAAATTATCACTTGAATTATTTCCCAAATCACTAATTCATTTATTTCCCCACTTATTCATATATAAGGGCAAGTGAATTCATTGGTTACTCCTACATACTCATTAGATATGTTAGTGAAAAGTGGGCATTGATGGAGATGGAAAGGCAACTTGTTGAGACCCACAAGCTTATTTCCAATATGCACAAGCAAGGAATTCATTTCCCAATTTATATTGGTAGATACACATGTCCCTAAATCCTCAAGTCCAAGTGTGTAGAATAAGAAAATTTCAAAATGACATTAAGAACTTTTGAGTCCAAGCCATTCTTTAATTTTTATTAAAATATCACCAGCACACTAGGAGTTTCCACATATTCCCATGTTCCATATTTTGAATATTTCTGGGAGGACTTAGAGGATGAGGAGATGATTAGATTGAAGGATCATTCCCAAATTATCTTGTAATAGATCAAAGATTATGATTTGGCACCAGTCTTAGATGATTTGGTAGATGATGAGTCCCCAGTAGACCCAAATTACTATAGACATATTATCACTCAACCTCTGCCACTAGTTAGGTGGTTAACTCTAGAATCTTTCTATTTTATTGATAGAATGACCCATGTGATCAACATAATGATCAATTGTATAAGAAGAAAAAGAGTTCAAGTAATAAAGGATACAATACTTATCAGAGAGAAGCTTTTAAAGCTTAGGGTAAAAGAGGTTTCTCTATAAGTAGAGGCTCCTATTGCCATAATGGGTAAACAATCAGAAGGGCTAGTGATCCATTAGAAGAAGAAGAATAAAAATAAGGCCAAGAAGGGGAAATAAAGTAAAGAGGGTTAAAAAACATATCAACTGATTGGCATCTCCTCAAAGAACATAACTACAATATGAGCTTTAATAACTTCTATCCCAATATCTATCATAGTGAAAACCCCTATTTCCATTGTTCACCCTCTACCTATGTAATTGAAAAGGAATATGCAAAGACTATAGTATTCTACCTAAGTTCTATCCACCACTATATCAAGTATCAAAATGACTTGGATAAAATAGGTAAATAAATGTAGGAAATAAAGGCCTTGAGATGGGAACTTGTTGAAATAGTAGTAGTTTGTGAGGTCTCCAACCTCTACTCCTTTGGACTAGATGAAGATAGAATATAGGATATATTCAAGGATTTTGATGTATATTTTAAAAATCTATAGGCCAGTAAAGAATAGAGGGAAAATGAAGTTTTACAAATTGATTAGTTCTTTCTATTGAAACATTTTCGTGAATTGTAGTTTCATTATTTCAAAAACATTATGAAGTAGTATATTATAATTGAAACTATCTTTTAGAGCTCTTTTTTGAGAAATAAAAAGATGTATTTTAAAATTTATATTTTTGACAAAGTTGGAAACTATAAAAAACACAATTACAAATTATACTTTTCATTTTGACAAGTTATAATTGTTAAAAGTTGAAAAAGCATGTATTGAAAATTGCAAATTCCATTTTGACAAAGTAATATGAATTGCAAGTTGTAAAAGTATCACTTTTGATTTTCAAGTTAGGGTTTTTCAAAAAGTGTCTTGAGTTACTTTCAGGTTATCTTTTGTTTAAATGTTGAGTTTCATTTTGGGCACCGGTCATTTTCATGAAAATTAACTTATAGATGTATGGAGAAGACGAAGCATTGCATGAAGAGTTTCTAGTTCCATCCATGTTACATAAATATAGATACCACACCAATGATTTCATGTATTTTTAAAAACTATTTTGAAAAGACAAAGGATGCCACAAATAGGAGATAATGCCTCTTTTGCATGAAGTTCTAGATATACATGATTCATTACTATTAGGTGTTGAAGTTTTGATAATTGCGTCTCATCTATGGAATATTTTTATATAAATATGGGTAGAACCCAAAACCCAATATCTCTATTTTTTTTTAGTGATATATGTATAAATTTTGAATGCATTTTCTATAAGTTGTAACCTAGAAAATGGAATAAATTGAAGATTTTACCTTTCTTGTCTAAGAAATCCTCGTGTCTAAAAATTTATTATACTATTTATGGAAATTACAGTTCTTATTTTAGTCATAAGAAATTTATTTTTGGTATTTTATACCCTTATGAAATATTATTTGATAAAAATAAATGAATCTTATCCCTTCTATGAAAAATAGCAAATATTACCTTTGATTTTCCATTTGCATGAGTCTGTGCTCAAATAAATCTCATTCTATTTTCTATACTATTTTGTTCATTAAATCAAGCATCAAAATCCACTAAATATATTTGGTGCAATCAACATTTTTAGTTTTTCAATTTTTATTCTCAAACTCTTTTCCCAGTCAAACCCTAGTTTAGGATCAAGAACAATAAAGGAGTAGAATTTATATAAAATTAGTATTTTATCAATTGCATTAGATTCAATGAAAGTAAGCTGGCCTTATCTAGAGATTAACCTCAATTCTCCAAGGTCCCATATCTTTGAAGGTGTTTCCATTATATTATTAGGTATTACACAATGAGTTACTACACGTAATGGAATGAGTGCAAAACCTATGTGATAATAATTTATAGCACACCTGATGGGACCATGCAAATTACAACTAGATTGTTGTTATTATTAGTGATCATTATGCAATTTTTGTATTAATTTCAAAAGAGATTTGTGATTCCACTAGCCTAAGGATTCATAATTTCAAGGTTCACATATTCCAAGCAAATAAAGAAGATCATCTACCAAAAGTAATATAAATCATTTTTTAGAATTATAATTTTCTTCTAAAAAGAGATAAAATTAGTCATCCCTAACCCTAAAGTATATCCTAAAATTCTATTTACATTTCCATCAGTTACTCCCATCAATTTCATACCTCTCATAATGTCTAGAAATCTAGATTTTTTAGCTTTTAATGGAGGCAACCCACTCTAGTTGGCCCAATATGATGATATACCTACCTTGGCTTTAAAAATACTACCATATTTTACTGGTGAAACATCCACCATGTCATGTCCCCTTTATAGTTGACATGTGCAGAGTAGATGATTAGCCTATTATGCGAACCTCGTAGGCTGATGAGATGGATAGAGGGTCTTGATGGAGTGGGGCTTGGCTTTCGTTTGGGCTCTTTCGGACATGAATTAAGGGAGATATTAATATTTGATTGATTTAATCAAATATTAATTATTTGGTCCAATTTTAATTAATTATTAATTATTAATTAATTATTAATTATTAATTATTGGGTCTAATTTTAGGATCCTAATTCTAATTTAAGAATTGGTCTAACTTTAAGACCCTAGTTCTAATTTAAGAAGCCCTAGTTCTAATTTAAAAAGCCCTAAGTCTAATTTAAGGGAATCTAATTTTAGCAAGCACACTTTTGGAAGGGTATAAGGATCTCTCATGGGAGAGAGTTTGTATTCATGATTATTATTGATATTGATTCTTGTTAAGAAATTCTTCTGTGAAGACTGAGCCAAGGGTTCCAGGATTCCATTTGCATTTAAGAACGTCAACTCTTCATTGTGTGTGATTCAGAGGTTGTGAAAGATCAGCCGATCTATTGCCAAATTGAGAGATAACTTCATACAAAAGCTATCACAAGTGTTTACAAGTTTGAGAGATAACTTCACATAGAAGCTATCACAAGGGTTTACAGGTATTTTCATTATTTTGGGTTTTGATTCAAGAATTATCTAGATATAGATCTTTGTATTAGCCCATAATTCTACAGATCAGGATCAAGCATACAGGTTATGCAATATCAGTGGCCGTACGACTTCTGTACAGATCCGTGAAAATTTGTACGCATCTACAGAAAGTTCAGGCACCAACATCGGCGAACAGGGACCTAAAGAGACCGACATCGGTCGACATATTACCGATGTTGGCAAGTTAATGACTACAGGTCGACCGATGATGGCAGTATAACCAACGTTGGTGACTATTTTTTTTACACAGCAGGCTGAGACGTACCAGATTCAGACTAGTTTGTGGAATATCCAGGCTATTAAGGCCATACTTTCAATATTCTTTGTATACTTGACAGAGGATCTCTATTGTAAGCTTATGAGCAAATAAATAAGAATTTATATTGTGATTTATTTATCTATTTGAAGATATTTTGCAGAAATTTAGATAAGCAATTTGGAGCTTTTGTTTTGATATTCGAAGGGATATTACAGTGGTATCAGAGCTAAATCCTGCCATCCTGAGGGTTTGAAAATCTTATGCAGCCACAAGAGTTGGGACCACACGGGTATTACACACGCAGTAGAGCTTTGCTTGAAGGTACCCAGTTGTTAGAACAACAGTCGATTATCATGAGTGATAGACGTGAGGGTAGCCCACCCAGGGCTCACCGACATAATGATGATCTGGGTACCAGAGAATCCTACTGTGAGATGACACAAGCACTACAGGCACTAACTACTATGATAAGGAGGATGAACCCACATGATAGACAAAATGGGGACCAAGGTGATAACAGAGATGTTACGGTTAATAAGAGACCCCAGCAGGGCCACTCCAGAACAGTAGATAGACCTACATGTCCTACGTTTGTTTGAGAGGAACCAGAAGTTCCAGCAGAGGAGGAGGTAGGAGATTCCTCATTTGCAGATGTTTACTTGGATACAGATGATGAGTGGAATTTATTACCTCCTCATGTTTGAGAGAGGATGACCTTTGATCATTTTGTTAATCTAAGGAGAGAGCACTACAGATTGGCTAGACAGGACAGGAGACCTAGACATCAGAACAATGATCTTAAGCATGCTACAAGCAGGCTCACACTCGTGATGTTTGACGAAAGTGGTAAGGTCACAACGTAGGCTTGGATTAGTAAGTTGGACACTTCTCTCACATTGCATCTGATGGCCGAGGAAGATGCTATCAGATATGCGACACTACATCTTGAGGGAGTAGCTCACGATTGGTGGCACCACGAGATGGTGACACTCCATCATGATCAGATCACTTCTTATCAGGAGTTTGTGGACAGGCTGGTAGACTATTTTGACAAGAGGGATCCAGAGTCCTATTTTTGAGAGTTGGCACAGTTGTGCCAAACCGGTAGTCTAGAGTCATACATTGGTGACTTCCAGAAGTTATCAGTCATGGTTCCTAACATTTCAGAGAGGCGACTAGTAGTACTCTTCATGGAGGGATTGACAGAACCATTGAGATGTTGGATAAAAGGCTTTGATCCTCCTTCATTACAACAAGTAATGAAGAAGGCGCGCAGTATGGAGATGGCAGCCCCATCAAGTAGATCTAACTCCAGAGGTACTTCTTCATCTAGAGACCATAAGCACTCCAACGAGGATACAGAGAGACCGGATTTTAACATAGATAAATCTGGGGTTAAAAATGGTTCAAAAGCCAATCTAGTAACACCACCTTTGGATTGTGAGGCACTTAATGATCTACGCAGGAAGAAGCTTTGCTTCTACTGCAAAGGTCCATATGATATCCATCACGATTGCCCTTTGAGGCCTAAGGGCAAAGCAAATCCTGTGATGTGGGCATATTATGAGGATGCAGAATCAAAAGATTTCGAATAGCAGGATAGTTCTGAGGAGGCAGAGGCTTCAGAGCCTAAGGCAGAGGTAGATTTAGAGCTTCATATACAGGAGGTGCACCTATCCAACATTCAGTCAGATGAGTCATTCAGACTCCGTGGAGTTTTGGCAGGGCAGAAGGTCACCACCCTTCTTGATACAGGAGCCACACATAATTTCATAGATTCTAGATTTATGGTGAAGTGTGGACTCACTACCAAAGATTTTGAGGGCATTAGAGTTAAGGTAGCCGATGGTCACACTCTTAGGTGTGAGCGTATGATTAGAGACCTCCCATTGTGCTTGAACAACTATGAGTTCAAGGCTAATTATTTTGTAGTGAACATGGGGGACATAGAATTAGTCTTGGGTATGAAGTGGCTTCATTCATTTGAGGAAGTTACTCTTCATCTCAAAGATATGGAGGTTTGTTTTGAGGTTGATGGGAAAACACATATTCTTAAGGCAATACGGGGTAGTAGCTTCAAACATATGTTTTTTCATCAGATGGAGATGCCTATACTACATGACATGATAGAGTGTGATGATGAGTGCACATTGGCACCAACACAGGAGAGATATGAGGATGAGCTTTGTCTTGAGGTGAGTTCAGTTCAAGAGTTAGCACATGTGGTAGAGTCTCAGCTTTCTTTTACAGGTGGGTCACATGTTGATGACGATATGCGTACATGAGATAGAGGTGATGTGACGCCATTGGATGAGAGTGGTGATGGACAGGGCCTGGAGTTTGTGTTGGCTGACAGCACTGTAGATCAAGACTTCATTTGGGATCCAGGTGGATTGATTGGTCTATCATTTAGCGATTGCTTGAGGGCAAGCAATTTTAGGAGGGGCGGATTGTCATGTCCCCTTTTTAGTTGACATGTACAGAGTAGATGATTAGCCTATTATGCGACCCTCGTAGGCTGATGAGATGGATAGAGGGTCTTGATGGAGTGGGGCTTGGCTTTCATTTGGGCTCTTTCGGACATGAATTAAGGGAGATATTAATATTTGATTAATTTAATCAAATATTAATTATTTGGTCCAATTTTAATTAATTATTAATTATTAATTAGTTATTAATTATTAATTAATTATTAATTATTAATTATTGGGTCTAATTTTAGGATCCTAATTCTAATTTAAGAATTGGTCTAATTTTAAGACCCTAGTTCTAATTTAAGAAGCCCCAGTTCTAATTTAAGAAGCCCTAAGTCTAATTTAAGGGAATCTAATTTTAGCAAGCACACTTTTGGAAGGGTATAAGGATCTCTCATGGGAGAGAGTTTGTATTCATGATTATTATTGATATTGATTCTTGTTAAGAAATTCTTCTATGAAGACTGAGCCAAGGGTTCCAAGATTCCATTTGCATTGAAGAACGTCAACTCTTCATTGTGTGCGATTCAGAGGTTGTGAAAGATCAGCCGATCTATTGCCAAATTGAGAGATAACTTCATACAGAAGCTATCAGAGGTGTTTACAAGTTTGAGATATAACTTCACACAGAAGCTATCATAAGGGTTTACAGGTATTTTCATTATTTTGGGTTTTGATTCAAGAATTATCTAGATATAGATCTTTGTATTAGCCCATAATTCTACAGATTAGGATCAAGCATACAGGTTGTGCGATATCAGCAGCTGTACGACTTCCGTACAGATCTGTGAAAATCCGTACGCATCTACAAAAAGTTTAGGCACTGACATCGGTGAACAGGGACCTATAGAGAATGACATCGGTCGACATATTACCGACGTCGGCAAGTTAACGACTACAGGTCGACCGACGATGGCAGTATAACCGATGTCGGCGACTGTGTTTTTTACACAGCAGGCTGAGATGTACCAGATTCAGACCAGTTTGTAGAATATCCAAGCTATTAAGTCCGTACTTTCAATATTCTTTGTATACATGACAGAGGATCTCTATTGTAAGCTTATGAGCAAATAAATAAGAATTTATACTGTGATTTATTTATCTATTTGAAGATATTTTGCAAAAATTCAGATAAGCAATTCAGAGCTTTTGTTTTGATATTCGAAGGGATATTACACACCACTCCTATGGAACACATCCAATATTTTACTAATCTATGTTTAGTCCAAAATGTAGTACAAGACAATATTGCAATCAGACTCATAGTTTCCTCTTTCAAAGGTAAATCCTTGAAATGGTACATAAGTCTTGCTCCCAACTCCATCTAATTTTGGGATGATCTAGGTATTACACTATGTACCCAATTTTAAGATAAGATTGACCACATTTCCCTAGTTGAATAGTTAACTTCTATCCAACTAGCCCCTCATGAGCACATGACTGATTTCAATTTCCATTTACAGAAGACATGGAATATAATTATAGTTTTTGTCAAGTCAACTACAAATAATGCTTTCCTATATTACTTGAGAGCCCTAAATAGTGACATATCTATTGGGATTCATTATATGGGTTGAACCACACTCCCTAATGCCTATGAGATTTCAACAAGGGTAGAAAAGTATTTAATTTAAGTGGGAAAATTTTCCCCAAGGCCACAAATGCCTCTATTTATAAAAATACCTCTTGTTTCACCACATCAAATTGATCTAATACCAAGCAAAGCACCATCTTTAACTTCCACACCTATAGATGATTTATAGGAGGTTATGTCACTACTCAAGATTTTTGGTAATGAGTTGGTAGCAATGAAGAGGCAACAATCCCATAACTAAAAGCCTTTTTAGCAGGCTAACCCAACATACCAGCCTAATAGGCAACCATATGAAAGAAATTCACATCTATAGGGTTAAGGTATGAAATAAATACCTTCAAAAATCTATGCCCTACTTGCACCTGGTGATTCTAAAGCTATTGTACCTATTTAGAATAACATGGCTCAAGAGTATACATGGTGTCACCCTTGTTCATAGTCATGTAATTAGAACACTTATCCTAATAGTGTTATTATTCAAGACTTAAATTTGAAATGCATATCAAGTACATAAGGACAACAATAAGAACATACTTCCCAACACGAAGATACATAAGAACCTTCTCAAGGTGAAGCAACACTTCTAAACTGGCAAGAGGATGACTTTTGTGGTATAATTTAGGAGGAAACATTTTTTAATGGTAGAGGTCTAGTGGTAGCCAACACATGTTCAAAGAAAAAAATAATATAGAGTAATCATCCCCGCAAGGTGGAGAAAGATACAACTTCCAAAGTTGTACCAAAACTTGCAAAGAATAACATAGTACAAGGCCACCCTTTACACCTACAAGCCAACCTAAAGCAAAAGTGCCAACTCCAAATATTGTAAAATAAGACATAACTCCTACAAAGGTAATAATAAAGGTTGGTATTATTCCTTTCAACATACTAGAGTAAATAAATAAGTCTAATTTGAATGTTACCATGTGGGAAGCTCTATCTATTCCTGCAAAAATAGATTTTTTACAAGAGGCATTGAAGAATTTCAAGATAATAGATAATGTTCTAGATAAGGGGCCTAATTCTATAATTAATTTGTGTCAACCAAAAAATAACACTAAAATAAGTAAAATTGGTAATCCTCCCCCTTTCTATCTTTCACTTATAGTAGGGAAGCATCTCATTCATAATTGCATGGTAGATTTAGGGGCTATTAGTTCAGTGATGCCCAAGAAAATAGTTGATGCTCTTGGCATAAAACATACACCTATTAGTAAAAGAGTTGTTTAGTTGGATGGGATTACTATTTAGATACTAGGAATAATAAAAGTGATAAATCTCACCATTCAAGCTTGTCTAAGCTTATCAATTTCATAAGATATCTCAATAATAGATCTTCCCCCTTACTTTGCTTTTTTGTTTTTCATAGTTCACTACAAAGATGGGAGGATATCTATCTATAGATTGGTCTCACATGTTGTTTAGGATGAGATATGGAATTATAGTAACAATAAGAGCTGAGCCAATCATGAAAGACCATATTGAGCCATACAATCCTATCCCCATGGAGATGAAATACACACTACAAGATCAGGAATAAGAAGAGGCTCATGAAGTTACAACACATGTCAAAGAGAGTGTAGATACTCATCTGGATGAATGAGGATCAACCCTTTAATTTTATCCTGATGATCATGTACAATAAATAGGGTGAGGTACATATTTCATTCATGAAAATGATACAATTATCCCAAACCTAGTAAATCTAGCTAAAGATCTTCAAGGGATGTGAAAATTTTTCTTCAATGGTTTGAGAAGTATAAATGGTGCTTGTGTAGGTATTGTCTTGATTTATCCATAGAAGGAGAGCTATTTCTATTCTTTTATACTTTAATTTAGCTACTTGAAAAATGTAGCTGAATATGAGGCTTTGATTGAATGCCTTCAGTTTTCCAAAGAGAGAGGGATAGAATCCCTACAAAAATTTGGTTATAATGAGTTTATTGTGCACCAAGTGAGGTCTAAAAGCATAACCAAGAAAAATATGTTAAGATATTACAAACATAGGATTTGGGAACTATTAGAAGACTTTACCATTTTGAACATTTTTAGTGGTACTAAGAGCATAAAACACATATGTTGATTATATGGCCTCTATAGGATCCCAATATAGCTTACCATAAATAATAAAGAAGAAAAATAGCCAAAATGTAAAGTTAGAAAAAGGCCATATGTTCTTTATAATGCAACTAATTAACAAGTCTTCAATAGTGATCATTAGATTGTCAAATTTATAAGATAAAAATATAAATTCTCAGATAGGAACTAGCCAAGACTCTAGGATCAATATGGAGATCAGATTATCTAGTTGAAGACAAATAAATTACCTATGGGCCTTATTACATTGGAAAACATATTCTATTTAGATGATCAGCTGAAAGGTGAGAAAAAGAACATCATAATGAATCAATAAGACTATGAATCAATGGTCATCTGAGAAGGAAAATCACTAAAAATAGGAGAGGTATGTAATGATTCTGAAGAGAAAATTTTCATTGAGTTGTACCAAAAGTTTGATGATAGCTTCACTTGGAGTTATCATGATCTAAGTGGATTTGATCCTAGCTTAGCCTATCATATAATAGAATTGGATCCAAATACCAAGCCTATCAGATAGAAGTAGAGACTAAAAAATCCAAAGATAGAACCCCTGATGAAGAGTGATATCTCTAAATTGATAGAGGATAATATAATTTTTCCTATCAAGCACTCATCTTAGGTTGTTAATTTGGTCTGTGTTAGAAATAAAAATGGTGAAATCAAGATTTGTGTGGATGTTAGGGATCTATACAAAGTGTCTCTAAAGGATCATATCATCTTCCCCCCATGGAACAAATTTTACAAATGTATCAGGATTTGAAATAGTTTCCCTTCTAGATAGTTATTTTGGCTATAACCAAATCCTGGTGTAAGAATTAGACCAATTGAAATAAGCTTTCACCATAAAATGGGGAGATGCCATTTGGTCTGACTAATACTGGTGAAACATTTTATAGAGCCATGGATATTGTGTTCAAAGTTATGATAAATGAAATGATCCTAGTATATCTAGATGGTATCATTATCTACTCAAATCATGTTGATGCACACCTAGATCACCTTAGAATTTTTTTTAAAGGTGCAAAGAATTCAAGGTTTCCCTTTATCCTAAGAAATGCATGTTCACAGTTCATGAAGGGAAATTACTAGGACATATTATGTCAAAATATGGTCTTACAATAGACATAAAAATAATAAGTGCCATAGCTACATTAACACTACCAAGCCATAAGAAAGGACTACAGATCTTTCTTGGAAAAAATAAACTTTTAAGATTTTTTTTCTAAATTTTGCTTCTATGTCAAAACTCCTTATTGTAATGCTAAAGAAGGGTATTATCTTCAGCTAAACATAGGAGGGAAAAGATAGATTTGAAGCCATAAAACAAGCTATTTCCTAGGATCCTACCCTAGTCAACCCATATTATGAGAAATATTTCATTCTTTATTAATTTAGAGGGGAAGGAAACATCTCAACCATTCTGACTCAGCACAATCAAGAACAATTGGAACTACTAATTTATTTCTTTAGTCAATCCTTGAAAGACTATGAATAAAATTACATTTTCATGGAGAAATAGGTGTATTCTCTAACTAAATATATCATTAAATTCAAGCATATGCTCTCCAACAATAAAATTCATCTAATGGTGAGTCACCAAAGTGTCTAAGAGTACCTCCTAAGCTAGGAAATAAATGAATAAAGAGTAGAATGGATCACAAAGGTCATGGAATATGACATAGACATCAAAATCATAAAGCTTATAATAGGAAAGAGATTGTGTGAATAATTGGATTCTGATATAAAGACTATTGAAGAAGTATCTAAAACTCTATATGCTCAAAGTTCACCTCAAACAACCAATCCATCTCGCTTCTATAGTTGGATCTGTGACATGACTAATTTACTATAGACTGATGAGTACCCATATGATTTTCATTAGTAAAAGAAAAGGTATTTTTGACTCCAATATAGTACTTATGTTCTTATTTATGGAATATTATTTTTAAAATACATGAATGGAGTCATGCTAAGATGTATCAATCATAATAAAGTCCCTAAGGTGCTCAAGGAATTTCATGATGGCCCATCATGATGGAATTTCTCTATAAAAAATATGACCATCAAGATAATGAGAGGGAAATATTATTGGCCCAAATTATTCAAGGATTCTCATCAATGGGTAAGGATCTATGAAAAGTGTGCTTACTTCACTACCAAGTAGAGATTAGCAACATTCCCTCTCAAAATAATTCAAGTAGATCAACCATTCACTCAACGGGGATTAAATTTCATTGGTATGATCAATACACCATCGAGTGTAAGCCATAAATTATTCCTCATATCAATGGAATGTTTCACATTATGTATTGAATAATTTGTACTAAAATATGACATAGAGTCATCTATTTTGGAATTCATGGATGGCATAGTCTCAAGGTTTGGTTTTCCTCACACCATTATCTCAGATAATGATAAAGAATTTATGGGCACTTAGGTGAGTGAATAGGCCATAAATCATAATGTATACATAATTAATTATTACAATTATTACCCTAGGGTAATGGTTTGGTTGAGTTTACTAACAAGAACCTCATTAGAATTATCAAAAGGACAATGGATAATAACTAGAGGTCATGGCACACAAAGTTGACATTAACATTGTGGGTTGATAGGATCACTCCAAATAGAGCCATTGGTAATTACCCATTCATTTTGGTATATGGAAGAGAATAATGATTCCCACTATCAATTGAGTTACCATCTATTGATCTCAATCACCAATTTGATTTAATTGACAATGATGAAATGATAATAAGATTGGGTAAAATCATGGAACTTCAAGAAATCAAGAATTAATTAATGAAAGTCTTAAAATAAAATTAGGCTCAAACAAAGAGGACTTTTGATAAAAAGGCATATGATAGGATCTTCAATAAATGCGACATGGTTCTCAAATTAGATGTAGACAAGGCTAAACTAGGTAAGCACACCATGTTTGATGCAATATGGAGTGGTCCATACATTATAACTTAATGCAAAGGAAGTAATGTATTTCATCTATCCAAGCTTTATGGCTCAAAACTACCTATCCTAGTCAATGGGATATACCTCAAAGCTTGATTTTGAGGTAGGAATTCATTCCAAAAAATTGAATTTTATATATAATAGGGTTAGTTATGTAGTCAAAATATGTGCTTCTACATAGGTTAACTCATTAGGAGTTTTTGTTTCCTTAGTTGTGTCATTTTTCTCTATTTTTTTATATATTTTCCCCTATTTTTTTCTTGTTTAGGCAAATCCCTATTTGTTCTTCACCAAGTTAATTTTTGTTAATCTAAAGTGACTCTATACCCAATAAACTAAAGGCTACTAGTTAAAAAATAATTAGCAGGAAATCATCCCATAGAGGTCATCAAAAATGTTGATAATTTTGTCCCAAAAATATCATAACATCAAATACCCTAAAGGAGACCCCATAATTTTTTGAGAAAATCCATTGGAATGACCAAAAACCAACTTTACCTTTGTATTGCAAAGTTTGAAACTTTGGATACAATTTGAAATTTGTAAAATTTAAAATTACTTCTTGAGTTCCACCTCTTGCAATACACTAATTTTCTAAAACTAGTAAAATATAGAACTCAGGATGCAATTTATAATTTTGTAAATTTCAAACTGCTTCTTGAGCTCCAAATCCTATAAACCACTAATCGATGGAATCCAAACCTCAAAATATAATTTACAATTTTGAAAAATTACAAATTTCATCATGAATTCTAGATCTCAAAAACCAAACACCCCTTGTACGATCTAGAACTTGAAGTACAATTTGTAAATTGAATCTCGAGTTCTTCTTCCAACCAACTACCCAAGTCATGGAATCCAGAGCTTCAAGTATAATTTGTAATTTTTAAAAATTTTAAATTACACATGGATTTATGTCTTCCCATTTCTAAAGTGATTCATACTCCCAACCCTATGGACATTAGACTTTCTTCAAGCACCTCAAGGTTTCACCACCAACCACCATGAGAGCATTTATTGTAGGGATTTTTCTATTTAAACATGAATTTTGGCAATTTTTAATCATTTGTTTAATTTTCTAATCATGATTTTCAAGATCTAACAATGAATTTTGACCATGAATTTGACCTCATGCCATGCATCAATCTACATCTACAAGCCATGTTTGCTACCAAAATCCACATTATTGCCACCCTTACATGGTATTCCTGGTCCTCCTTATGTTTTCCACCATTATTTTTCACATTTTGAACTTTTCAAGTTATTTTCATTCCTTGCAAAGTTATTTCCACTAAAATAGGGATTTATATTGGCATCATCATTTATGGATTTTCCATGCTAAATATGCATTGACAAAGGTCATTTTCATTAGGGTAGTTAATATTTTCCCAAAAGTTATATTCAATTGAATTTAGGGTTTCATTCTTTTAGTTTTTAAAGTTTCATCATAGAAATCCTAATTTTTCCCTCAAATATTTGCAATCAAATCTAATATAGTGCTAAACTAGGCAAATATACCATAGCATATTCCTAAAACATTCCTAGAGAATATTCCTAAAAATATACTATAGACATTAGACCTACCTTGAACACCTTATATTTACATACATATATATATATATATATATATATATATATATATATATAAAATTTTACTATTGTTCTAAGTACATAGAATCCTCATATGTTTCCAAGTCCCTATAGATAGTGGACTTGATCCAAGCACCTCAAAGATCTACCAAGATTTTAATCTTCTCAAAACACCTCCCCACTCTACCAGAGGTTGAACTTGTATAAAATACTTCCTAGTTCTATGGACTTCTCACCTACTTTAAACACCTACTAGTTCCATCAGAGTTTTTACCTACATAGAGCACCATAAATTTTTGTTAGACTTTACACTTAATTAAATTACCTATAAACCCCACCAGCTCTTGTAGTTAGTTTTCCCCAATCTTTCTCTCCAAATTTCATGTCTCAAAAAGAGATGAATTTTAAATCAAAAGGCCCTGGGGTGACTCTTATCTTAGATTCAAACATGACAAAGATAATTGATACAAACCTAAGTCATATTGACCTAGGGGACTTATGGACACACATAAATGTAAAGTTTAGGAATGATTGGATCTAGGGTATCTATGACTCTAGACTTACATAGGTAGTAGTTTTCACTTTGACAATATGGATCCCTAAGTTGTTTCTAACACTATATCAACATTATGATCCTTATAAATGAGAGGTTGTGAATGATAAAGGGGAAAATATTTTGAATCTAGATCCCAATTTCATTAATTCATTATTTATAATACCATAATTCAAGACCTATCTTGATATAACTCTAGACATATCCCATCAATTATTCTAAGATAATAGAGATGGATATCAAAATATGATAAACAAACAATGGCTTAAAGTCCTCAAGGCTTCCTCCACCAAATTGTTAACTTCAAATATTGAGGTAGGGGATATTATAATATTATTATATAGGATTACTAGTAGTTTGATGCTAATATATTCTAGGATTGGATGTAATAATACTTTGGGTCATCCATAAGAATGCCCAATATATCCATTAGGCTCAGATTATAAGTGATTCCCTCCACAAGCAATTGATGAAGGTGTAAACAAATGGAAATTTCTTCATGACTTCTTACCTTGTATACATTTTAGCCAAATGGAGATCTTTCCCAAGCATTAACATAGTGCCTAGTGAAATAAGTAGAGTATACAACTACTATCCTGACTTCACATTAAAGGCTAGTATATAACACTTTAGAAGATTAAATGATGAATTTACCTATTGCATCATCATCATGTTTGATAAAGAACTAGGGAGAATGAGATTCTCATAAGTAGAAAAAATAGAGATCATAAAATGGGGCTCCTACTTCATTTAATTCCACACTTATTCATATATAAGGGAGTGAAAATTTAGTGGCTAGACGTACACACTCCATAGATACATCATTGACAAGTGGGCATTGATGGATCTCGTATGGAAACTTGTGGAGACCCACATGCTTCTTTTTAAAAGTCATAAGTCAAGAATTCATTTCCTAATTTCTATTGGCAAATACAAATGACCCTCACTCCTCAAGCCCAAGTGTGTAGAAGTAGAGATGTGCCAAATGACCTTAAGAACTTTGGATTCTAGGCTATTCTTTGATGTTTATGGAAATATCACCAGCACACGTGAATTTTCCACATAATCCCATGTTCCATATTTTGAATATTTGTAGGAGGACTTAGAGGATGAGGAGAAGGTCAGATTAAAGGATCATTACTGAATGGCCTTGAAAATAGATCAAAGATTATGATTTGTCACCAGTCCTAGATGATTTGGTGGATGATGAGTCCCTAATGGACCCAATTATTATAAATAAATTATCACTCAACCTTTGCCACCAGTTATATGGTTAGATCCAAAATATTTTTCTTTGATTGATAGAATCACACATGTGATAAATATAATGATCAATTGGTTGATAAAAAAAGGATTTAAAGTAATAAAGGATACAATAGTTTTTAGAGAAAAACTTTTAAAGCTTAAGGTAGAATGGGCTTCTCCATTAGTAGAGGGTCCTAGTGACATAATGGATAAACAATTGAAATGGGCAATGATTCATCATAATAATAAAAAGGAAAATGAGGCCAAGAAGGGGAAATCAAGTAAAGATGGGTTAGTAATGGATCACCTAATTAACATCTCATCAAAGGACACAACTATAGTAGGAGCTTCCATAGCTTCTACCCTAATATCTATCATAGTGATAACCCCTATTTCCATTGTTCACCCTCCACCTATGTACATAGTTCCTAAATCTCTAACACCTATACCTTATGTGTCTAGTCCCCCTACATCTCAAGTTTCCACTCCACCTCTCATTCCTACCACCTTGCCTACCATAATAAGCCAATTACAACTCATGCAATCATTTCAAGTGGATATTCAGGGTCCCCCATAAGTGTATACTCAAGTTTCCACTCCAAATTTACTCCCTCATATTTGATTCCCCTTTTCCATTTCATTAATAATTCCTTCCATTCCATCCCCATTGGTTTCTAACATAACTCAATATTATATAGCCATGGACTCAGTCATCCTGAATTTAGTTCTAATGGACATCCCAACTCTTGGGATAAGTACTATTTCACCTTCATCCCCATTCATTTTCCCTACCCTACCAACCCTGAGTGTCCCAACACATTTGATTGATTCATTTATTGATTTGGATTTCACCCTTCCACCTATTCCCAAATTTGAAGTCCCTATGTTTATTCCCTTAGGAGTATCAATTCCATCTTCCACACCCTCAATAGACACATTCGTTCCATTACCCACACCTCTTCCACTTCCATAGTTTCCATAACACCTTAAATTGAGGTAAGAAGAAACATGATTTCTTGATGAAAATGTGGATTTACAAACTACTAATGGAGATGGAATTTCATAGGCATCTTCTATAAATCTAATGGCAACACCCACATAGCACTGTAAAATGATCATAGTACCTACTAGTGCAACCACATTAATTATTGGTTCTTAGGTGATAGTGTCCATGTAGTAAGATGCTACCCCTAGTTGGCTAGAAAAAATAATGGGAAAGAAATGGAAGAAGATGATTTCTGCCATTACTCTAGACTTTGGCTTATCATATGTGAAGAAGTCTAAGTCTAATCCTTGGACCTTCTCCAAAATTTTGTGTGATGACAAAGGGGAAAGATATGTTCAGATTAGAGTCTCTCCATGAGACAAACCAAAAGAAGACCTTGTGGTGGGGTATTATAAGATTTCAAAGATTCATCTTGGATGGCCAACAAGGGATGGACTAAAACATGATGTTTAAACTAGCATCAACTCCCTTTTTGATAAAATAGATGGTGACAAATCCATAATAGATTAATTAAATAACAAGGTGTATCAAATCATAGATTCACTTAAAAAATTCATAGATCCTAATGGATTATCAGAACAACTAGAGTTAGCATAACCAATCAACCAAATTCTAGATCAGGCAATAATAGATACAATAACTAAAATTGATTGCATTAGAAGAGATACCAAAGAATGGTTGGAAAAACTAATTTACAAAGGAAATAAGTTTATTTATATAATCATGCACCATTATATAATTATTAGAGAAATAAGGGCCACCCTAAGAGATCAGGTCAGTAAGTATGAAGGAGAAATACAAAGCTTGAATCTATTTTATCCCAAGTTGATTGTGGTAGAATCTACAAATATAGACATCCTCCTTGCCAAAGGGATACTAAAAAATAATGGGGAATAAGAGGAATCACATATAAAAGCTTAATTTAGGGTAAAATTACTTACAAGGACTACTCACAAAGATAAGGTTATACATGACAATGTTATTGATGTGATGTATGACATTGAAGAAATATTTAATAAGTTGTCATGCTAACCAACAGATGATGAAGATAAAATATTTATAGTAGAATAGGTTCAACTTAAGTTAAGAAGGTATTAAAAAATGAATCTGTAAAGACTATAATCTTTACCATAAGTTCTACCCACTAGTATATCAATTATCATAATGCACTGGATAAAATGGGTAAAGAAATGTAACAAATCAAGGCCTTGAGGTAGAAATTTTTGAAATAGTAGCAGATTATGAGGTCTCCAACCTCTACTCCTTTAGACTAGATGACGATATAATATAAGAGATATTCAATTATTTTGACATATATGTTGAAAAGCTAAAGGCCAAGAAACAAAAGAGGGTAGAGGAAGTTTTAAAAATTTATTAGTTCTTTCTATTGAAACATTTTCATGAATTGTAGTTTCATTATTAAAAAAACATTATGAATTTGTATATTATAATTTTAGCTATCTTTTATAGCTCTTTTTTGAGAAATATAAATAGGTATTTTACACTATATTTTTGAAAAAATTATAAATTTTAAAAATCACAATTGCAAATTACACTTTTCATTTTGACAAGTTATAATTGTTAAAAGTTGTAAAAGCATGTATTAAAAATTGGCAATTCTATTTTGAAAATGTAATATGACTTGAAAGTTATAAAGGTATCACTTTTGATTTTCATGTTAGGTTTTTTCAAAAAGAGACTTGAATTAATTTCAAGTTATCTTTTGTTTAAATATTTAATTTCATTTTGGGCACTGCCCATTTACATGAAGAGTAACTTGCAGCTGCATGGAGAAGAAGAAGACGTGTTGAATGAATATTTTTTAGTTCCATCCATGACACATCAAGTTTTAGGCCATGATAATGATTTTATGAATTTTTACAAACCATTTTGTAAATACAAAGGATGCCACAAATAGGAGATCATGCCTCTTTTACATGATTTCTTCTACTGGGAATTGAAGTTTTGATAACTGCATCTCATCTATGGGATATTTTTGTATAAAGATGGCCAGACCCTATAACCCAATATACCTATTCTTTTATTGATATATTTATACATTTTGAATATATATTCTACAATTTTTAACCTAGAGAATGAAATAAATCAAAGGTTTTGCCTTTCTTGTCTAAGAAATCCTTGTGTATGCAAAGTTATTATAGTATTTTTGGATATTATAGTTTTTATTTTAGTCACAATAAACAAATTTGTGGTATTTAATACCCTTATAAAATATTTTTTGATAAAAATAAATGAATGTTGTCCCTTCTATAAAAAATAGCAAATATTGCCTTTGATTTACCATTTACATGAGTCTGTGCTCAAAAAAATCTCAATCTATGTTTTGTTCTATTATGTTCATTAAATCAAGAATTAAAATCGACTAAAACTATTTGGTGCAATCACAATTTTCAATTTTACAAGTTTTATTTTCAAATTCTTTTCCTAGTCAAACCCTAGTTGAGGATCAAGAACACTAAAGGAGCAAAATTTATATAAAATTGTTATTTTATCAATTGTACTAAATTTAGTGAAAGGAAGACAACCTTCTTAGAATGTAAATCTCAATTTTCCAAGGTCCCATGGATTTTGAGATTTTTTCATTATATCATTAGGTATTTCATAGCAAGCTACTACACATCAAAGAACAAGTGCAAAACTTATATGATAATAGATACCATTGATACAATTCATCCTTTATGTGATAGGTTTTTAAAATATATTTTACATATTTTTTCTTTAAATAATTACCATTATCATTAATGATTGTGGATGGAATAACATAATGGCAAATGATATGATTCAATATAAAATTAGAGATTAGTTTGTTTATTATGTTGTTATGAGGAATCAACTCCACCCATTCATGAAGTGTTCAGTAGTGTTAATTATGTGATTAATTAAATTTGAATAATTGGAGTTGATCTTACCAATTAGGTTTAACACCCATGTGTAAAATAGACATGACAAGGAAATAGATGTAATGCTTTAGATGGATGATAGATTAGATCATTTTTTTGGCACGGGATTCACTTTTAGCCATATTTACATGAATCGGTCTCCATGTTTGGCCAATAATATTCAATTATAAAAATATTTTTGGCAAGTAATATTCTAATTTTGCATGGACCATATATATCATCATGAATTTATTTTATAACTAAGACCACCTCTTTATAATTTAGACATGATAATAAATTTTAGTCATAGACTCTATGGTATAGGGTATTGTTGTCACTTGGATTTGAAACCTTTGAGGATATGTCTCAGCTCTCCTCATCTAAGTGTCACAATGGAGAAATCTCAATTTTTGTGGGTAATCAATTTGGTGAGATGAATCTCTGGAATTAAAGGCTAACTCCCTAAATATGTCTTAAAATTATTTCACCTATACTAACTAATTATTTATGGGGAAAAGGGTTAGATTTTTCATGAAATGAAAACTATTCTAGTGGGTGATGCACCAATATGTTTACCATAAGACTATTATACTCCTTCACAAAGGGAAAGGGCATAAAACACTACTTTAAGAGTCCTAAAATGCACTAACATTAGTATTTCACTATGAAGGTGACTTGCATGAAGAATATCCAATGTAAGTGGAAACATAGATCAGTTTAAGATGATAAGGCTTCCTTTTACACTTAATAACATATCCATACACCTAACAACACTTTATATGACCTACTAGGCATGGAATCACTTGCATCAAACATGGATGGAATGAGAGAAAGTAAGGATAAATGAATATTTATTAACCATTCACTATAAATCTCTTCACACACTTTGAAAATATGATATATGAACTCAAACTAGATTGAATTTATTTTCTAATGCAAGTAAAATGTCAAAACTAGCAGGGCTTCACGATACATGGTGTGGTCTTAGATTACAAAGGCCAAAATGGTAGCTCTTATAGAACTTGAGAGACATAGAGGAGAAGAGAGAAGTCCAAAGGTCATAAGGATACTTGTAAAATTAAGAAAAGGATTTAAATATGCATGCTAATAATATGTTTAATGAAACATGTAAGGTTAGGAAGCACAAGTGTCATCTCAAGTCATGAAACTCATGAAATGTGGTGTGGAAGTTTTCATTCTAGTTTATAAAACTATCTTCATGATTCACCTCTATTTGAACATCCAAAAATTTTATAGAGATAGGTATAATTATTTTAATGAGAAGGAATGATTTTATTAATACCTCTCCATGTATTGGTTGTAGTCTTGGTCATCTAGAATCATCTAAGAATGATCCATCACCATTTATAATCTAAGAAAAATCCTCTTCCACACACCTTGAACACTCAACTTCCAAAAAGCATCAATTTTACATGAAAAATAGTAAAATTAAGTGTATGACACTTTTCAAGACCGTTCATGGCCTTAGAGTCATCAATCACACCTTAAAATCATCTCACTTGAAGTTTTCCACCTTTCTCACTAGCTTGGTCACTATACTAGTTTTGACTAGCTAAGATAAAGTAGTTTTTTGAGATACTTAGGAGTTATTACAAGGAATTAAATTGACATGGATAGTTATATTAATTCCTAATATTCCATTACATGTGATTTACATCTCTTGGAACCTACACAACACATAAAAATTCAAAAATACTCTATTTTTTACTCCATCTGTACATTTATATACAAATTAAAAGGATCAGAAAGATGTTTAAAGATTGTTACACAATTTTCAAGAAATTTTATGTTAAAAATAGGTCATTATAATATCTTTTCATCTTCATTTCATCCATTAGGTTAATAACCAGGGTTTACAAGGGTTTAAGCTTATTTTGGCCTTTAGTGATATTTCATAAAGGTCTAACATCCAAATCTCAACTAAATACCACAAAAATTATGATAAGGACCCTATATAATTCATAAAAACTTCCTTAACCTCCATGAAAAACCCTCAAGGAGATGTGAGTACTCCAAGATAGCCTATCAAGCTTGATTCTTCATTTCCTATAGGCTAGGTTGTTCTAAAGCCAAAAAAAATAACTTCTTCATGACTTACCCTACATCCAAATAGATTTAAAACCTTTTTCATGGTCCCATAAAAATGTTCCAATAGGTTATAAATCTTTCCCAATGTTGGAAATTTAAATGACCTATCATTTGGGCTTTAGGCCAAAACCCTACCTAAAAGTAATGACTACAACCTTGAGGGTTTAGACCTCTTTATTGAGTTTCACCCTTTTTTTATTGGTTTATTATGATTTTATAGGTGTTTTCCAAATTTATACACATTCTTGATATGTTAATATATCTTTTGGTTTACCTTTCTCACCCATTTTCTCCAAAATTATAGGTTTTATGCCTAAGGGGAGTGCCCTTTATCTGAGACAAAGTAAATGGAACTCTCCATATTCCATCATACAAAATGAAGATTTTAGAGGGTTATCTAGGTGAAGGAGACATAATTTATAAATTTTAGGCCTCTGGTTAGGCCATCTGACCTTCCAACTTCCTTAAAACCCAAAATAGATTGTATAAAAAGTATTGTGTATAGGGCTATAGTGTGAACTATGTTATGCCTCATTTAGAGCTCCTCTTATATGATTGATTTATACTATAAAGGGAATATAAAAAATTTAATAATCCATATATAGGTTTAAAAATTTATCTTCATCACTACAACCTTCCATATGTACCCTTCATACACCTTGAACTCTCAAATAGTATGCATCTCCTGACTGTGTTTTTGCCTTTGAGGGAACACTTATAGGTGTGTTTGTCTAATTTGAGATTGAAAGTAATTCTTGTGAGACCCTTATATTTTATTATTATTATTATTATTATTATTATTATTATTATTATTATTATTATTATTATTATTATTATTATTATTATTATTATTATTATATAATACATATTTTGACCCATTTTTACATTCTTTGGCTATACCAATCATTGAGAATCATCACCCTTTAACTCCCTGTTGCATATAGTCAAACACAATTGACTGTAGGTGAATATTTATGATCATATAGGTGAAAATCCCCCTTAGAAAATGTTATACATAATATTATAATAAATTTAATAAATTTAAACCATATTACACTTCCTTTAAATGATATCTCCATGCCCAATTCCTTTCTATGGATGTTATAGAAGTTAAGATATGTTGTAGTTGAATGTCCCTAAAGGCAGAGACACCTATAGGTGTATATGGGAGGTAAAACACACTATATAATTCTCATTTGTGACCCATATACTAGTTTGTATTAATTTAACTCAATAATTTTCAAAAAAAAATCTTAAATTATGCTACTTATCTCTTTGGCACCTTGAGCTAAGTGTTTGCCCAAGCCTATGTATGGACTTATCTCCTATGTAGGTCTACTTTAGACTTGAAACCATGGCTATCATACCTCTCCTTTGATGTTCATGGTTATAATTAACTAAAATTGACATTGAAAACATGTAAATATACCTTATTGGTACCTTTAAATGATAATTCACTTTGTATCTTCAAAACTTGTAGATACTGTTGTCTAAAAATAGTGGTTTAAGGGCATCTTTGAGCCTTCTAAAAATTGATCTATATTAATCATTTATCCTCAAAATTTTGAAAATTTAATATTATATGTGAGAGATACAGGTTTTTTTACCTAATATACATCAAACCCTTTGATAAACATATTTCATTACCATGACAAAATGACTTTAGGCCTCTATTTTCCTATTTTAGGGATTAGGTCCCTGAACACAGGCCATGATATATTTGATCAGGGTTTTCACTTATATTGCCAATGTAACCTTTAATAGGTGTCTATTTTGATTTAAAAAATATATGAATTCAAATAAATATCCATCACTTGTTTCCATGCTCCAATATAACTTCTCAACTCTCTATTAAGACACTTGTGGGTGACCATTTGCACATACAACAGTGAGGATGAATAGTTAACAAAAAAAAAGAATTGTGAGATTCAAATGAGTCTTGAGCTCCCAAAATTATCCAAAATATAATATTATCACTATAAATGAGATTTTCAACTCAAAAACTCCTCCTAAATGTTATTAGCTCCATGAAGACACCAGTTGTAGATGAACATTTTCATGTATGTAGGCAGATAGTGAGTTGGAAACATGTATGGTGTGTGGGCCTTGAACAACCATTGTATCCTTTACAATGTAAAAATGGATCAACTTAAAAATTTTAATATTTATAATAATTCAATACTTCATCTCAACATGACATTTCCCCTCCATGGCACCTGTAGATGAATATGTCCATGGCAAACTATGTATGTCGTATATTGGCATCAAATCCATGAAACATTTATTGGAAAATGATATTTAAAGTTGATAGGAATAAAAAGGAAAATTAAACACAATAATTAACCTATCTCCACCCTTTGAAGCTGCTATCAAATCAAGAAGACAGGGAAATGGTAGAAACGTGCCTACAACACAGAATGGTACCTTTTGCTACAACATGAGATGATTTGCATACTCAAACACCTTAAAACACTAAAAAAATAATGGAAATAATTTTAATAGGGATTATAAATTATCTGGGATCAATCATAGAAAGTGAATTGTACATAATTTTCCAAAACAAGGCAAAACCAATAGGGTGCACAGATTATCAATCAAACTAGATATTCTAACTTCTTAGGAATAGTTCATAAAGTACATGACAACATTTTTTTTAAAAAAAATGTCAAATTTAATATTATTTAGTGTATAATAAACCCTCAAGATAGTTTTTCTTGAAACCTCTCTTGTTAACTGTACCAAATACAAACCTAAAGACCATTTTTACTTGCCAAGCCTAGTGAAAGGAGAGAGAAGCAATTTTATTCAATTTTTAGATATTTTGATCAAAATAATCACTATAATGAGTATATGTAAGACCAAGGGACACTATTAAAATGTCATCAATTTTATGATGTCATACAAGTCTGTACACCTCATTCAAATTCCTCTTTTCTCTAAGAAAACTACCTTCTTTCTGAGGAACCTACCACTGTTTAGTTATTAATAGTTACTTAAGACATAATAGGACACATGGGGCATTAAATCATGCTTTTAAACCTTAAAATTTCCATATTATGCTATATACTTCATTAAATGATCTATTTTGACACGTAAAATTATTCAAAAGGACATATTAACTAATAAAACTAATAACCAAGAATTTTATAACATTAAATGACATCAATTAACATATAATACACCCTATGAAATAATAATAAAACCCATATAAACCTATAAAGATCATTTTTTTAGCTATAGGGGTCCCAATTTGACCTATAGGGTCAAATTTGCTCAACAAATTGGTGACTCATAAGAGTAGTATGCCTGTAATACTAACTAGACTAGTACCCTTATTAGTCCATTGTGATATGGAGTCACATGTACATGAATTTTGACACACACTTTTCATTTTAAAACACACAAAACACAATAAAAATCAACAAGAAGCAACACACAAGATAAGAAATTAAGCAAAAACACACTTGTGCTTCATGAGCACTTATGGAACAAACACTCACCAAACTAAAAAAATGACTCAAACACTAACTAACCTAAGATGAAAAACCCCTCTTGGATCAAAGGGGAAGTTTTAAACCTTCCTTGATTCATGAAATTAATGATTTAGTGAGATATATATCATTTTCACCTTTAGCATTGATGCCTTTATCTTCTTCATGGTGTTTGCCAAATTCATTGGCATGATATTCAATGAGAACCAAGTAGATCCATATAGTTTATCTATGAAAATTAACTCCTATTTCATCCAAATAGTATCAAAATTATCATGTAATTGGCCTTTGATGTGCATGTTTGAAATTATGATAGTACTCTCAGCCTTACTCTCCTCCTTGGCATAACGTGTTTGATGTTTGGAAGAACCAAGCTTTCCTTCACCATGTTCCTACATCCTTAAATGTGGTTTTGCATTATATGGATATTTTTAATATTTTTTAGGTACAAAAATATCTATCTTGATATAATTATCCATGTCTACAAATTCTTTTACACTATCATCATCGAATGGCTTCATAGTAATAGGTTCTTGAACAATAAAATGACCTTCATCTTTATGTTTGATTGAACACTCGAGATCATGTTTATTAGACTCATCAAAAAACTTTTCATTAGATGTAAAATATTTCAGAGAATAAAAATATTTACCCAAATTATAAAATTCCTTGCATATGGCATTGAAATTATGCCATAAATCTTCTTCCTCATGAATGTCATATTCAAGAGTTATTTCCTCTACCTTGGTCTCCTGATACTCTCTTAGGACTCTCACTTCTTGAGGGATGAATTTAAATTTTTCTTCATCCTTTATAGTACACCCCATTCATGTTTAAGATGGTCATCTACAACTTCATGATTAGACATGGAGTCTTCTTCAAATACCTCTATCTTCATGGATACACATTCCCTCAAAATAGGAGGCATTAGAGTCTTCTTCATAGACACACATTTATTCAAATATGGAGAAAAAATCTTATGGATTTTCATTTTATTAACCAATGGGAGTCCCTATGGTTATTTATTCCTCATAGTCACTCATGAGATATTCTTGATCAGCCATGAATTGATTTTGATCTTCATCACTTGCTTCTTTCAAGGTGGGTTCTTTCTAAAGAAGGGGTGAGGTGGAAATTTGATGGATAGGCTCATGTATTTGAGGTGAAGGATCTAGGATATGAGATGTAGTAGAAGGTGAAAGAGTTGGTTATGGAGTGTGGGATGAAGGAGAAGGATTATGAGTGGATTTTACAAAGGAAAAATAACTAGTAAGCTCATAGGGAACTAAATTCTCGGGCTAAGTAGAAGAGGAAACACCAACATAAGTAGGATTTGTATCTTGCCAATAATGTCTTTGTGTATAATCAATGGAATCATCTAATTTCATATGACAAGACTCATAGGATTACTATTGAAGTTGATAGGCATCATGGTATGAATTATAGGGCTCATATTGGGACTCATAGATAGGTGTTTCTTGATAGGTTTCTTGGTAGCCATTCTCATAGGGTTGTCCAACAACATGGTGTCCATATGGAAAGGGGAATGAAGGGCTATAAGACTACCTCAAGTCATCTTATTTCTGATCAGTATCATATCCTTCTTGAATAGTATTATTACCAATCTTGTTATGATCCCTATCAACTCCAATATGATCCTTATCAGTCCTATAACTAGCCTTCTTATGAGCTGAATTAGGTTCATAATTAGGTTGGTAAGGATCATAACAAGGCTGATAATGAGTGCCATAAGCTTGAAAAACCTCACCAACTTATGTAAAACAATACTTAACACCAAATTCAGCCTTGAAAATTCATTAGGAAATAAAAACATAAGGAATGACCATCCATAAACATTAAAAGGAATACTTGGTTTGTTTGACTAGCTGATGTAATCTCAGAGTCTCCACTGATGGTTAGATAGATGCCTCCAAAGGCTAATGTGTTGAAAGACAATACCAAAATTATATCAAATTTTTAGACCAAGAGTCCCATTGGGCATGCCAAAAACTATTGTCACTTGTATTTTCACCCTTTAAGGAGATGTTTTAGCTCTCCTAACCCAAGTGTCATAATGGAAACATCTCACTTGCTATGGGTAATC
Source organism: Torreya grandis (assembly GCA_037957365.1). Taxonomy (NCBI): domain Eukaryota; kingdom Viridiplantae; phylum Streptophyta; class Pinopsida; order Cupressales; family Taxaceae; genus Torreya; species Torreya grandis. The sequence continues at coordinate 207,252 of JARHVA010005552.1, forward strand.
AATTTGGTGAGATAAATATCTAGAATTAAGGGATAGCTCCCTGAGTGTGTATTGTAATGATATCACCTATACTAACTAATTTTTTGTGGGGAAAAGGGTTAGATTTTGTATGAAATGAAAACTATTCTATGTGGTGATTCACCAATATGTTTACCATAATACTATTATACTCCATCACAAAGAAACAAGGTATACAACACTAGTTTAACAATTTTAGAATGCACTAACATCGGTATTTCAATATGAAGGTGACCTACATGAATAATATTCAAGGTAAGTGGAACCATAGATTAATTAAATATGCTAAGGTTTCTATGTACACTTAATAACATATCCATACACTTAACAAAACTTCATATGTCTTGCTAGGCATGCAATCACTTGCATCAAACATGGAAGGATTAAGAGAAAGCAAGGATAAATTAATATCTCTTAACCATTCACTATACATCTCTTCACACACTTTAAAAAGATGATATATGAAATCAAACTATATTGAATTTATTTTTTAAGTAAATTAAAATGTCAAAAATAGTAGGGCTTCACCATACATGGTGTGGTATTATATTACAAAGGCCAAAATGGTAGCTCTTATAGAAATTGAGAGAGAGAGGAGAAGATAAAAGTCTAAAGGTCATAAGGACACTTTTAAAACTAATAAAAGGAGTTAAATATGCATGGATAGAATATGTTAAATGAACCATGAAAGGTTAGGAAGCATAAGTTTCATCTCAAGTCATAAAATTCATGAAAAGTGGTGTGAAAGTTCTCATTCTGGTTTAGAAAACTACCTTCATGATTCACCTCTATTTGAACATCCCCAAGATAACTAGGTACATTTCTAATGATTGGAATGAGAGGCAAATATTTCATACATGCCTTTTCATATATTGGTTACAGTCCTAGTCATTTGAAATCATCTAGGAATGAGCCATCACCATCTACAGTCTAAGAAAACTCCTCTTCCACACACCTTGCACACTTGGCTTCTAAAAATAATAAATTTTACATGAAAACCCATACAATGGAGTGTATGAAACTTATCAATTCCTTCCATGTACTTAGATGCATTAGGCACACCTTAAAATTAGCTTACTTGAAGAGTTCCACCCTTATCACTATCTTGGTCACTACACTAGCTTTGAATGGTTAAGATGAATCAGATAGTTAAGGCACTTAGGAGTTGTTACAAGGAATTAAATTGACATAGGTATTTATATTAATTCCTAATATTCCCTTACATGTAATTGGCATCTCTTAAAACCTCTTGCAACCTACAAAACACAAAAAAATACAAGAATACATTGTTTTATACTCCATCCTCATAGTTCCATACAACTCAAAAGGATGGAAATCATCTTGTAAGAGTCATCTACAATTTTAAACCACATTAAAGTTCAAATAGGTCATTAGAATATCTTTTCATCTCCATTTCCTCCATTAGGTCAATAACTAGGGTTTATAGGGGTTTAATATTGTATTGACCTTTAGTGATGTTACATAAAGGTTTGACATCCAAATCTCAACTCAATGCCACAAAAGTGATGTTTATTACCATATCTATTTCCTCCAAACTTAACCTCCATGCAAAACCTTCAAGCAGATGTGATCACTCCAAGTTAGGCTATCGATCTTGATGCTTCTTTTCCTATAGGCTAAGTTGTTCTAAAGTCCAAAAATAACTTATTCATGACTTAACCTACATCCAAATATATTGAAAACCTTTTTTATGGTCCAAAAAATATGTTCCAATAGGATATAAATCTTTCCCATAGTTGGAAATGAAAATGACCTATCATTTGGGCTTTAGGCCAAAACCCTACTTAAAAGTCATGACTTCAACCTTAAGAGTTTATACCTCCTTGTTGAGTTTCACCCTTTTTTAATTATTTTTTATTATTTTATAGGTGTGTTAAAACTTTACACACATTCTTGATATGTTCCTATAGCTCTTTGTTTACCTTTCTCACCCATTTTCTCCAAAATTGTAGGTTTTGTGTCTACGGGGTGTCTTATATCTAAGACAAAATAGAGGTAAATCCCCCTATTACATCATATAAAATGAATATTTTAGAGGGTTATATAGGTGATGGAGATAATATATACAAATTTTTTACCATTTTTAGGTCGTATAACCTTCCAACTCCTTTAAACCCCAAAATAGACTATATAAAAAGTATTGTGTGTAGGGTTAAAGTGTGAATTGTGTTATGCCTCATTTAGAGCTCCTCACATATTCTTGATTTATAATTTTAGTGGAATATAAATACTTTAATGATCCATATTGAGGTTTCCAAATTTACATTCATCACCGAAACATTCCATATTTACCTTTCACACACCTTAAACTCTCAAATAATACGCATCTCCTAACTATGTTTTTGCCTTTGAGGGAACACCTATAGGTGCACTTGTCTAATTTGAGATTGAAATTAATGATTTTGAGAAAATTATAGTTTATTATGATTTTTTAATAACTTTTTTTACCCATTTTTACATGCTTGGGCTATACCAATTATTTATAATCATCACCCTTTAACTCACTATTGTATATAGTCCAACACAATTGATTGTAGGTGAATATTTATGATCTTGTAAGTGAAAATAATCCATATAAAAGGTTATAAATCATCTTTAAATAATTTTCATCACTTTAAACCATAATTTCACTAGCCCAAAATGATATTTCCATGCTCAATTCCTCGTTATGGATGCTATAGAAGTTAAGGTTTGTTGTAGTTTAGTGTCCCTAAAGGTAGGGACACCTATAGAGGTGTATGGGAGGAAAAACACACTATATCATTCTCTTTTGTGACCTATATACTAATTTATATGAATTTAAATCAATAAGGTTCAAACATTCTCTTAAATTCTATTAATTTTCTCTCTGGCACCTAGAGCTGAGTGTAACTCTTGAGGACTGGTTGTAGGTGCTTGCCCAAGCCTGTATATAGACAGTCTCCTATGTAGGTCTATTTTAGACTAGAAAACATGCCTAATATAAATATAATATAATTTTAATGTGTCATATTTCACTAAAATTTCCATTAAAAACATGTAAATATTCCTTATTATTACCTTGAAGTGTTAAGTCACTTTGTATCTTCAAAACCTATAGATATTACTATTTGAAAAAATTTGTTCAAGGGCATCTTGAGCCTTCTAACAATTGACCTCCACTAATAATTTGTCTTCACAACTTTGAAACATTAATATTATATGTGACATATACAATTTTTTGTCCCCAATATTCATCAAACCCTTTGATAACCCTATTTCATGACCATGACAAAATGACTTTAGGCCTCTATTTAACTGTTTTAAGGATTAGGTCCTTGATCACATGCCATGATATGTTTGATCAAGGTTTTGAATTATATTTAAAACATAAAATTTAATAGGGGTATATTTTTATTAAAAAAAATTATATGGATTTAATTAAATCTCTATCACTTATTTCCATGTTGCAATATAACTCCTTAGTTCTTTGTTAAGCCACTTATAGATGGTCATTTGCACATATAGGTAGTGAGGATGAATAGTTGGTACAAAACATGATTTTTGAGATTAAAATGAGTTTTTATATCCTAAAATTATACAAAATATACTATTATCACTATTAATGACATTATTCAACTCAAAAAATCCTCCTAAATGTGCTTAGTTCTATGAAGACACCACCTATAGATGAACATTTTCATGTATAGAGATAGACAATGAGTTGGAAAAATGTATGGTGTGTGGGAATTAAACAACCATTATATACTTGTAAAATTTAAAAACTTATCCCCTTCAAATTTGGAATATTTATAACAAGTCAAAACTTCATTTCAATGTGACATTTCCCCTCTATTGCACCTGTAGATGAATATGTCCATGACAGACTGTGTATGTTGTATATGGCTGCAAATCCATGAAACATTACTTAGAGAATGAGATTTAAAGTTTATATGACTAATAATAATAATAATTAAAAAAAATAATGAATCTATCTCCACCCTCTAAAATTGCTATCAAATTAGGAGGACATGGGAAATGGTGGAAACCTACCTACCACACAGGATGGTACCTTCTCACGCAAAATGAGATGATTTAAATACTAAAACACATTAAAACACTAAAAAATAATTTTAATAATTTTAAGAGGGATTAAAAATCATCTGGGATCAATAACAGTGAGTGAATTATATGGACTTGTCCAAAATAAGGCAAAACCTATAGGGTGCACATATTATAAAGCAAACTAGATAGTCTAACTTCTTAGGAATGGTTCATAAAGTACAAGACAAAATTCCTATGAAAAAAAATTTAAAATTGAATATGAATTAGTGTAGAAGACACCCCCAAGATAATTTTTCCTAAAACCTCTCTTGTTTACCGTACCAAGTACAAACCTGAAGACCATTTTTGCTTGCCAAGCCTAGTGGAAGGAGAGGGAAGCAGTTTTCTTCACTTTTTTGAGCTTTTGATCAAATTTATCAATAAAATTAGTGTATATAATACCAAGGGAAACTCCTAAAATTTAATCAACTATAGGAGGATGTACAAGTCTATACACCTCATTAAAACTCCTCTTTTTTCCAAGAAACCTACCCTTTTTCTTAGGAAACTACCACTTTTCAATTATTAGTAGTTAATTAAGACATAAAAGTACACATGGTGAATTAAATCATCTCTTTAAACCTTCACATTTACATATGAGGCCATATAAGTCATTAAATGCTCTATTTTGACCCCTAAAATGACTCAAAAGGACATATTGACTAATAGGACTAATAACTAAGGCTTATATAACATTAAATGGCATAAAATGAAATATAATACACCATATGACATAATAATAAACCCCCTATAAACCTCTAAAGATCAAATTTTTACCTATAGGGTTCCCAATTTGACCTATAGGGTCAAATTTGGTCAACATGTATTGCCAAGGGCTTTGAAGCAAGAAGTAAATTGGAAAAAATATTTATTATTATTATAGTTGAACATGTTTTGAGGTATAACATTTTCATGAAGTTAAACATAAATATATTGGTACCTATGGGAGTTAGGAATAGAAATATCACAAAACATTTGAGATTCAAGAACATCATAAGATGGAATCATTAACTATTCAACAAAGAATTGACTATGATTAGCATCTAGATTCATATCAAGAAGGGAACCAATCATATCCATTGTATTGACTACTCTATTACTTAAATAAATAACCTATTCAATCTATATGTTCATGAAATATAATTTTAAATGTTCCACCATTTATTTATATGGAATGATATTATCATACTTTCCTTGGTATTCATCATTAAAATAATATAATAATCTTTGAATCCCTTTAAACCAAGAGATAGTAGATGTTCCACTAAATAGCTATTTTACACCATAAACGATGTCTTCATATTCTACTATATTTTTTATGAAATTAAATATTGATTAAATTCATTTCAAAATAATATCAAATTATGGAGTGATGAAAAAAAATTCCTATCCCTAAGCTATGTTTGGTGAAATATCCATAAAAAAATAGTTTTCACTTTGTTGATTCATACAAGGATAAAATATCCTCATTAGGAAATTCTATGGTCAAAGGTTTTATATTCACTAATGATCTTTTTTCAAGTGTCTCTCTAATAATTTTCCCTTTGAAAAACTTATAATTATAATTATAAATATCAAACTCACTTGATAAACATAACACATTTAGTTATCCTCCATGCTAGAGCTGATTTTGAAAGAAGATATTTTAGTGGATCGATTTTCTCAATGATTTTAGTTTGATTATTAATCATGTGATGCTAAATTTTTTTGGAATAAAATATAAATTTTATACATCCTTTTAAATCAAAGATTATTTTAATTAATAATATACTTTAAATAATATACTTATTTTTCTATCCCATGATCATCATGTTAGGCCAATAATAACCCCAATGTATGTTGTGTAGTTATAATATATAAAAATAAAGGTTTCATGTGGGTAGTGGAATTAACACTGGTGGCTTTGATATATATTGGTTGATGTTTTATAATTTTAGTTTGTATTATTCATTATAGTTACAAGAAAAAGTATTTTTAAGTAGATAGGTGAAAGGGTGACATATGTCTGCAAGCTAAGATATGAATGCATAGGTAGCCCAAATTTTCCCTTATAAAATGCAAATTTGTTTTAAATTAGTATGTGGAGACATTTCTATCATATAAATTATCTTTTTTTGATCTACTTATTTATCTCTTTGTGATAAAATGAAACCCAAAATTATCTATGAAATAACCCTAGACACACATTTATTTATATTTAAGTTAACCTTATATTCCATTAATCATTCACAAATAATGTTCACCATGGGATGTTATGTTCTTATTATATACTTTTCCAAGATGTCATTTACATAATATTCAATAATATCATGAAGCATTCCATGAAAAATTTATATTACAACATGTTGATATGTGAATCTCAAATTATTGAGACCAAATGACATGACTTGGTAACAAAACTTGCCCCAAAGTGTGGTGAATATTATTTTATGTTGGTATTTGGGTGAAATAATGATCTAGTTATATCCTAAAAAACATCCATTAAATATAAAATATCATGAATTATTATAAATTATATAACCATTTCAATATTAGGAAGGGGAGAGTCATGTTTCAAACAATCTTTATTAATGTCTCAAAAATATGTATGGTCTTTATTTCCTGCTAGCTTCTTATTGACTAGCACTATAATAGAGATCCCCTGAATAATCTATGGGTCTAAGGAAATTGACTTCCAACTATTTTTTAATTAATTATTTATACGTTGTGCCACTTTAATATTATTTTTTGTTTGCTATGTTTAACATCTTTGTGAAAATAAGGTGGTAGACTATAATTGATGGGTCCAACCTAGGCAAATCTACATACAACCATGTAAACACATCTTAAAATTATTTAAGAATGAGAGTTAAAGTTTTTTACTATTTATGATCAAAAGAATAAATAAGATTTGCCATTTTAGGTTATTTAATTGTTCCAACAGTTACATCATCATTATTTTGAATCAATAGGGTGGACTCTTCTTGAAAACTTATAGGATGGTTAGGAATATTAAGTTCCTCAACAATATCTTGTTAACTCTAAGCTTCTTCATCTAATATTTATGTCAATTAAACTATACTAATTTTATTATGGTTTGGATTATTAGAGTTTATAATCTCCCTAAACTATGTTGAACTATCCAAATAGATTGAAAATCCTTTATTGTGATCCCATGTCAAAATATTATCTCTAATTCTCATGGATTCTAAAATTACTTTATCATTTTGAAATTTATCAAGCAAGGGTGGATTTTTTTGGTCCCAAGTTATAAGTTGAAGATATTTAATCTCAATATTGGAAATGGTTGTGTTTTTGAACTGTTTTATGGTTGAAATATCTTAATAGTGACTATAGATGGAACTTGTTTCAATTTCAGAAGAGGACTCCTAAGAGTTTTTATAAGAATTACTTTTGTATTTGTATGGGTTCACATTAATTGGTTTAAATCCAACACCTCAATAATATTTGTTTTCTTTTTAAATTATAGGTTCTATCCATATCTGTCCATGGATACCAAGTACTTTGCCTTCACAATTAATAATGTGACACATAATATATTTGAATTTGGGGTATTGCATGTGGCACATGTGGAAAATTCATTGCTATATATCCAAATAGGATTGGAGTCTTAAATATTTTCTTCAAAAAGGAATTTGATTTTAACAAAATATGCCTTACCAAATGGTTGGATCACATGAGATCTATTATTATGATGGGACATACCATGGTTATTAGGAAACACATGAATTTTCCCTATATAATAGGCATCATGTATTTCATACTCTCCCATACCTGTATTCACTATGGTAAATCTAGATGGTGGCGATGCATACTTAGATGTGGATGGTTGAATTTTAGATGTAGATGGTTAGTTGGGTAAAGTAGAATATAAATCATTGTGATGGATGTAATTTGATAAATTTGGTGATTCTTCTCTAAGCTCATAATTATCTTTAGTGAATTGAAAATAATTGGCATTTCTATATCATCCTTCCAATAATTTACAATATTGAAAAGGTTGAGGATCATCAAGAATAGTAACTTCCATATCAAAGTGGGATAATTTGAGATACTATTTGAGGGTGGATGGAATTCCATTCATGGCATGGATCCATGGATGATAAAGGAGTAATTTGTTTAGTAAATAAATATCTTAGACATGGATTAAAGTATATTGAATATTAAGCCTCACCATAAGATGAAGATATATGGTTCCCACTAAATTTCATTTTACATTATCATAAGCCTTTATAGTAATGGATTTGGTCTCTAGTGTTACTATTAAATGTCAATTTTTTTTTATCAGACTTAATAAACATAAATTTAATCTAGACTAATTATCTAGAAACACACTTTATACTTTGTGTTTGGTGATAATGAATTCAATACAGAATGGAAAATTATGTGATGTATACATGAGGGAAGCATTTGCATGGTCAAAATTCACTTGATTATTAGAGGTAAAATGTCCTAAAATTTCTTGTAATTTGGATGGATTAACGTTGATTAATAGAGGTTGTACAACTTTATAAAAATTTTCTTATAGGTAGTGGATATCATGATAACGTCCATGACAGAAATTTGGGTTGGAGGTTTCTCAATTTGTTCTAAAATATTGTACTTACCTTAAAATTTGGGTAAAATAACACTTGGAATGGTGAGTTTTTCCACACCTCATAGTGATGGAACAACCTTGGACTATCATTTTATGATAAAAAATGATTATCTATATGGTGAATATGATAAACAATAGAATCACATGGGTGATTGATTTGATTGACATTATCGGCCTATTTTTTATCTTAGATTTATTTATTATGATTTATCTCATGTTTTAGGAAGGATTAATTATATATATATATATATATATATATATATATATATATATATATATATATCTATTTTTTTATTTTTTGATGTGACATATGATTCAATAATTCTATGTCACCATGATCAGATAAGTCTTGGACATAGTTTTTAAGTCTCACATATCTATCTATGTAATGCACTTTGATCTTATGGTATGCACAACATTCATATTCTTTATAAAATTCAAGTTTAGGTGGATGTTCATCAAAATGATTTGTGTTTTGAAATGTGATCATATTAGTTTCTACCAACTTTCAAAAGACTGCTTCAAGTGGCACCCCAAGTGGGTATAAGTTATTTTCCTAAAGTCTTGTCTAGGCTGACCACTAGGTATGCTAATATTATTGATGGGTTGGATATGTTGGAATTGTTTAAGATTAGTTATATCATCTCTTACCACTTTTTTATTTTTATAAAATAGATTCAGGTTTTTGTTTTGATCTTGGTTTTGATCATCCATAGTGTAAATATTGACTTGACCTTTACAAATAAGTGTTCTTTCTTTTTTGACTCCATTTATAATAATTTCATCAAATGATGTTGCATGATGGAGTTTATTTTGAAAGGATATTTAAATATTGAGATTTTATGTCAAGATTTTAGTAAGTTTTTTTCCAATAAGTTAACATGCAAACTAACTTGATAATGCATGCTATCATTATCGAAAATAAGAGAAACTCTCCCCATTGCATTATTTGTTATTGAATAATTCTAGCATAATCAATTCATGTTAAAAATAATAAGCTATGTGTTTTAAAAATATGTCAAAAATATCTATGAAATTAGTGATTGAACCCTTAGCAATATGTAAGAACCACTTTAAGGCTTGATGCCCTATGTTACATGAAAAGAGTATAAGCAGATAGTTATCACTATAAGCAACCTCTTGTCATGTCATGAAAAATTATTGATGCATTCCATAGGATCTCCTTTTCATTTTTATTTCTAAAATTTTGAAGGTTAAAAATGAATAGGAAAAGGTACTTTCATCATGTTTAAATAAAATGGATAAGGACACAGTTCTTTAAACTTAAATTTCTTACTTTAGAAATAACTTATATCTTTCAATCCTTATATTTATCCTTCATGTTTTTCCATTATTGGACAAATGTCATGTATTTGAGTGGTGAAAATGATGATGGGTTTGTATTTTGAGTTTTATTTTGATTATTTGTTTATTTTGATTTGACTTTGATTTTATTTTTTGGCAATTTGATTTTGATATTGATATTGATTGGGATGTTGATTTTGATTTTGAATTTGATTCAGATTGTTTGAATTGTTTATTATTGGATTTCAAGGATTTTTTGATAAATTGGATTTAAGTTTATATAGTTCTTTAGTTATATCTTTTATATGGTCTACAAGTGTAAATACATGGTTTTGTTGAGTTGTGTCATTTAGAACTGATTTTCCCTTTTTCCATATTTGTATGGGAAATCATTTAAGTTCTTTTGTTGAATGATCCTATGACATGTTTTTTATTTCTTAATGAGGCACTAGATGTTACTTGATCACTTTTATAAGGTTTTACATATTTCTTATGGATTAAGAGAGACAAGAGTTTTAGAATTAACTATTGTTTAAATTTGGCTCCTAGTCCTAAGAGATGTAACAAGACTTCATTTTTTTTTCAAGGTGATAACAGGTAACTTGGGCTAGTGGATCCTTAGTTAGATTAAGGTCATATTTGTATTCATATTGATAGGTTTCATTATCATTATCATTAAACTCATCATGTTGCTCTTGATCAAAAAAATGGAAATATTCATTACCAAAGGGTTATTCTCTATTAGGATCATATTGAGAGTTATTTAAATAGGATTTAATCCTAGTGATTGGAGAAATTTCTTAAATTTTATTCTTAACTTGAAAGGTATATGAATCCAAATTATTTTTGAGTTCCTTGGTCTTTAGATTTATTTGGATAAAATTATCTTAGTTAAGGATTTGTTTTAAAAGTTAAGGACTTGGTTATTATTCTAAAACACAAGTATTGTCACTTAAAATAAAAAAAACTTTTAATTAATGTTTTACAAGAGGAAATAAAAATAAATATAAACACATAAGATCTAACTAGATACAAAAATCATGAAAATCATATAAAATGATAAAATATAGGAAAAACACTTGAATCGCTTGTAGGATCTCATATATATAGGCTCATCTATTGGAAAGAGTCAACCAAATATTTTATAACACTAAATATGTAGGTATAACCATAACCATATCCCATTAAACCTTATTTTAAGGGTAAGTTGAGAGTAGCTTCCTAGATCTAACCACTTATTGGTGCACTAAAATTTAACTAGATTAATGGATTATTAAGGATTAATGATTTAAAATATTCAATTAGGATATTTTTTATATATACCTTTCAGTATGACGAGGCCAAATATTATGGAATAAATTGGTTAATAGACTATACTAAAGGGTCTAGTCCCTATGTGCCCACTATATCTATGAGGTTTTAGTAAAGTAACATTGAAAGTAAAACTTCAAGGTAGTTATTGATAACCTAAGTATTGGAGGATGAAACCCCTCATGTCATAGTGTGATTAAAACACATAATTGCTTATGAAATTTAAACAACTAGTTCTCAATTTTATAACCCATTGATACATAAGGTTTGGCTTATTATGTGATGATGAAATCCATGGTCGATAAAACCCCTATAAAAATAAAAAATAGACTATTATTATAACTAATTTGAAAATATCATCATAAATGTGACACAAGGAAAGATCATATATGAAAATAACTTGGGTAACACAAAACTAAAATAATTATTTATGATTTATAAGTATTATCACCAGTGTGACACAAGGAAATAACATACATAATGTATTATAATATGTATAAAAAATTTTAAAATAAAATAAATTAATTAACTAATGAAAACCTTGAAATGAAATTAAAGATTAACACAAAACAAAATAATTAATTTTTGGTAGGATTTTAAGTCTTTATCTTGTATCCTAAAAAAACCTGTTAGTAGTTTACAAGAGCAATCCAAAAACCTACAATTTAGCTAAAAATGAAATAAAAAAATGAGTAAATAATAAAAATCAACTCTATGGAATAAAACTATTGTTACACAGTCAAACTCAATGTTAACAAAGTGACAAACACTTATAGAGTTTGAGAAAAAAAATGTGAGTCTTAAAAAACCCTCCATGTATGCTACAAAACCACCAAAATATTCTATAAAAAAACCTAATAATGATACAAACCTACTTATATTTTCTATAAACCTACCATGTATTTATATAAATTTTCTTTTGTGTCATACAAAACCATTGCTCTCTAGAAACATAAAAAATAAAAAAGAGGAAATATAAATAGGTAGATAAAAGAAATTAGGTCATAAAAAATATGGTAAATTAGAAAATATAGAAAACCAACAAGATAAAATAAAAAAAAAATGATAGAAAAAAACTAAAAATGAAATTATCATTTCGCAAAATTAAATCATTAAAATTTGTAATAAACCTGCCAAAGTTCATAATTAATTCTTCATTTAATGCTACGAAAGTGTTGTTTTTCTAAATGAAAATAAAATAACAAATAAAATTAAAAAGAAATAGTAAAATTTAAAAAATGTGAATCAAAACAAGTTAATGGAGTCAAAAATATTTAAATTAAAATAGACAAAACTAGAAATAAAGCCCAAAAATCAACTAGAATAAGACCACCAATATGCAGTCCTAAACTACTGAAGTTATGCACATAGTTGGCAAATTTTAATACAAAACCATTGCTACATAGAATAAACCTACCATTTTAAAAAATAAATATAAAAACTTATAAAAATATAGATACAAAACTTGAAATAATAAAAAATAACCTTCTATACCAAGATTAAATAGCTATGCACTAACAAAATTTGAAAAAACTCAAAATATCTAAGACAAACATAAAAGATGAAAAAAAATTGGGAAAGATCCCACTAGGTGTGCCAAAATGTAATAGCTCTAATTTTATAACCTATGCAAGCTATGAAATAAAATTAAAAATTAAATTCCTATTCTAATACTAAACTAAAACCTCAATTATAGTTATTCAATCAAAGAAAAAAAGACAAAAATACTTACAATGTACCATCTTACCAACAATGTAAATCACCTTCTCCATCGATGAAATTCAATTTTCTCTTACAATATGATATGTGGATTCTAAATTCATTCTCTGAGGTAAAGGGGATTTCAATTTCATATGGATGTAATTTATTATCTTTCTTATGAATGTACAAGATGATTTTTATAGCACTTCAATAGCTTTACGATGGGTTCCTTACAATGAAGGATGAAACTTTAATTTATAGGCATTTATGTGAGAGGGTAGATGGTTAGGATAAATTTGGATTTATTGGATTATTCTAAGTTTGGATGGTTGGATTTGAATCCTTATCCATGTGAAAGAGACCAATTATGTGTTTGAGAGAAAATGGGAAAGTTAGTTGATAATTAAAATTTTATCATGAATGAGCCAAGATAGTTGAATGAGTCACCAAGTTGGTTTAAATTTTCAATGATATTTAAAAAATTAGTTAAGGAGGTAAAGGAGTTGGTTATATGACTCAACATTTGGTTGAGATAAGTATGGAAGATGTTTTATGACTTGAAACTTTTGGATTTTAATTAGATTTGTGGAATATGTGTGCATGAATAATTAATTAATATTAATTAATTGATTATATAAAAAAGAAAGGGAAGTGATGTGAGGATTAAATTAAAATTTAAATGATGGATGAATTAGTATGTTGATACTAAGTGAAGTTTATTATGACACTAAATATGTCATAATTAATGCATCTATACTTTGCAAGATCATTGTAATAAATGTCTAGAATTTTAAATGACATATAATGTAAATATTCCACCATTAAATTATGGGAACCCATTATATGGTATTATTTTCACTTATACATGCACAATACCTCATATGGTTTAGACACTCTCTATTACATTTGATGATAACAAAATTTTGGATTATGACTCACATATCCTTTAATTATTTATTTGATCATAGTTTGATCATCAATATATATGTTAAGATTAATAATGGTTCTAGAGAGAATGTATGTGCCATGAATTTATTTACACATTTGGGATATCCACATGATGATTTATACCCTTCGAACAAATTAGTTAGAGCATTTAATGATACATTACAACATGTTATTGGTGAGATTGATTTACCTTTACAAGTTAGTCCAAAACATGTGGTTAATACTATTTTAGTTATACCATTCAATGTAAAATTTTATATGTTATTGGGAGTACCTTGGATATATAAAATCCATGTAGTAACTTCTAGAATTCATAGGTGTATTAAATACATTCATACCTATAGGGTAGTTGTAGTTTATAGAATTCCATACAAAAATCCATTTTAACAAGAATAGTTTATTCCTAGATATTTAATTAAATAACCTGATAAATTTAATAATCTAAAAATTTCTATACAATAATAAATCCCATTTCCTATGTGGTCCATACTTGAGAGATGATTACACTAGAGATATAGAGTGAATTACATAGAATCATCATCTACACTATGGTCCAACAAGTTGATGAGATAAAATAAACGTGTTCCAATCATAGGTGTACTAAGGAAGCCACAAATAACTTAAAAATGGGTTCCATAAACCCTTAATAATTTTATTTACTCTTCATAACCACATATTCCTATGAGACATATGTAGAGTACCACATATTCTTTAGTTGTAAGTATGGCACCTATACATTCTCCTTGGTCATATCATTAGTTTGGTGTACTATATTTTGAGTTTGTAGATACCTTTGAACATACATTAGATGGGATCATAGGTTATACATTTTTCCTTTCCATAAATTAAAAATTAAGCAAATAAAAAAATAAATCAAATATTAAAAAAATTTAAATTTAAATAAAATAAAATTACAACAATATTTAACATAGACATATTTAATACCTCCTTGGCATCTATGTTGTTTTCTTTATGTTAGTAAATAACATATCATTTCTATAAGCATATATGCTTCATACATACTTTAATGTGATACATGCATATACCATACCCATGATACTTGCACATACAAATTTTAGACCTTTCCCCTTCTTTCATGATATACTATGTTGGGGACATCTACTTATTTGATCATGATTGATACATGTTACATTACTTTATGATAGTTTATGCATTATTATGTTGGTATTATATGCTAGTTTACACATGTCTATACACATGCTTCATTTTTTTTAATAATTTACATGATATGCAATTATTAATTGACATTTTTGCTAATACATATAGTCAATGAATAGTATGTTATGTTTATGCTACTTGTTTATACTTCATATATTCACATTTTCACTTCCTTGAGTGTCTTTCTTCTTTCTTTATATTGTATTATTTGTGAAACATTTGAATATGTTCCTTGCTTGTTGGCCCATGTGCCATTATATGTTACTTTCATTTTCTATTTGTACATTTGAATCTGTCATTCCTTCAAGTGTGGCATTTGAATATGGCCCTTATTTTTGGTCTCCTTAGATCCCTCTTCTGTGACATTAAGTGTGTGTGTGTGTGTGTGTGTGCACACACACATGTGCGCACGCACGCGTGCATGCGTGCGCTTGCTTTTTTGTTGAGATTATAATTTTAATTTATATACATTTCCATGATACATATCATGTATATTATGGTTTGTTTGATCACGTGATGTGAGATTAATTGATATTTCTTCTTAGACATGTTATTCTCCTATATGATACATGATTACACATATTATATAGTTATTTTATCCTTTTGAGGTAAGGTAACTACCATATTGCATTTCCATCACCTCAAAAGTGGGAGATATTAGTGGGGGGATATCATATAGGCATGACCTATATAGTTATAAAAATAATAAAATTTATACAATGTGATTATAATTTACATGATTCAGGTACATATTTGGTAAAAATCCTATATAGTACACCAATTTTTATAGATTTGGGATATAGTTTCATAGATTTATGACAAGTATTATACATAGTTACATAACATAGGTTACATTTTGAATGATAATTAATATTGAGACACATTAAATGTGAATATGTCATGTGAGTGCACCAAAAATTTCAAATATATGTTCAAACATATTTTTAAATAAGGACACATACTTTAGAAAGAAACACCATTTCCTCCAGGTAGCACCATTTTTAGCCTTAAACTATCTACAATAGTTGGATCCATCTAGTAGTGTGATTAATATTAAGCACCATCAATGTCCTAAAATTACTTCCATTTTTCAATTTAAGTTGATTATACCACTTAAATAGTATTTTAATATATGGTCACTTGAGTTGTGAGATTGAGATGTAATGTTCTCAATGGTGGTATCAAAACTTACCCTTGCACTAGATTGGGGGCATATTTATCTTCAAATCCCCCTAATCAAATCTCAAAGATTAAGATTTTAACCTCTCTTTCAACTCCAATTCTTCATAAGAAATCATATTTACCAAGAAAATTACCAAGGGGGAATATGGTTGCATCGATGTTGATGTGTAATCCTTCCTTGCTCTCTTTATTTTCAAGAATTTAAATTATGTCATTTAGATTATATTCACTGATTTAAAATATAAAATTATTCTTATTACATTTAATACACTAGAAAAACAATCAAACATAGATCAAATAAAGGAAAGGTGTGGTATACACACGCAACTATACATTTGTCTCTTTTAACCTAGTAATTTAATATTTATGAATCACCAGATTAAATGGATGGAACATGTAGATACTAAAATCAGATTTATATAGCATCTCAGTCTTGTGTACTTATAAATAATTATTAGGGATCTACCCTCTAGCTCTAGACCTTTATGATGCCAAAAGGATCTCACCATCTAATTATGTTCAACTACTTATCTTATGGTATGACCCAATAATTTATTATGAGATAGCTCAAGCACTATACAAAAATATTAAAACATTATATATATATATATATATATATATATATATATATATATATATATATATATATATATATATATATATATATATATATATATATATATATATATATATATATATATATATATATATATATATATCCTTTAATTTTAGTTTCATATCCTTAGCATCTTCATATTCTGCTAGACAACTGTGTTGATGCAAGTTTATACATTCTTATCAAGTGTCTAGTCTTAAATATTCATACATTTTATAATATTTTGAATCATATGGGTAAAACCATTTATATTATTGAACCCTACTATGATATATTTTCAAATGTTATAGTATAAATAAAAATCTAAGACTACTCATTAATCATCTATAATTTATGAAGTAAACACCTATTCATGCTCATTCAATCGATTATACAACCAAGTCATACTAATATATTATATCATATCTTCATATTAGTCATATTCCATGTCTAAATCACTCAAATAACAACACATGATAAATATTTGTCAATTTATAGGTTAATCATTCCATGTCTTTATATATTGTATATTCTACAATTTTACACACATAAGCCAACACCTAGGGGATAACTACATAAGTCTAAGTTAATCCTTAGAGTATTGGATATTTAGGAAACACTCATTGACATCGGGTTCCTTGAGTTCATCTAAATCATGAGCCCATTAACCCATTTTTGGTAAGGTATAAAGGTGAAGAGCTAAGATTTGATACAAATATAATCTTCAACATGTTCATATAAATTAAATAAATTCCCAAAAAGGTGAGATAAAACACATAAGGATATATGTGGTCACTTTTAAATATAGTTAATATTTTTTAGAGGACATTTTCATCTAAATTATTACAAAGGCATTGACATAAGTGTCTCAGGATTGAAGCAATTGTATAGGTCTCTAGAAATAATATATCTACAATCTGATGACTAGATCATGATCTTATCCATTCCTATTTCCACTTATGTACTTCTCAAATTTTCAAGTGCATTTATAGATAATATAAGTATTATTCCTTATTAATATGCAATAAAATTACTATTTTGAGTGTAATTTCTATATTTAGCATTATTTAACACTTTACTTAAGATTATTCATTTATCTGAGTTTTTAACTAAATGGCCTACTATAGAATAACTTTATTAATCCTTGTTTATATGATATTTTTTCTTTTTAACCTACACACCTCAAAAAAGTGTTAAATAGTTGGAGAAAAGAGAATGAGTGCTGAAGATATAGAAGAAGAAATTGTAATGATGGAAATAAATAAAGATATTTCATCATTCCAAGTAAAGAGTGATAAAAAAAAGTCCTCAATAAGAAATCATCGTTCTCATAATTACAAATAGGCATGACATATTATTATGTATTGCAATAAAAAAACACAAGATATCTTAGATTGTAAACTATAAAAAATGCCTTACTTTCTTAAGAGATAAATTGGGAAGAATATGTTCGCCACACTAGTGGTGAATAATCTCCCAAACCTAGTGATCAATAATATATCTACTAGCATGTTTTTGCATTAATGATAATATAATAATATCTTTGTTCACATGCGTGGTATGTGAAAATAAAAAAATGTCTCTCTCTACTATGATGATAGTGTGAAGGATCATCTTTTGTATTAGACATGTACTTTAAAAGGAACTTGACTTGTTTGGTATATCTGTATTCATGATTTGGTTGATGGGTTATAGTTTATGAAACATGTATTCATATGAACATAATAATGGGCCTTTATTAATTACATATGTAGTTCCCACAATTTATGTGTCTCTTATGGTCATGTGCAAGTTTCATAACTACATTATAGAGTTATTTAATATTAATCCCTGACATATATTAATATTAAGGTGGGGAATGTTATATATTTTTAATGTGAAATCTTATTAGTGTGTTATATTGGTTATGTGATCTAGTTTTTAACTCATTATCTTAAGCATAGGAGATAGAATAGGATTCATTTTTTTAAAGGAGATCCTATTATTATTTATTTTTATGTTATTCCATATGATTTTAAGGTGAATAAATAATTTTTATTGTTTGTGTTATATTTAAAAACAACAATAATGTATAGAATCTCCCAACTTTGTTTAAGCTCAAAAATGAAATATCTTTATAGAATAAAAAATGGTCACTAATTCAATAATGTTTGAGTGATGCTTTGAAGGATGAAATGAGAATAATATTATTTTGAAGACAATATAGATGAAGTAACCAACAATAATTTTCTCTGATCAAATCCAAAAACCCAAATGGTTTGCAAAAACATAACCCCAAAGAATAGTTAGACTAACACAAGGAGTTATTTTCTTCCCTCATCCACTACGAGGGTTGCACGAATAATTACTATTCATGTTTCCTACATTTGGGTATAATGATGAATTGATAATTACTATCATTAGTTTTTAAAATGAAGGATATTTTTTTCTCTTTACACAAGTGGTTTCCCACATCAATGTGTTTAACCCTTTTTATATTTGTGTATAAGGGTTAAAGGGGTACAATATCCTAAGTAAGTAGACTAAGAAAAATATTATAAAGATGAACAATTAAATTAATTCATATAACAAAATATACTAAATCAAAAAATTACCCAATATCAAAATTAAAATGCTAATTGATATTATAAAAATTACAACACAAAGAAGAGATAATACTTAGCTAGTTTTCAGATGTACAGGTAGATATGAGATGTGAAGCTATGGAAACATGTAGACTTATATTCAAGATCCCATCATCAGATTATATTAATGTTATTTCTAGATAATTAAACACTTAATTCACCATATGAGCACTTTAATCATTGCTTATGTATGTGGATCAATTCTTCTATGCTATATAAAATATTTATTATATTGAGAAGTGACCACCTAGTATTTTTAGGGTATTATTTGCTTTTATATTGATGCATCTAAATAATGGCTCTATATTACTATCTATATCTCAAAATATAGATCTTCACCTCAGTGTATTTCACATTTAAAAAAATGGATTAGTGGGATCATGAAGTTGAGATGACATCAAGGACCCCTTTGTTAATGAGTGCTTCCTACATATTTAATATGCTAAAAATAGCCTCAAACTTATGTATTTATCCCTTATGGGTGTGAATATATATCACCAATGGTGTAATATTATATATGTAATAACATGAAACTATCTATCTTTTTATTTGATAAATACTACACAAGGGATCTTATTTGAATGCTTCAGTGTTTTATTATGACTTCATCTATGACTTATATATAAATAGGGAAGAATATGATAGTATAACTCATTTTTGTAATTAATTAAATGAGCTTGAATAGATTATTATTATGTATTTTTATCAATGAATAATGAGTAGGATTTGATATGTATTTCTAACAAAAAAATTTAAAATTTATAATGGAAGGGTTAGATAAGACAAATAAGCTAACCCATATGTTTCAAAATAATTTCAATTTGGATGAATTTTGAGGTATAGATTTTTATTCCTTTTAAATTTAGAAACTATCATTTATGGTAGTGTCCCTATATAAAATGCAAGTGTTAGAAAGGGTAGAAAACTATTGAAGGTCTGTAACTGATAGTTGAGGATATAAATAATGTTTTAAAATTTCTATAGTGTACATGTGATTTATGTCATCATAATTATAGGTTGAATCCATAATATTTAAGTAGTTAGGCATAATTATATGGTTAATGTGAACCTTTTAGCATCATGGATATATTGAATTGAAGGGTAGGGCCATTAATTTAGTAATGCATAAGTTTTGAATTACTAGGTTGAAAGAAATAAATGTATATACAAGGTGTGTATAACACACCTTGCCTTTACTTGAGCCATGGTGAATTTTATTAATTATGTATGACCTTTAACCAAAAACATGTTATAGTATAAATTAGTGCATGTAATCTAAAATTGAATAATTAAAATTATTTAAAAGTAAAGATATAAAGGAAGGAGTAAAAATGTGTCTCAATGTAGCCATGTCTCCCTTTGGTACTTTGATTTAGTAAAGATGTTACCTTATGAATCATTGGAGCTAGGAAAGGTTCATAATGAAACCTTGGATATTTAAAGATGAAAAGTTTGGAGGGTAATTTATGCCCCCACTCTAGTGTAAGGGTAAATTGTGACATGACCATTGAGATCACTAAATCTCAATCACACAACTCAAGTGAATGTATAATAAAACTAAAATAAATAGTTTAACAAACTAAAAATACAAAAGGGATGTAGTGCTAAGGATATTTAGGGTGTATAATCTCAATATCACTATTTAGAGGAGCCAACTACTATAGATAGGAAAGTCTTAAAATAATGTTTCTTAGTAAAATGTTTTTAATATGTATTTGTAATTTTGTTGGTGCACTTGCATCAAATATGCACCTCACATGTGTCTAAACCTGGAGTACATGTCAAAATGTAACCTTTGGCATATAAATGTGTATACGATATGTCAAAAATACTATGAATCTATATCCTAAATATGTAAAAATTAGTGACAAATGAATAGGATAATGACCCAAGTGTATATCTAAATAATCTAAATTATATCAAATTATACCAAATGTGTATATGTGGGGTTATGTCTCTATGACATGCCCCCACTAATATTCCTCCCTTTTTAAGGTAAAGGGACTAGATTCTATTAGTCACATTACCTTAAATGGAAACTATCACTATATTATTTATATATGAATCATGTGGCATATATGAATAACATATCTAAGTAGATATATTAATGAAGCTCATATTATGTGATCAAAATAAACCCTAATATATATAGTATGGACCATGGTAACACATATAAAATAACAATACATGCTCAACAGAAAGTAAAGAACACATACAAGAACACTCAATATCACATAAAAGGGGTCTAAGGAGACCATAAACAAAGGGCCATGTTCAAATGTTGAACACTCTAAGGGAGCACATATTAAAATGTCTACCCATAATGAAATTTTTTTTAATGAAATAGGGGCCTAAAAGCATGGAAACATAAGCAAATGCTTCACAAGTAATACAATATCGAAGAAGAAGTACACTCAAGGAAGTGGAAATGTGAATAATTGAAATATAGACAACTAATATAAGTATATCATACTATTCCCTACATATATATGCTAGCAAAAAATTCATGTAACATAGTATATCAAGTATACAATATAATATTAAGGTATGAGTATAGGCATGTGTAGACATTAGTATATGATCTCAACATGATAATGGAAAATTGATCATAAAATAATATAACCTATACCAATCATGATAAAATATAAGTAAGATGTCCTAAAAGTATTGTGTCATGTGGGAAGAGCAAAGTTCCAGCATCGTCCTATACATATATCACATATCTCATATATAACTACATATATGATATAAATTATATTATATCTATCAAATTATTAGAGGATCTTTGAATGTCACAGATTGCATGAAAACCCTAGGATAGGTGAGAGAAATAATTCATAGTAAAAGTGATTTTGATTAATGTTCAATAGGTTTATTAGCTAAAAAATACAAAGGAGTTACATTATATAGCAAGATATTATATCACTTTAAAGGTAACAACTCAACTCATAATTATAAAACACATTACATGTGTGTTACCATAATAACCTTAACAACTCTAAGCAAGCTAACTAACAACCATGTTTTCTCTCTTTCAGGAAAGAATTTTTTTCTTATGGGTTTTATCCTTTTATGTGCCTTACGGTAGTTTCATTTTTCTTGGATACTTTATTAGGCCTTGTTGTTAGGACCCAATTCTTATACCCACCTAAACTATGTTTCAGGGGGTGTTAGTGTATATTTTTTCCCACTTTTTGTTTTATCTATAGAAGGGAACTAAAAATCCCCACTAGAGTCTACAACTACCTAAATCCATATAGTATATTGAAACAAAATTCTCAGTAGTGATTTTGGATCAAAAGTAGGTGTAATGAAGGGTGGATCACCCTAGAATAGTGAACTAGTCTACCAAGAGATAGATGTATGTTCAACCAAGGTGTGATTCCTATCCAAAGAACTATTCTCCACATGTAAGGTAAGACATACATCTTCTTTATGAAATGCTGGTACAATATGAGTAGAAGAAAGAAAGGACTATTGAATGTCATGAAAATGTTGTATAAAATGCTTGATGTATCAGGTTTCCTAGATCAATATACATATTCCCTATAATGTGTAAAGAAAACCATAGGTAGGTTCATTAAGAAATAAATCATCTATATCTAGAATGTGAAATTGAAATGGTGAAGGTGTGTCCCCATCACTTTTATAGTCATTTGTATTAGAAGATTCATCAATATCATAAGTGTTATCAGGCTCATAAATGTCATAAAGTTCCAGTGAGTCCAAATAAGAATAATCTAAAGGAGAGTTAGGTTAAAATTCTGAGAAGTTATATATTTGAGTCTAATGATTGACCATTCCCACTACCAATATAAATTCATTATGCATCTCTCTAACATACACTGAATCTAGAGTAAACTCAACTCACATTACTAGACTAAGATGAGTGATCTAGTAAATTGATAAGACATTAGCTGAACATGAGGGAACACTTAAAAAATTATTGAATGTTGCACCACTCACTTCAACATACCCTTTATCGAGAACCTTTTTTTATAAATATCATCACCTAACTATATAGAATAAATGTCACATGGTTGTAGGGAACTGAACTCTATTTATGAAGAGTCCATGTGATTTGAAGCACTATATTCTATGACCCATGTAGGATTTTGAGGTATAACTACAAATAGGGCCTTTCCCTTTGTTCTTCCCTTACTATTATCTTTTACCTTTTATTTACCATGGTCATTTACCTTAGAAGATTCATGGGTTGATGAATTCTGAATGGTAGAGTCAGGGACACTGATGTTGTGATTATAGAGCATCTTAGTTAGATGGTCAATCTTCTTCTTAAAACATTTAATTTAATCATGCTTTCTCGAGAAAAACCCACATTTGATCCAATATTTATTAGGCTTCAAACTAAAAAAGGAAGTCTTATGGTTGGATTTGGAGGTAGAGGGTTGGCATCCTTCTCTTGATCCTTTTTATTCTATTTATTCTCTCTATAGTTTGAATCATTATTTTTCTTAGCAAAAATTGAATTATATTTTTCGTAATTTATTATGTCCATATGTATCAACTTATCTTTCCCCCAAGTCAAGTAAAAAACAAAGGTATCTAAAGAAGGAATCTTCCATACAGCTCTAAGAAAACATTTTTTGCATTGAAAGTAGACACAAATAAAGAATAGTCTAGACCTAGTTTGGAGAGTATAGATAGAACAAGTTAATCATCTTTATTATTTGTTCTACATTCCTTTAACTACAACCTCAAATATTTGAACCTAGTGAAGAAGTTTTTTAGTGTGTCAAATTCACCTGGTCTCAAATTGATGAACTCATTTTCTAGTTCATGACCTCTCATATCATATTTATTCCCAAAGATTTTTTCCAGTGTAGTCCATACTTCATTTTGTGTTTTATCAGATTCAATTTGAAAACATAAGTTACAAGAAATAGATAAAATTAGACAACCATGTGCTTAATCACATATATTAAACCATTTATTTTTCTTTGCATCTATTATAGGTTTAGTTTCCTCATTCATAGTAATGTTATATAATCCTTATTTTATTATATCAAGTAGCACTTTATTTTTTCATTCATGATAATTGAATGCCATAAGAGGAGGAAATGACCAACAATTTTACATGATGCAAGAAAAAAAGGTTGTTATAAAAAGTAAAAAAGGAATGAAAAAAATACAATTACATAATAATTCACAAGACTCCCTTAGAAGTATCAAAGTAACCCCCCTTTAAGTTTAAAATATAAGCAATCTCATATAGACATCAAAAACAACTAAGAATGTGTGTTGAGAAGTAAGTGCATAAGTATGAAAGAAGTAGAGGGACATTATACTTATCATATAATACATCCAAGAGTGTATAATATTTAGTTTAAAGAGAGCCTAACATATCATCAATATGTATAGCATGAAAAAACAAATATTTTTTAAGAAGATGACACTCAAATCAGAGTTACCAATCAAAATTTATAGCTATTTGAAAATTTGCTCATATGAAAATTTTGGTGAAAAATAGTGGTGTAAATTTTTTGATCAACTTACCCAAAAGAAATTTTTATGTATCAAATTTAAAAATAAAAAATTAAGCCTCTCTTGATAAAAAGTTAAGTTTTTTTGGGTTGGAAGTAACCATGGGCTTAATTTTTATATGACTAACGGCTAAATGCTTACCTCATGTGACCACACCATATGACCAAGGGGATAATGTTTATTTTTGGTGCTCTTCCCCTCCCATTTTTATTTATGTGATTGATGTGGAAGTGACATTATCAAAAATATACACTAATTTTTAAATAAATAATGTTAAAAAATATAGTATAAAATTAAATAGCTAAACACAAATCATAGGTATAGAAGAAGGTTGTAAAACTTCTATGTCTACATATTTAGGTGGAAAAAACTAATAAGCCTACTAGTAGGGTTGGCATAAACCTATGAGAATGCATGTGATTTAACAATTTTGGGAATATTGGTGTATTATTCCTAATTTAGTCAAAGGGTTTGAGTAGGAAAATTAGTAAATAAATATGCAATTATTAAGCTATTGATTTTTGAAATTTGATTACAATTCAAATCTTTATAAAAATAGTAATAAGGGAAAGAAAATAAAACTTAGTTGGAAATTGACTGATCTGACTAAGATAGAGCTGAAATTCACTATGCAAGACTAGTACACTATCACAAACTGAGATTTAACCTTTATTTTATGATTGGATAGGATCACTAAAAGTGGAAAGGAGTGGCACCAACACTGTATTCCACCTTTGTTACTATTATCTTGAGTATCTAAGATTTTTGGATTTTATTTCCCAGGTCTGTGTGACCCTATTGATGAAGTTTCAACAACTAGAAGTTTATAAAGATCTCTGTAGAGTAGATTTTCTATTTAAACCCTATACTCCATTATGTTTTTACCAATTTAAAAAAAGAGGGTGGGGGTTATCATGTGTAATATTCACTATATGTGGATCCACACCCCTTTTGTGGGCACATTTCCTACATACCAATACTCTGAAGAGGGATCAAGCCATATGTAGCTCTCCCACTTGATGTGCTATGTGTAATAGTGTGTATTAAGATTTAAAAATGCTAAACTATATGTGTTTGAGATGGCTAAGGACTGGGGTAAGGATTTGAGTAATATTTTAAATATATTATTTGGTTGAATGTAGAGAATAGGGAAGATTACTTGAGTGTTTTTGATTGTATTCTTGCTTTTGCTTAGTGATAATTATTAACCCTTTCCAAATGATCTTTGAATAGGATTTTATAGGGATCTATTGGTCATGGGTTGAATTTTATTTTATTAGGCCAATAAGGAAAAGGATGGGGAACCAGAATAAATTAACTGATGGGGCCATAAAATTTCTTGGATAAGAGCACCAAAAGTAGATAGGAGTGGCATCGATGCTATAGTCCTAGTGTGGTGCTATTGTCCTGAGTAGATGGGACCTAGGGGGATTGATTTATTATCAAAGAGGAGTTTAGATTAGTTGGGACTAAGTCTAGAAGGCTTTGGATAATTTTAAATCAATGAAAATAATCCTAAATGGGTTAAGAGAGCAAGAAAGAGGGACCTATGGGTTGGGTGTCATTAGCCATACTCAAGTTACCAGTTTTTACATTTAATATGACTACATTTGCCCCCCCCCCCCCTTTATTCTAGTGATGCAACAAAGTGAAATACTAGGATAAAGGAAAATAGAAAGCATACCTAAAATTACTTACAAGGGTGAATCTCATGAAGTTGTGTTATGTTAAGTGTGTATAGAGAGAGCATGCTATGAAGTGTAAATTGACAAGAGAAAATAAAGAGTAGATCAGTTATTATTATATATGTTATATCTAAAATAAAAATGTATAAAGGTTAGATAAGAGAGAGGAAGAGAAAGGAATGAATACACCTCATTAGGTACATGAATGAATATAAAACTTATTGTGCTATTGAGTAATCGTGAGTGATGTAAAATGTGTACTCAATGAAGAGTAATATCATGAATAGATGTGAGTGCTCAATTCACCAAAAGTGGTTCAAGAATTCAAAGGCTATCCCTTTGGCTCCATCATCACCTAATAAGTGAAACTAGGTGGTCATAAATGTGTTGATTGATGTTTGGAATATCTCTCTAATCTCCTAAATAAGTGGCTCAAGATACAAAGGCTAGCTAGTCCTTTGCTCCATCATTGCCTCATAAAGTGAAGCTATGTACTGATACCAGTATGAAATGTGTATCATATGATATGTATCCTAAAGCCCATGAATGTACTATGATCTAACAATGTTGGAATGGATATTTAAATATATGCTAGAAACTAGGCCACTCTTGGCTACTCTGAAAGATGGAGATTAGGCTTGTATGAAAGCCACTCTAAAACTAGTGCACTAGGCTTATATAAAAACCACTTAGGAACTCAAGAATGTGGAATTTCAGCTTATATTAAATCCATTCCAAAATTATTCTAACCACATACATATAGAATAAGGCATGTAACTATTGAGAATGCTTGGGTAATGCTAAACTCAAAAAGGAAAGAAAATAAATGTGCCACACACATTACCCTCAATCACTGGTGTCTAAAACATGGATTCTAATCTAGAAGTCATATAAATTGTTGTATCTCAAACTAAAAGTGAGATCCATCATGCCATACATGATTCCCCCTATATAGATTGTCTAAGTGAAAGTTTATTGAAAACTATTGATTCTAAACTATTCTAGCTATGCAAAACTATGGATGGACCTACTTGTCTACCTACTTTTGGAAAGTCTAGTTTTCTATTATTCGGATAAAAGAACCAAAAGTAGACACTAATGGCACAAACACTATATTCCATGTTGGGCACTATTGTCCTGGGCCAAATATGGTAATTGTTTTGATATTTTTAATATTTAATTAGTCTATTTCGACTATTTTGATGTCTGGTTATTGTTCTAGGTGTTATGAATGCTACTTTTTTTTACCATTAGGACCTCTGATATTTATGAAAAAAAACCTATTTGTTTCCCCCTCTTCTAATGGTAGGAATAAATACCCTATCATGAATGCCTACATAAGAAAAATACCTACAAGTGTGTTATACTCCAAAGATACATGATATAACATGATTTCTATTGATAGATTGTTAGAATAACAGGGGTATGCCTAGATGGATTTAACAATGTAATAACATGTGTGATGTAATGAACTAAAAATGAAAGTTTTATTAGTTTTTAGTTGTTAGTTAGAGGAATGGAACATGATGTCCATCATGGCATCCAATAAATAAAGATAAATGCAAGATGTGGATCATGGCATTGAAAACAATGAGAAGCAAACAAACAACAAGTACACAAGGCAAGAAGCAAGAAGCATATAAGGGTGGTCAAAGGGCCACACAAATAAGGGACATGGGCACATGTCACTCATACTATAAGGAAACCATATAAGGCATGTTCAAATGCCACATACACATATAATTTAAACAAGCAAGGTTGGTGTGGAATCCATAATCACATAAAAGAGTATAGGCAAAGGACATTGGCAAATGTCGTAAGGCACACATATGAATAGAATCAAAGGACATTGGAAAATGTCCTAAGTTGCATATAGGAGACAAATAGGAACTAAGAAATGAAATCACATCAAAATATGATAAGCAATAAAATAAATCATGTGACAACTAGAATTACAATCATATCTAACTAATCAAAGTGAGAAGTGAATGTATGCAAAACATCTTAGTACAAGACTAGGTATATGCTAAGAAAATACACAAGTGTTATATAATAGTGAGTTTTGATAGAGAAATCTATGTAATCTAGTAAGTAATGTACATCAACATGATAAATAGAGTGTGTAGTGTAGGAATGACATAACTTGGATAGTATAGTCATGTATAAGATGCCCCTAGTGGGTATGCATATCAATGTGTATCTCGAATGTAAAAGTATGATGCCCCCTCAATGGGTAGAGTGAAGCAATCAAAGAGCTAGATGTCACTAGACACACTCAAAGAAGATCAAGTGAAGCATGGTAATGTAGATAAATTGACAAACAATAACATAGAATAGCAAATGTAAGTCTAACATTGTATTGAAATGTAAAGCATAGATAATGCATATAATCAAAATGTTTTTGGTGTTTTTGGATTATGTGATGTTTTTATATTTTGAAATATTTGAATGTTTTTGTATTTTTTTTGGACTTTTGATATTTTGATCTATGTATAGGTAAGATTTTAAAGGATGATACTAAACAATGAGTCTCATGGGATACTCCCTATCATGGTGTCTTGTATCAAGGAGAATAATTATGCATGATCATGAGGCATGATGAAAATGCTGAGACTATGGCTCTAAAAGCTATATATATTGTAAATGCTCTAAAATATCTAAAGTAGAAACCAAATATAGGGCCACCCTAATAATCTAAGAAGTGGATGCAACTATAGGGATTTTAGGGACCCATCTAGTAGTAGGAGAAGTTATATGAACATTGCTTTGTGAGTAGATGCATGAGATTTCAATGATACTGGCCTAGGCGTTAACACTATAGCTAGAAGCTATCTAGAATCCTAATCATATGGAGGTGGATAAAATCTCTATACTAGTAATGGATGTCTCAACTGTGTCTAAATAAAAATTAGAGGAAGAACTATAACTAGTGGAAAAACTAAAACTGATGGTATAACTGAAATTGGTGACTTTACTATAAAGGATGGCTCTAAAGTAGGGATTGGTAACTCATATGGAACTCCATAAACTATAACAACTTGATTAGCATGAATGAATTTCATGCATCTATGAACTGTAGAAGGTACTACTTGAAGTTTTTGAATCTATGGTTGACCAAGTAACATATCAAAAACTCTCGCACTAAGAACTATAGTGAATAGTGTGGCCACATGTGTTAGACCAACCTATAGAGAAGTAAAATCTCGCCTAGTGAACTATATATGTGCCCACTAAATCCACTTATAAATGTGTCTATCAAGGTAATATCCTACTCTGAATATCCCTAATGTTTTAATAATGTGATAGTGCACATGTTCACATTAAATTCATTATCTATGCGAATACTATGAATATGGTGATTATGGATGTAAGCTATAATAAAGAGTGCATGATAATATAAATCATCTTCAATGATCTCCTTTGAGAAGGAGATGGAAGGTCTAGCTAGAGCTTTTGAATTGTATACTCCAATCATGTTGTTAAAGGATGTGTCTCAACTGAAGGTGCCCTGTATGTATTTGGTAGTGGATGTGCATGATATACATGGTAAACCACTAATGTGTCCCCTATCTCTTGTTTATAATGCTATGGAAAGTGATCTGAGAAGATTTTCAAAGCTTTATCGTATGTTTTCTTTGTTTTAGGAAGCTCAACTAAAGTGCCAAGATCAATATAATTACCATCTATCAAATCTTGTAAAATTGTCTCAAACTGATGCTTCTATTTATTGTATAGCCTAGTGCCCTATGAAACTCAAAAAATGCATGCTGATCATATCCCTATGGAAGTGTCTTTGTTGGGTGAACTTCCAAAATATGAGGGAGAGATATGATGTTACATTCCAATAGTTAATGTAAAACTCTATCTATAGAAACTATTAGATTGGTAAAGGTTCACTAAGGAGGTGCTAATAAAACCACACAATGAGAGGGCTCAAAAGCCACATTAACTATCGATTTATTTTGACTCTTGATATCATTGACCCTAACTTTGTATGGGAATTTTCTATTATTCTTGTTTTTTTCTTTTAGGATACATGTGTAGTTGAGTTTGCACATTGAAATTATTTTGACTTCTCTTTCCTTTAGTATGTGACACAATTCAGTGAAGGAAGATAATATTTTGAACATAATTGATTCATGTAAAGATGGTAGATACTCTATTTGAATAGATATTTTAACTTTTGATTAACCTAGGGGCTAGTCAACTTAGCTATAAGTTTTGTATTAGAGAACATAATCTGTGAGATGTTCATTTGACCTTTATTTCTATTGTGAAACTTGGGCATATGAAACCTTGTCACCAATGTTAATGCTAAAATTTTCTAGGAACATATTAGCTAAAGGATTTAGTGCCTTGAATGAATAATTTGGTAGACTATATAACCATTGTAAAGCATAATCCTTTAGGTTTCATGGAAATCACTTGGTAAGTAACCAGTCATTTGGTAAATAGTCTAAGCATGCTACATGAAAATATCTCATATGTGTCTTTAGATCACCCTTGCCATCATATAAAGTAAGCTTGGGTTGAATAAAACCTTGCACAGAGGGTGTAGAAGTAATGTGACATGTCAATGGTATATTTAATAGAGTAAAATAATCTAAAGCCTGTGTAGGTATAGAGGCACCTTGCTCAAGATGTAGCACCTTGGATTGAAGAGATCTTATATCTTGCACAAGGGTTGCCACATCAGAAGATAAAGGTGTACTAGTTGTATCTAGTATCATAGAGGTAGGTTGGGATACTATAGGGGGTTATTGAGACATATTTACCCCCATAGTTTCATTTGTAATTGGATGATCTAAAGGAATGGAAGATTCAACTTGCTTAGCCTTTTTAATTTCCATGATAGATTGAAAGATAAGAATATGATCTCAAGGATGGTCTCAAGTCTTTATCAA
Organism: Torreya grandis; assembly: GCA_037957365.1. NCBI lineage: Eukaryota > Viridiplantae > Streptophyta > Pinopsida > Cupressales > Taxaceae > Torreya > Torreya grandis. The sequence continues at coordinate 238,889 of JARHVA010005552.1, forward strand.
AAACTTTTTAGTATCAAATATTTGTTGAGTAAAACTTCATTATCAACAATTGGTGGAAGTGGATTAGTAGTCAAATGTGGTGGAACATGAGCATTGGTGTGTACATCATCATTGTTATATTCATATTACTCATTATTAGAGTTATCTTTATTGAAATTAGTGTAATCTAGATGTGTAGAATCAATAATAGGAACCTGAGTTGGTTGTCTATCCATGGTATATGGTTGAGTTATTAGAATCTAAGTGAATTCAAGAGGATTACCACTAAGTCCTACACTTCATCTTAAAGGAATATATGCACAAAACTTAGGTGGCATAAGGAAAACAACTTTGGTAATAGTACAAAATATTAAATGGATGTAATCTAAACAAGGCACTATAATATGCATAAAAAGTAAATGAAGTGTGCACACATGTAAGGTGATACGTCAATAAGTAAATAAGAAATAGTATATTTAGATAGGGTTTTTGAAATATGATTATTTTGGATTTTACTATGAAAATTTGAAATTTAAAGTGAATTTCTAAGTTAGATATGCAAGTAAAAGATGAAAAATTTATTAGAAAATTTGTGATTTAGAGAGACCTGGAAGATACATTTAGGGTTTAAAAAAAAACATTTCTAAAAATTAATATCAATTTTTGAAGTAAAATTATGAGTGAAATATGTAGCTAAAAGATCAAAAAATTATTCAAAAATGCTTGATTGAATAGGACCTAGAATATTCAACTAGGTTTTTGAGAAAAATAAATTTTTGAAAATTACTATGAAATTTTGAAAGTTAAATTGAATTTTTAATTTTGATATGCTAGTAAAAAATCAAGAAATTATTGGAAAATTATTGGGAAAATTACTAGGAGCTAGTATGGACAATTAGGGTTTGAAGGAAAATTATTTTAAAATTAATATGAAAATTTAAAATTTAATGCTAATTTTTTATTTTATTATGTAGGTAAAAAATTATAAAAATATATAAAAAATTAGTAGGAAATTTACCCTAGGGCTTCTAAAGTTTTTATGTGCAAACAAAGTAAGTCGAGTTCACCTAATGTTTTAACAATTTTGAGAATATTGGTATAGTATTACTAATTTAGTTAAAGGGTTTGAGTAGTAAAATAAATAAATAAATATGTAATTATTAAGCTACTAATTTGTGTAATTTTATTACAATCGAATCTTTCTAAAAATAGTAATAAGGGAAAGAAAACAAGACTTAGCTAGAAACTGATTGATCTAATTGAGATAGAGACTAGAATTCACCATGTAGGACTAGGACACTATCACAAACTAGGATATTACCTTCATTTTATGATTAGATAAGACCAATAAAAGTGGATAGGAGTGGTGTCAGTTTTGTATTCCACCTTTATCACTATTGTCCTAAGGATCTAAGCTTTCTAGGTTTTGTTCACCAAGTCTGTGTGACCCTATCCATGAAGTTTTGGTAGCTAGAAGTCTATATAACTTTTTGTAGAGAAAATTTTCTCTTAAAACCCTATACTCCATTATACTTTGACCAATTTTGAGAAAGAGGGGGGGGGTTAGTGTGTGTAAAATTCACTAGATGTGGATCCATACCCCTTGTATAGGCATGCTACCTACATACCAATACTCTAAAGAGGGATCAATCCATATGTAGTTATCCCACCTATTGTGCATTGTGAAATAGTGCATATGAAGATGAAAAATGATAAATTATATGTGATTGAGATGGATAAGGAATGGTGTAAGAATTTGAATAAGTTTTTAAGTATATTGGTTGGCTATATACCAATAATAGGGAAGATTGCTTGAGTGGTCTTGCTTATACTCTTGATTTTGCTTAGTGATAATTTCCAACCCTTTTTAAATGATCTTTGAGTGGGATTTAATAGGGATCTATTGGTCATGGGTTGAATGTGCTCACATTAGACTGATAATGAAAAGGATGGGGAACCAAAATAAATTAATTATTGGGGTAAAAAATAGACTTGGACAATAGTGCTAAAAGTGGATAGGAGTGGAATTGATGCTATAATCCTAGTGTGGTGTTATTTATCCTTAGTAGACGAGACCTAGGGGGATTGATTTGTCATGGAAAGAGGAGTCTGGCTCAACTAAGACTAATTTTGGAAGGCTACAGATGATTGCAAATCATTGAAAATAATCCTAAGAGGGTTAAGAGAGAAAGAAAGAGGGACTTATGGGTTTTATGTCATTATCCATGTTTAGGTTACCATTTTTTGCATTTTATATGACTACAATGTGCGTAAGGGTCAAAACCTAATGGAGGTACTAGCATAGATGATGAAAATTGATGAATATATTGAAATAGTCGATGGAACATGGCTGGTTAAAACTGATAGAGGTCTAGAAACATGTGAAAGAACCTAATGATAGTGTAATCAAGGGTCATAGGACCTGAAGGTCATGCTTGTAAGAAGTGATGGTCATGCAAGTAGGGGGTCTAGAACTTGATGATGGTGTGATTAAGGGTTACATGACCTAAAATATGTGTTGATAATGTTTTAGGACTTGATGGAGGTGCAAAAAAGGGTATCAAGACCTAATAGTAGTGCTGACAAGGGGTATGGAATCTATGATGTGCTCAAATAATGTATGAAAACCTGCCAAACTATATTTTTTTTCTAGTGGGGTTAGGAAAACCCATCAAAATTGGAAAATGACTAGATCTACAAGTTTAGTGTAGCCTCTAAAAAATCTAGTAATAACCCATTTAATAAATTAAAAAACTCATAAATATATATTTTTTTATTTGAGAATCTCATTGTATGAAAATGCATGAAATGATCTAAAATACCTCAAAACCCTCCAAGGCTAAAAAACATTGTCATGGATGTAAGTCAAGTATACAATTGATCTTCAAGTTTTGATGCCTTTCAAATTTGATGGCATTATCTATTTTATGATAGGATACTCTGGTTGTATAATTTGTATGAATTTACATGAAATCCCATGAAACCTACAAAAATAAAAATAATCAAGAAAATACCAAGAATGCATACATGTTAAAGATCTCACCAAGGATTTTGAAATGGAAAAAAAAATATCAAATCAAAGTTCTAGTACTATGTTGGATTGATCCTTGATATCTGAATATCATAGATTACACAAAAAAACCTAGGCTAGGTGAGACCAATAATTTAGAGCAAAATTGAGCTTCATTAATGTTCAATAGGCTGATTAGCCAAAAATTACAAAGGAGGTATATTATATAGTGAGATATTAAGTCACTATAAAGGTAACACCTAAACTTATAATTATAAAACACATTAATTGAGTGTTCCCCTAATGAACTTAACAACTCTAAAAAAGCTAACTAACAATCTTTTAGGTAAAACTAAAAGTGGGTAAAAACCTACACTAACAGTATCTACTAACACAAACTAAACAACATAAATGCTAAGTAGCTAGTAAACATGTGTATGCTGGATAGTTTTGGTATTTTTGGGATATTTGAATATTTATGTATTTTATTGGAATATTTGGTATGTAAAATTCCAACCTATGATCTAATATAAGGGATGGTCATAGGAAGCTCAAAACTCAAAATATGGTACATCAAACTAGTGATACTGGAGATGGGTACATATAGGTGTCATATCTACAACTTCAGAACATGTGGTACTCTATGTATTTATCATAAGGGTTTGTGGTTGTCAAGAGGTAATAGGATTAATGTCTATTAGAACCCATTTTTTAGTGTTATATGGTCTCTTCAATCTAGATATAATTTGAACATGTTTATTCACTCTTAATAATTATTTTGGTCATGTAGGTGTAGATGAGGACTTTATCGATTCCACTATGTATACCTAGTGCAATTATGTCTCAAGTATCTATCACCTAGAAAAGTTTATTTCATTTTTCTTACCTTTTCTTGCATGATTAATCTTAGTAGATTTTATATTTATCTATATTGGAATAAACTTCTCTTGTTTAAGTGGATGCTCATATAGAGTTATAGAAGCTATAAGTACCCTATTGATATGAATGTATTTAACACACCCATGTGATTTAGAATGTATCACATGGGTTTTATGTATCCAAGGTCATCCCAATGAAAAATTAAAGACTCTCATGCATGGTATAATAGAAAAGGTAGTGATCATATGTGGTGGTCCAACTTAAAAGATAAATAAATATCACCAATAACCTATTTTGATGTCTCATATAATGCTATAACCATTTTGGTTTAAGGGTAAAATGATCATGTGTATATCAAAATTGTGTGAGTGATTCTGGTACATATATTCTCACTAGAACCTTTATCTACCATAACACTATGTAAAGGTTGATTATCAAGGTATGATCTAATAAAAAATGATTGAATATTTGAGTCATCATCCAAAATTATTTTATCATAAAATATAGTATAAGGTATTTGAACCATATGAGGTATAATGTGTGTAATTGTGAAAATAATCCCATATTATGGTAGAGGAAGATGTGTATTATATGTCTTTTGTAATTAAGTATTTTTCTTAGAATGATCTTCTAATGGGTCATTAAAGATATTTTGGTATTGATGGTCACCAAGTCGTGACCTTGAAACCCTTGTAAGATCATCAAAGGTAATATGATGATTATAAAATTGGTCTTGGATATTATCTTTGAAAGTATAATTTTTTTTGTATAATTCTTAACACCCTAGTGATAGTCACAATATGCATTAATGTCAATCCTTTCATTAGAGGTTGGATCACATTCTCCTCTATAAGAGGACCTTGAGATATGAGATGAAACTCCACATCATTATTATGTAATGAAGCTACAAACTTGTGTAATCATGTAAATTTTCTCTTAGGTTAATTAAATAACATAACTTAATTAGGTTATTTTGAAACTACATTAATCCTTATGATTTATTTATTTTTAGGTTTTTAAGGTTTAACTTTGTAGCTTGGTTTTATATGAGATTTGGTATTAGATGTAGTTTATGTGTTTTCTAGATATTTAATATTGTTTATAAAAATAATTTTCATTTCATGGTCTTTGACAATATGACATAAGTTATCAAATGATTTCAACTTTTTGAAGAGAATAGACTCATGTAACTATGCAAATAATTTTTTTTTGAATATGTATTGAATCTCTTTATCTACCATTGGATTTGTAATTTTTCCCAACATTATTCTAAAACTCAAAACATATTTGTTAATAACTTCATTGGTTTTTTGTTTAATCTTATCAATTTGTGCATGTGACATATTTTGAGTGATATTGATAGATAAATGTGCTAGAAACTTATCTATTAGAGTTTTGAATACATTCACTTATTGGATTTGTAAGTCATAGAACCATATTAAATCATAATATTTTAGGCTCCTTGGAAATAATTTGGTAAAAATGTTACCATTTCAAGCATAATCAAGGTATGATACATATAAAGATTGAATATGTTTTTTAGGATCACCCTTTCCATCATCAAATGGGAAATTAGGTGAAACAAAAATAGATAGTAAAGGGTGTAAATATATTTCAGGTGCTAGATTATTATGTAATACCTATTTTGAATCAATATCATGAGTTGATTTTACATAATGTTTTTCATTATTAGTAACCTTAGTGTCCAAATATTGAATAACTTGGAGAAGATTTTGAATAGTAGACCCATTCAGATTGAGATTTGAGAAGTCATCAAATGTGATGAAAACACCACTTATGATGACGTAGTCATTGGAGCCATTAATTGAGTTGAACTATTAATTGTTCCATTGGAGGATGTAGAAATAGTTTTACCATCTAAGGGTTCACCATTATAGGATGTGTATTCTCTAGCCATAACATTTTTATTGATTTATTTTTATGGAACATGTAAGAATGCATTAATTAACTAATGAGTCATCAATTCATCATTTAATAATGTCAATCTAGGGCTAGTGTCTATGATTGTATGCAATAGGAGAAAGAGATCTCTAGCAACCAGTCTCTTCTACCACACTCCACAGTTGTAGGAATTGAAAAGCACACTTGCAGGAAAGTAAATCACACAACACTTTGTAGAAAAGTAAATCAAACATGAAAAAATGGAAAATAACACTTTCAAAAATTAAAATACACTTGCAATCATGTAAATATCACTTGTAGGAAAGTAAATCACACTTACAGGAAAGTAAATTATTGAATTGAAAATAAATGATAAACATAGAAAACACCTATAGGTTTAAAATAAAACTTTATATAAAATAAGTGTTTACATGAAAAATAAATAATAAAAATTCAAATCATAATTAAATAATAAATAAATAAATAAAAATATATTTATCCATCTTTCTTGGAATGAGTGGCCAGTTCATTCCTCGGAAGAGGATTTTAATCAGAACACTAGATTTATGTCACAAAACTTCAAAATGTATTATTGATAACCAAGATTGATTACAATGGTGTGAGAGGTTTCATTTATAATCTCATTCTTCCAAACAACTCCTTATTTAGGAATAACAATCATTGATGATCTCCACCAAATATGGAGAGAAACATAACAACTTAGATATTTTAGCTTATCACAATCTTCCACAAAACATGGAGAGAGACATTATCTATTTACAACATGAACTCAATATTCATTAAATATGATTATTTATGGAATAAAATTATACAAATATAAATTTGGATACAATCTTGAACTAGTCCATAGATAAACCTGTATAATTTGTAGGTATGCCTGCACAGTCCGTAGATATACCTACTGAGTCTATGGATTATAAAACCTATAGACTTCATAGATTTCAAAAACTAAAATGTTTATATATTTTAGAACTACTAGACCTATAGAGTCCATATATTTTATACCTATAGACTCCATATATTTTAAACTTATGGAGTCCATAGATTTCAGACCTACAGAGTTCATAGATTTTAGAACCTGTAGAGTCCATAGATTTTATTCAAGTTGCATTATTTAAAATATTGATGACTATGATGGTTCCCTTTCCATTTGATGTTTTGAAACGGTATTCAATCAATAACTACATGAATTTATAGCTACTGGATGAGTCTATAGATATGAATTGAGTGAGTGCATAGTAAATCTGAGTGAGTTCATAGCTAGACTAAGTGAGTCAAAACTATGTCTAGAGTGTCTGTAGCTCATCTCAAAGCTGATATTTGGTTAGTACCTCATGCTCATGTCTAATATAACTTATTATGGGCTGCATATAGACACATTAAATTTTTTTCTAGAGATTTAGTAACAAGAATCAACAAACAAGAAGACAATGATTTATAAAGAAATAACGAAGATATATTTCTTATTTCATTCTAAATAAATCATAAGTTCAAGAACTACACTTAGATCCACTTTTTATGCAAGGAAAAAGGATGTTATTACATGGATATAATGAGCCATTTTATGGTCTCATCGTTAAATCTTTTTTTGTATTTAGATGATTGATTAAGGATTATTTATCTTCCATTTTGAAGTTATGTTTCTAACATTTTATATATTTTCTAAATGAAAAAAAAGATGCCAAATGTAATGAAATAATTCAAATATAAAAATAACTAAAATAAAAAAAAAGCTAATAGGATAAACATGTAGAGTAATATAGAAGTTTCATGAGAAGACTCAAATCTTAGGTTCACCAACTGTTTAACCCTTTTTATATTAGTGTATGAGGGTTAAAGGGGTAAAATATCCTAATCAAATGTATGAATAAAACTATTCTAAATCAGGCCAATTAAATTAATTTTATAGCACAATATATTTAAATTATAAATTACCAAATATTTAAAATACAATACCAATTGAAATTGTGATAATTGTAACACAAATAATAGATAATACTTAGCAAGTTTTTAGATGTGCAAGTAGATCTAAGATATATAGGTATGGAAACATGCAGAATAGTATTAAGGATCCCATCATTAGATTATGGTAATGTTATTTGTGGAGGCATAAAAAAATTCAACCTTTGGACACTTGTGTAAATGATTATAGACATGCCATGACACTTCTATCCTATAAAAATATTATTTATATTGAGAACTTACTGCCTAGACCTATTAGGTATTTTTGTCTCATTTCTTTTGATGTGTTTTTATTACATGCATAGGCTTTGTAGGGTTGTGTATAGCTCAAACCCTATATTTTCAACTTAGTGTGTATCACCTTGTAAAAAATGAGTTAGTAGGATCATGAAGTTGAACTAATCTCAAGGACCCATTTGTTAATGAGCATTTCCTACATAGCCAATACTTAAAAGAGGGCCTCAGACATATATAGTTATCCCCTAGGTGTGTGTTTTTGTTTGCATAAGGGTGAAATATGCTATATGTAATAAAATTAAATTATATAGTTTGTGATTTGAAAAATAACACACATGTGTTGTTCTTTGGATGTTTCAGACCTATAATAGGATTGTTCCTATGACTTATATATAAATAGGGAAGAATAAAAAAATAAAACTTAGTTGTGTAATTGATTTAATGAGCTTGAATAGTTTCTTGCTTGGTATTTTGATTGATGAATAATGATTAGGTTTTGTTTTTTATTTATACCACACCTTTGTAAAATATCTCACATAAGGGTTAGATAACATAAATAGTTTGATTCATTCATTTCAAATGATTTACAATTAGGATGAATTTTGAGGTATAAACAATAGGT